>RYFJ01002375.1:0-37500 GCA_003991445.1 Oryza meyeriana var. granulata
GGTTGCTGCTCAAGGGCTTGACCGAAGTCGGTCAACTTATAGGTTATGTATTATATATTCGTATTTAGTTAGTTGGCTGTGGTAGTTCAGTTGACCGGGGTAACAGAGGCTTTGTTCTGGGACTGGTCCGGCATCGGGTTCCCGTGGGAGTTTGGTTCGCAATCTTCACGGGCTTGCCTCTGGTATGTTGCAGGTGGTGGCAGGTGAGGGAGGCGCTAATGAGGTGGATATAGAGATGGTTGGGTTGGATACGAAACTCCTTTTTATAGGATGCCTTTAGGCAATATATTTAAATGTAAAGGTATTTGCGAAATTTTTTGCTTCGTTCGTCTCAGTCTAATTGCAAAAGATTTTCTTTTCATCTAAATATAGAATTTGATATCCTTTTCCTTTCTTCACCTGAGGAATGGAATTTTCGCTGAAAACGTGGAGTATTTCGCCGTATGAGACAGGACATGAGATGAAAGCAGAAGAGTTTTACCTTGAATGTCGCGAACTCGTTAGGAGTTTGGAAGGATGTGTGTGAGGTGTGTAATGTTTGGTAGTTGTTCTTGCATGGTGTGTTCAAGTCCTGGACTTGTTTGCCACACTATTTTGGTCTTTCTCGTTTGAGAAAGATTTTTCATGGGGAATTTTTTTTCTTCTCTTCTGTTCTTCCTTTGTAGGTAATTCCTCTTACTTGACTTTTCTGGGTTAGAATGGCTCGTGGCCCAGTCGTCAAGTTCGGTGTCTAACGTTCGGATATGAGGATGACAAAGTTCGAGCCAAGATAACGTCCAGAGGAAAGAATAATAGCGAAGTAGCAGATATGGAATGAAGAGCTATGACCCGTAATCAGCATGCAGACCAAGCACTGAGTTTCTCCACCTCCAACGTTCCCTGAGCTCACAACTCTGGCTATGCAACCAGATACTACAGGAAATTAGCAAACTCTAGAGGATTAAAGGGAAGTGCACCAACACTCAACCTTTAAAACAATGGAAGGATCAAGTGAAGACTTCCTAAGGTCAAGAGCCCTGAGTTCTCCACACGTCGAGCCAGTCGAAGCGATGATTGGCTTAAAAGCGTGGAAGGAAACTAAATCTGGTACACATTGCACCCAATAAGAAACTCTAAAGCGGCCCACGTCATTTAAGAGGCAGCCGCGGAATGGTGGGAAATTATTGTGCCGACATGAAATGCTGCAACATGAATGGAAGGATTCGGGAGCTTTTCGAGGATGTACGTTCGAGAGATAAATGATGAAGGACGATTTACAACCTCAGCAAGGGCATAGCGTAATTAAGAATGATACTGAGTCTTCATAGGGTTGGCTCGTATGCCTGAAGAGTATGATACAGACAAGAAGAAGTACGGAAGTTTTGAGGATGAACGGGATGTAAGACTTCAAGTGGCACATGAGTCCACATTTAGCATATGAATCAAAGGCTCTATGTGGTAGAAGAGTGAGAGAAAATAGTGGATCATGGAAAGAAGAGCCTGCAAGCTTGTTTCAACAAAAGGATGGCTCTTCAAGAACCACATCTGGGAAGTTTTTATAGAGCCCAACCAGTATGCTTTTACTGGATCGTTCCTCGCCATGCTACTCAGACCCACAGCAATGTCAGGTGTCAGAATGGTATAGTGGAGGAAGTAACTCCACGACACAGCGTAAACAGAAGTTGGCCGAAGTCGAGTGTTTTCCGTTGCATCAGATGGACCATTACTCTCCGACAATGCCTCAGGCAAGGCGATACCCGACCGGTGATCAATATAGGAATATAGAGTTCCAGATTCGGTTCCAAAGCGTCAGTCACAGATACGGCTCAGTGTCGAGCATTCGTGTTTTCAGAAGAATCTCGCCTCACGACGAATGCAGGGAGGTACAAGACGCTTAACTTCGGACATAGACGAGAAACAGAAGATAGGTTCCACCGGGCAGATGACTACAACAGACCTGGAAGTTAAGCGTCGACGCGTATCGCCAGGATGTGAAGCTTTTGCCAAGACCGAGGATGAAGTTGAATAGTGTTTACAATGAAGATAGTAAGATAGGGTGCTGTTTCCCGTAGGCCGTCGTGGTTCTTATCTCGAATCTCGGGGACGCAGATTCTTTTTAAGGGGGGTAGGCTTTGTAATGCCGGTTTCAGGCGTTAAAACTATTTTGTAAAACTAATTTCAAAAACTTTGGATTCTTTGTGTTGCTTAAGGAGTAAGTGCCCGTAGATCTCAGATCCGAAGTCCTTTGAAATTAAATCCTGATGCAACTCTTTCCGATTCGAGACTCGAATTTGCAGTTCGATTGTCTCTCTCAAAACCTCGGAAAAATTCAAATCTAAACTCCTTCGAATTCTTCAGAGCTTATGCACTCTCCAAAAATACCGGGTTGAATTTTGCATTCGAGCCTCGATAACTCTTCGATAATATCCTTGCAGATTTAGTGAATCTTCATTTGGTGTTCCTCTCAAAAATTTGATTTTATGGAGATCCTTCGAATTGCAGATTTATATATTTCCAAAGTCCTCCATCCAAGCATTAAATTCCATTTCATTCTCAAGGTCTGTTCAATTCTATTCGCATTACAAAATTCCAACGTATCCCTGAGATCAAGTTCCAGTTTACATCCAAATCCAGTCCCTTGGAATCTCCTTCTTTCTTTTTCCAAATATATCCAAACCAGACAAAACCTCAAAAAGTGCTCTCCAGAAATTCGGATTTAATCGCATTAGAAGTCCTCAATATTCCTTTTTAAATCCCTTTTTGAGATCCTCCAAATATCCTCTAAAACATCCTTTGGAAAAATCCTAGAAAAGTCCACTGTGTCTTTGGCCGTCTCTCTCTCGCCTGGGCCTGAACCAGCTCGGCCCTGTCGCAGCAGCCGAAGCGGGACGCCCAGCCAGGCCGCAGCCGCGCCTCGCTGCCCGCGCCTCTCGCGCTCGCGCTGCCGCGGCCCTCTCGGCGTCGGCCCGCGCCTCGCTCGCTCGGCCCGGCTGCACGTGCACTTACCGCCCGGACTCGACACCCGATGCGCAGGGTGCCGCTTTGGCGCGCAGAGGTGCCTCTTCCGGATCCCCGTCGACCAAGCCGAAGCACGAGGCCGCCCGCGCCGCGACAGCCCGTGCCCGTGCCTCCAGCCGTTGCCCGTCCTCCAGCCCGTGCCCGTGCCCCTCCAACCCGTGCCACCTCAGTCCGTGCCCCACTTCGTGCCCAACGCGACATGTGGACCCGCACGTCGGACGTTCCCCTACCTCGCGCCTTCTCTTTCTTCTATCTCCCGAACCTTCTCGCCATGCCCGAGCGGCCGCCTCCTTGCGCCGCCCATCACCCGGGCGCCGACGCCAGCGGCACGGAGGCGAACGGCCCGCGCGCCCCACGGCAGCGGTGTCGTCTTCCCGTCGTCGATCTCTCTCTGCTTCTCTCTCTCTTTCTCTCGATCTTTTCCCAGCTTATCCCGACACGGGCGACCGCGCGCCATGTCTCCGTGTCTCGCGGCACACGAAGTCAGCGCGGTCCCGTCGCCATACCCTCTGGCTCTCTGTCTCCCTTCTTCGTGTCTCGAATGGCAGGCACGAGTAGCCCGATGACGGCGAGCCACAGTAGGCCGGCGCATTGATGCGCCTCGCCACTCGAGCGAGCTTATCTCCTCTCTGGCATCCGCCCTCTGTCCACTAGCGCCGGAGCCCTTCTATAAATAGAGCCACCCTCCCATTCGTTCAGACACCAAGCAACAAGCCCAACAGCCCAACCCAACAACTCTCTCGCGCCCGCGCCATTAGAGCCTCTCTGTACCCCTCAATTCATTCGCTCCGACCGAACCCAATGAGGCCAAACCGCCGCCGATTTGTGTTCCGGGTGCAGCGACTCGCTCCCCAGTCTCTCGCGGCGCCCAGATTGGCATCGGAGGAAAGCCCAAATCAGGCGCCGCCTGAACCGCCATTGGCCGTGCTGCGGGAATTCGCCGCCGCACCGAGGTAGGAACCAATGCCGCTCTCTTTCCTCTTCCCTCGTCTCTCCGCAACCAACCCGAAGACCCCAGGCCCTCGCTCTTCTCGGTCACCGGCGACGACCGCTTGCGCGCCGTGTCCTGTCTGTCGCTGGGAAGCCGTTGATGCACCAAACCACTAATCCGAACGTCTATCTCTTCGCCGCACTCCCTCGTTCCATTCCGGTAGTCCGTTTCCTTCCCCGCGCCAAATTGCCGGAAGCCCCCCCGGCCGGACCCAGTGCGATCTCTCGTTCTTGCCCGGTCTCCAGTTACCATTCCGACCCTCTCTCTCTCTTTTCTCTCTGTGTCTGCATGTGGACCCAGCCACCAACCCTCTGACCGTTAAAGGTCCGGATCAGATCCTCTTCATCCTTGGTCACTGACATGTGGACCAGTACACAGTAGCTCACCCTTAATCTTACAACGTGGATCTGAGCATAACCCTACTGTAACTACTGTTTTCTACTTTTCGTCTCCTCTCTCGATGAAAGTGGGCCACCTTTCTCAGTTCTCTCCCAGCACTGATCAGGGTCCACCTGTTAGCCCAATTTCCAGAATTAATTCTTTCCCAATAATTCAAATAATCTTTTCTTATTCCAGAAAAATCCTAAGACTCCCAAAATTCATATTTCTTAAACGTAGCTCAATTGACTCCGTTCAAGTCTCTAAACTTTTCTAAAATATAGATCTACTTATGGCACTATTAGTTATTAATAATAGTATATTATTTCTAGGGTTTGTATGTGTTTTTCTCTCGTTTTGCGCGTAGTCGACGCTCGGAAATTTCGTCGGACGTCAGATTTTCGTGGAAAGCTGAAGACGAAGGTCTGAGGCAAGTCACTCTTGACCATTTGCTCCTAAATTTAAAAATGTATTGTTTGCAAATTGCATTGCTAGTGTGCACGATAAATTGATTTGGGCCTCGGTTTGCGTGTCGAACCGACGGACGTTGACTGCCCGGTAGTTGCATAAACCTGTAGGTCTTTGATCCTCATTCTTGTGCGCTCCACCCCGTCAAAACCCGGTACCTCGGTGACTGCTCTCTGAGCATGGATTCCGATGAATTCCACTCACAACACAATTGTTTGTCGATTTGGGAAATTTGGGTTTCAAAGTGGTTTAAACCGACATGCGATGTCGGCGAGATTTTGCGAACAAATTCTTATTTGCGAAAGTTTTCGCGGTGCAAAGTGATTCGCCTGTGTGGTGGCACTTCGTATTCGCATATAAGGACCGATCCTTGAGGAATTTGCCTGAGCATGCATAGTGCGACCACAACGGTGGTATGGGACACCCTGGCTTGAGTAATCAGTGTTCCCAGGATGGGTTCGGTGTTGCTAATAAATGTGGGACTGGCTGGGTGCCAAGAGGAGCGATATACCCCGTCCTGAGTACAGGGAAGTGAGTTCCTGGTACTTGGTTGAGTGTGAGCACCCATTTATAGGGCAAGCGTGCTATCCTGGGAAGGCTTTGGAAAGGCTTTGTCGCGAACGCTCCCACCTGATAGTTTGGGAGTAAGCTCGCGTCGTGTGGGTAAGCGTGACAATCTTTGCAAAGATCATTGAACTGTTTCGAACAAGCCGTGCCCACGGTTACGGGCAATGTGAGGTGATTCCTCTAGCGGTAGATTTGTTTGCAAGTGTTTGCGAAAGAGATTTGTGGTATGGGAATCGTTACCAGAATTGGCCTTTGTGGCTGATGGATGACCTGAGTGGTCTGAAACGGGGCTGTGTGACCGGGAGTGATTGCCATCATAGTTAGGCTCCCCGAGTGGAAGAGTTTGAGTTGAGATTTAAGGATGGCTTGGAGAGTCATGACTATGCGTTATGAGTGAGATGAAATGATGTCCCGGATGGGACTAAGTGAAAGATGAGATGTACGTCCTAGTTGAGGACGAATTGAAATATAAGTAATAGATGTTGATAACGTGGAAGGCTGCTTGTAGGCAGATCCACTGAGCCGCTGTCGTGATCCGACAAGCGGTATAAGAATACTTGAGACCAATTAAATTTTGCTTCGTCCGCTTGAGTTGTTGAAAAGCAATTCGCGGACAGGATCGATGGCGAGAGCCTCTTCCAGTCACTTTGAGACAACTCGACATTAGGTTTTCGAAAGTGTTTTTCAAATTAAAATGGTTTGCATAATAAACCCCAGCCTATTCTTTGATAGCCTGCATAACTCACATTTCCTGTGACTTGCTGAGTACGTAAGTACTCATCCATTCCTTTTCTCCCCCCTCATTCAGGAAGATTGAAGTTGAGTGAAGATTAGGGTTTCTTTCCTAGTCCCAAGCCGTTGCTTGTGGATTGGGTTCTTCGCTGCGCTGTCGTTTCCGCTGCCGTGGTTTGTTTTGCCACGGTTGCTGCTCAGGGCTTGCCCGAAGTCTACAACTTATAAGGGTATAGTATATATATATTCGTATATTAGTTAATTGCTGTGGTATCTCAGTTGACCGCGGGTACCAGCTTGGTTTCCTGGGACTGGTACCATGGGCATCGCGGTTCCGTCGGGAGTTTGGTTTCACGCAATCTTCCACGGCGCTTGCCCTCTGGTATCGCTGCAGGTGGTGCCAGGGTGGGAGGCGCGCTACAGCCGCCGGCCAAGCGGCCGTCAGCCACGTCATCATATGCCCTTTGGGAGGGCGATTTCAGAGATATCGCCCTCCCAAAGGGTGGCGGGAGTATATTTTTGTAAATTTTTGAAATGAAAATGTAGTTTTGTAAATATTTTATTAAATAAATATAAAAATAAAAAATAATTGTCGAATTTATCTGGGCTGGGCCCACTTCCAGCCCAATCATTTACTGTTACTAAATTAATTTTTTTTTAATTTACAAAACTAATTTTCGGTTTGAATCATTTGCAAAACTAGTCTCTTGCCGCCTGGGCCAGGCGGGATTTAAAATCGCCGTGGCCCAGGGCGGCGAATGGCATCCGTCACCGTGGCTAACCTGGCGCGGCGCGCGAGCGTTAGCCCCAGGGACGCCACGTGGATCACCGCCTCGCCGCGTCCCCAGGGCGGCGAATGCAATTTTGCATTCGGGCCCTGGGGGCATTCGCCGCCGTCCCCTAGGGCGGCGAATGCATAGGGACCAGTCCGCATAGCGATGGACGGTCCGATCGACGGCAAATTGTTGTAACGCGACTAACTACCTTAAAACAGTCATAACTTTCGCATACGGTCTCGGAATTGGGCAAATAAGCACTCTACAGATTGTGTTGGAAGCATCTAACAGAAAATTTTACATCCGGCTTTCCCCCCACTTCGTCGGGTTTGTCCAAAAAAATTTTACGAAATTCGGCCGGGAAGATTGAGTTTTTGAGGTCCGAAGTTTCAGCACGGTTTTTAAAGCATACTCGTAATTTTCTACAGGCCACATCTTACATCGGTTTAAGCTGCACCTTCACGAGATTTTGCTATTCTCGTGTTGCTAGTTGAGAAAAAAATATCAAAAAAAAAAGAAAAAAAAAATTTTGCAGGCGGCCCCTGGAATTCGGACGGTCGATCCTTGTGCGGACGTCGTTTACTATGCTAAAAACCGCCGTCCCCCAGGGCGGCGAATGCAATTTTGCATTCGGCCCCCTGGGGGCATTCGCCGCCATCCCCCAGGGCGGCGAATCCACGTGGCCTCCCCGCGGCTAACGGCCGCCGGAGCCGTTAGCCCCGGGTGATGGGATGCCATTCGCCGCCTTGGGCCACGGCGGTTTTTAAATCCCGCCGTGGCCCAGGGCGGCAAGAGACTAGTTTTGCAAATGATTCAAACCGAAAATTAGTTTTTGTAAATTAAAAAAAATTAAATTAGTAACAGTAAAATTCCAGGATTCCAGACTATAAACGGCGTGGGTTTGGGGTATGAGGCCATAACAGAACAGTGTACAGAAGCAAGATTAGCTCAACTGAAGCATGCAAAATTCTGATTTTTTTAAGACTTGAAAAATATATTTATCAATATCCATTACAATATAGTATTCCAAACACTATAAACTCAAGCTCAACTTACAAATAATAACAAATAATAGTATAGTACAGAATTTCTGTCTTCCTTAATTTTTCCCCTTCACCATCATTTCTTAAGAATACCATAATTAAATCAATAGGAATAAACAAGAAGAAAACAATCAAAGAAATGTAAAGGTAAGAAATGTAAAGGTAAGACACCATGCATGCATGAATGCATGGTAAATTGAATCAAACCAACATATGAATTAATTAATTAGTCAGGGGGGAGACGATGCAATGCATTTGTGCATGCGAGTTAATTGTGAGATCAATCTGTTGATCGATAGAGCAGATGAGATCAGAGGATGCCGCTGGAGAGACCTAGGGCAACCAAGGCCATGCGGCCGTACTCCCTGTCGTGTCTGGCGACGGGGACGTTGCGGTCGTCGGTGCCCTTCCAGGCGTCCTCGCAGCTCTCGGAGGCGCCGAGCGCGGCGGCGAGCTGCTCGGTGGCCTTGCCGTAGACGTGGGCGTGGAGGTTGTCGAGGGCGTCGCGGAGGACGTTGGCGGCGGCGTTGTAGAGCTCGAGGCAGTGGTCCAGCCGCGCGCGGGCGTGCGGCGACTCCTCCGCCTCGTTCAGGTCGTCCATCCTCGCCTCCGTGCTCGCCGCGTGCTCGATCGCGATCTTCGTCGCCACCACCGCCAGCGCGTGCAGGTCCACCGCGTCGCGGCTCCGCCGGTCCGACGCCAGCGACGACACGCAGTGCTCGTACGTGATCCCCGCCTGGCTGCTCGCCGCCTTCCGGCACGCCTCCTCGATCATGCTCGTCGTCGTCGTCGCCATTGCCTGCTGCTGCGCGCTGCAGCACGGCGCCACGGCGATGAGGGCGACGTAGAGTGGCAGCACAAGCGCGCGCTCCATCATGGCCTTGTTCTTGCAATTGCCTCGTTCCATTGCCATTCGCTTTCGCTAGCTAATGGCGCAGCAGGAGGAGTCCATTTATGAGTTGTGAGGTGAGGATTTCTTGTCGGAGATTGATACAGGTGTCCTCCTGCCTGCCATTGCAGGAGCCAGCTTCTTCTTCTGCACTACTTCTGTCTGTTGAATCATTCAAGATCGAGCTACCAAAGCTCATTGCTAATTTAGGCTTGCATGCATGGATTCATGGCCTACTAATTAATGGATGGTTGCTGGTTGTTCATTAGAGAGGACTGTCTATCAGCACCAGTAGCGCTCTGAACTCTGAACCTTCCTTTCTTTCAGGTTATGCCTCTGCAAACCAAAATGCAGATTTTGTTCCCGGGAAACTGTTTTGATCCCTCGAAGGAATATCCCCTCGTTTGTTCCCTGTAAATTTGGGGACCTAATCGGAGCATTTTTTTTTCCCTAGAATTGGGATAAATGACCACAGGCACAATGGAATTAAAAGTGACAAAAAAAAGATATGGAACCACTTCTTTTGCAGAGCTTGCACAAGCAGAATGGTACAGTATATTTCATGAGCACATCTGTTACTTTCCCGTGTGTCCTGTGAGTACGTATAATTGTCTACTTACTCTCGAAGCAGACTATAGCTGTTAGAGCTCGTAATATTGCCTTTTTCAGATTTCTGATTAGTACATACTCCATCAAGCATCAACACTGAAGTTAATCAGCATACAGGCGAAGAGGAATTAATTAATCACACTTTCTCTTGCTGCTGTTCTACGTCTGATGCTGCTTGCACCGGCTTCTCCGGCGAAGCAATGGCACCGACGGCCTCCTCTCTTTTGCCCCACAGAACAAGGTAGAGCCCCAGAATCACCAGGACTGACCCTAGCACGCTGCAAACATCAAAACAAGATTAAGAACAGTATGGTTTTCAAATTGACAGAGCTTTTTAACTGGTATAATTATCATTAACTGATGAGAGTCATAAATTTGTTTGCTAGAAAATATTTATTACCTGCCAAGATAGAGTGGCTCGTGGAGGATGAAGAGGTCGATGCCAGCCACGAAGATCTGAGAGAGAGGGCTGAAGGCGGCAGTGAAGACAGGGCCTCTCTTCTCCACACAATATGTGAGCATCAGGTACCCAATGCAGACGCCACTACACCTGGCCGAAATTAACAGAGCAATTCTACATCATTAATTACTCGATATGTCGCAAAATCTTGAATCAGTGGCAGAAGACCAATACGCCATTTTTTGACCGCAAAAGGAGCACACAATCAATTTTTTTTCAAATAGTTCTTTATAGAAGGATCTCTGCATATAGAAAAATAAGAGCTGGAAATTGCTAGTAACGAGAGAAATTTTACGGTCTATAAAGAGGTACTGAAAGGTACTACATTTTGTAGTGTAAAATCTTTTACGTAGCTGAGATGCTGGGAGATACTTAAAAAAAAAAAAGTGGTACCTCTTGTTACCTCTTAAGTACTGTGGAATCACTTTTATAATGATATATGCTACTCGGTTTGTTATCCTGAAAAGGTTTGGTCCATGTTGCACGGTGTGGAAGTGGGATCCATCCATCCCAACTAATAATCTGGTCCAGCGAACATTATCTTCTCCCCCTCCCCCTTTCCTTTCCTTTTTTGACGAAAGGATCTTTTGTCGATAAGAAACTATCCATTGGAGAAGATTATGGGTTTTTTGGGCGTGGTGTAGTCATGTACACATAATTAGATTCTGTTTAAAAGAATATAAATGTAGAGCATTTTATAATATGTGCACAAATGATTATTTGTGTAACATACAAAAATATATGGAAGTTATTGATAGACATTTCTTTGTATTTAACTCTTTATATTAGAGCACATATGCTCATAGGTTTACATAGTTTTTCATGTGTACAAATATTTTAGCATGCTCTATACGTATGGTTTTGTCTAGAATTTTTTAGAAGAGTACATATGCAAATTTTTAAGTATGTGCAGCTTCAAAAAAAAAGTAGGTGCGGCCTGTTCCAATTTTAGTTGATACTTTTCTACTATACCAAACAAAACGGACAAAACATATGCAATAAAAATATAAAATTGCTGCAAAATATGGTTGGGGAGCTCTGGAAGAGATCTTACGCAATATACAACCGTGGCTATCTCTATTGTCCCCTTGAGAGCCCACACTTTGATGCTGCTCCTTTGTATGGACAAGGCAAGTGCTCCTGCTTGCAAGCAGCTGAACAATGACATGAATGCAGTAGCAGAGTAAATTGCTGGGTACTTCCTGGTAAATTTCCTCTGCAGCATCAACCACAATGCGAACCCAACTACATTTGCGAGCAACGAGACGGAACCGAGCACCCACCGGACCGTATCATGTTCTTCAGCTTGACTGTGGCCACTGCTGGATGCTGGACTACTACTAGACGATGGTGTATGGGTCAGAGCTGAGCCCTTGTAGAAGGTGAGCATCATTGCTCCACTGAGGGAAACCAATGTTCCAGAGATCTTGGCACTCCCTGATTTGCTCTTTACATTAAGTGCTTCAAACCTATATATAAAGAATTGGAACTAGTTTGTGAGAAGTACTTCACTGCTTTTGTGTTGCACTGAAAAAAGATCCAAAAGCAAGTGAGGAGCTGAAGTTGCCTTAGGATCCAATGCAGTTTGCTTTCTGTTGGGCAACAAAGATGGAGTTTCCTTTTAGGTGCTTTGGGATCTTAGTTCATTTTAAGTTGTTGTAGTACTGGTTTAAATGAAAAGATATTAACATATAGTAGATACATATGTAACTGCTTGCTTGATCTTGAGTTACTCAGAAAGAGAGATGGCAAAGAGCTCTCTTCAGTGAAAAAGATTTCCAGATTTGTCAAAGAAACTGTATTTACCTGAAAGCAAGTGAAATCAAGAAAGTAACCACCGGAAGCATATTGCCAAAAGTTGCAGCAAATGTTGCTGTTGTGAACTCCAGCCCGACAAACAGTGTATACTGAAGAAGCACCGGCCTGATGAATGCAAGATAAATAAACAATTAATCCAGGGGTACCAATGAATTCTGAATTCCAACTGAAACCCATTTTATATATATATGTCAAATGATTACCCAAGGATTCCACTTAGGAACATGTAGACAAAGATTTCAGTTGTGAACTTTGGTCTTGTCTTCCTGAAAAATCAGTGATCAGCAACAGTAAAATACCAGCGACAAAGTCACTTTATTATTACTCTTATATATTATTATTATAGTTACTTTTGCTTTGTAAACTACCTTTCCTTGAAGTAGGCTATGGGGCCAAGGAATACAGTGGCGACCATTTGCCGGAAAGTAATGAGGACCAGCCGGTTCATCCCCTGGTTCAGCGCTTGCTTGATCAGGGCTGTCATGATGGCGATCACCACGTTGGTGGCGACCATTGACACCGTCGGCATCCATTGCTCCATGTATCCTGCCCTCCACATTTCAGGCAACAAGAGGGCTTTGCTCTGAACTAACTTTGATCCGGTGGCCTAGCCTGAGCAATTTGTTTTTGGAAATGTCATGGTTTTATAGGGTGCCATGGTGCTGATGGCATCTGCAAGCATGTTTTCGATTTCGTTTCGTTTTCGCAACACGTGACAAAGAGTAAAACAAGAGTTGAGGGAGAGAACAAGCATTAGCTGATGACATCAGAATATCTGCAGTCTCCAAGATTTGCATCGAGCGAATTGCGCGACCAACCAATTGGAATAACAGTATTTCATAGTGCAATGGAACAATTTAAAGCTTTCAGTTTTGGCAACCAAGTATAACTTGTGATCATGCGTACATTGCTTCTACTGTAGAGCATAGGATGCTGTTTTAGCACTGAGACATTAGCATGAGCCTGTTTAGGACCTATTAAGAACAAGTAGAAAACATCTTTCCATGAGAAAGTCCTAAGATCCAATGCCCATTGTCTCTGCTTTGATGAGCAACTGGTTACTTTAAGTCTAAATCAAATCCCAAAGCATTGATTCGCCGCCCTCACAGGAGCGCAGGGTACGAAAATCGTGCATTCAAAGAACATTTCTTTTCCTTTCATGTTCAATGTGACACATACTAGTAATGTTTTGACGTGTTGAAATACAAGCAACTTATGCTGCCGTTAGCTAACAACCTCAGCTTTTCGGTTAAACCTTGAGAATAAAGATCTAAAACACATGTCCTTTAATAATGCATTGCCAGTTTACATTTAGTTTCACTAGCATATAATTAATGAGTGGTTTTACAGTCTTTGAGAAGATACCGGGAGGTACCATATTTTGTAGTGTAAAATTTATGTGCCTCTCATTACCTTAGGTATCAGGAGGTACCAAATTACACACTAAAAAGATTTGGTGTCTCTCAACACCTCCCAAGGACTGTAAAATTTCTCGTAATTAATACCAGTTATTATTCCAAAGTGTTGTGCTTCCAGGTTAACCCTCTTGGGTGAAACGAGGATGATGGCTAAAATAGGTGTTACACAAGTACACAAGGAATTGAGCCTAGCTCAGCTGATGGTATGGGTGTACGCTTAGATCACCCAAGTTCAAATCCTCGTCAAGGCGAATTTGGCTGCCTATTTTCTTCCTCCTAGGTTGATCCCAGTACACATGCATGACCTGCCCCCAAGTGAGGGTTAAGCATCAAGTGAATTTTTTGAGCTGCAGGGTTTTACAAGATTGATAGTGTTACATAATTAAACACATCTGTGGTGATTGGGAGAATTATATCATGTTTCCAAATAAAAAAAACTACAATACCAACACTACTAGTAGTAGGAGGATGAACTATGTCGTGTTCTACAACCCAAATTGAGCATCCTTTAGTTTGGTCCTAATGATTTGACTTGCTTCTCCTTGTCCTCTTCCTCTTCTTTGGCTTCTTTGGCAGATGCTACAGATGCATCCCTGTTCTTTCCCCACAGAAGAATATAGAGGCCCAGAATCATCAATATGGATCCAACGACACTGCAAGGGCAAAAACAAAGTACATGTGATGCCATTTGGACCATCCATTGCGAATCTGGCACTCCAAAAACTCACAACTTGAACATGATCATGTATATATCATATACGCACCATTTCACCCTTGAATGTATAAATTTTTTAATAAAGACCAGAATAAAATTCTGCTATCCAACGTCTGTTACTGATGATTTTGCAGTGCTACTTCAGGGAGAGGAATAAAGAAAGAAACATGAGACTTCATGCCTTGATTTAAGAACTGAAGACAAGATTACCTTCCAAGGTAGAGGTTCTCATGTAGAAAGAAGAAATCAATTATGGCAACCATGATCTGGATGATGGGAATAAAGGCTGAAGTGAACACTGGACCTCTCTTTTGGACACACCATGTCATCAGTACGTAGCCCACTCCAGACCCCATAATTCCCTGTGGCAGCACATAACATCTATGTGATTCAGCTAGTTTTTTTTTTTTTTTAAAAAAGAAGAGTTTATAAGCTCCCTTGGAGTTTTTAATGAAGTGCTACAGGTGTAGTGGCTGAAGGATTCTTCCTGCTTATGCCAAAAATGGTCACGCGCTTTACTTCCATGCGTAACAATTTTGGATCGATTCTCTACCAAATTAGCCTTTAATTTATCTGACTACTTTGCAATTTATGAAAGCAAATGCTGCCACAGCTTCGCTAAATAGGGAAAATTTTTGTTATGTTTCAATATAAATATATCAAGATATAGTGAGAAGAAAAGGGAACTACTACCAGTAGATTTTTTTTTCTGCTGCCAGTAGTTTAGGTGGTAGTATAAATAGATATAATCTATTGGATGAGAAAAGATAAAATATCTAGATTAATTCTA
The DNA here is from genome assembly GCA_003991445.1 of Oryza meyeriana var. granulata. Lineage (NCBI taxonomy): Eukaryota > Viridiplantae > Streptophyta > Magnoliopsida > Poales > Poaceae > Oryza > Oryza meyeriana. Next base: position 14,652 of record RYFJ01002375.1, read on the forward strand.
CTACCAGTAGAGACCATCGTAAAATTTGTCACTAATCTAGGTTCAGTTTGTGAGAAGTGTGTTTTACTGGTTTGGCACCCACATCACCCAGGCTTGAATCCTTTTGGACTAAACCTTGGCCTATTTCTTCTTAAAAACAAGGGCTAAGTTTCCTCCTTGGTGTTCCACCTTTTCATATAGGCAAGAAAAATAAGGTAGTCTTACTGTATATAGTACTGCAACAATCTCCACTGTCTTTGTTAGAGCCCACACTGATGCTCGCCTTTGTATGGCTGCCGTCAGGCCCCCGCCTTGCAGGGAGCTGATTAAGAACATGTATGCAGTACTGGAGTACAGTGCCGGGTACTTCTTGGTAAGCTTGGTCTGCAACAGAAGCCAAAAGGAGAAACAAAGGCAGTTTGCCAGTAATGCTACAGTACCTAGTGTCCAGCTCTTCTTGCTGGGCTCTGCTATTACTGCATGGTGATCTGAGCTCACTGAAGGCACAACTTGGTGTGTCAAGGCCACACCCTTGTAGAGGGTAAGGAGCATGACACCGGCAAACGACATGAGTGTCCCGATGATCTTTGCAGCTCCTGCCTTGTTCTTCATGTTCAGTGACTCCACCCTGAAAACAGGAACAGTATTCCAATGATTCAGACAGAAAAAGAAAAACAAAGTACATACGAGTACTAGGTTTGAAAAATGTTGCACCTTAGGAGTGCAGCAATGAGGAAGGTGATCACAGGGGACATGTTGGTGAAAGTTATGGCGAATGTTGCGGTCGTGTACTGCAACCCATAGAAGAATGTGTACTGAGATAGCGCAGCGCTAAGAGCAGAGACGAAAAAACATGCAATCAATGGATTAGACAGAATAGTTCTAAAAAAATTCTGACCTCAAACTGATATCAGCAAGTGGTTTTGAGACTGTACCCAAGTGCTGCACTGAAGAAGAGGTACACAAGGATCTCCAGTGTGAGCTTAGGTCTTTTACCCCTGAAAAAAAGTTGACAAAACCAACAGTAGTATCACATCATAGCTCAAGCTCTGAACTCTGATCATCATTCTCCGAAAGTTGCATTTAGTTAATGTACCGTTCTTTGAAATAGGCAATCGGAGCAAGGAAGATCGTGGCGACTAGTTGTCGCAGCGTGATGAGTACAAGACGGTCAAGCCCCTCCGCTAGCGCCTTCTTGAGCAAGGCTGTTGTTACAGCAGATATGAGGTCAAAGAAGAGCATTGCGATCACCGGTTTCCACTCATTGATGCATGCCATCTCCCACATTATGGTGTTTCAGATGCAAAGAAAACCTCTTCCTCCTATATCACCGCAGCATTGCTCTTGTAATGGACTATTTATAGACATTTTACTTGGTGACACTTATGAAAAAAGAGGTGTCACAGGATATGCACATTGTCCATTTTAGCCCCCACTCCCAAACACACCCAACACACACACAAAAAAAGGGGTACTACTGCATGCATGATCACACATTTATTCAACAGTCATTATCTAAAAAGCCATTTATTCAAATGGAGATGGCTTATCCTGGGACATTCAGAATCAAGTCGGCAATGCAAAATGCGAGAATAATATGATTTTTTTCGCAAACAAGCTATATTGGATTTTTTTTTCCTTCAGTGCCATGAAAAAGTTACTGAGATGACATATACAATATTGACAGTATATTTTGACCACTTATGCAAATGTTCCCGTTGTCGCGAAGCTGGTGGTGGAGATCATGGAAGGTAATGGAGAAATGTCAAGCACTCAGCTCTCCTAAGTGGAGCTTATGGAAGCATCAATCAAAAAGAGCCTATTGCTTGAACAGTTCGGTGACCGTGGCAATGTCTTTGTTTTGGCCCGGGAACTTGACTCGATTCGTATCACGATGAATCTCACAGTGCGATTCAATAGCGAAAAAAGCGGCCTCTATCAAATCAAAAGGAAAGCAGCTCGGATAGGGCCGGAGGCAGTGGAGTGCTCACCTAGTATGAAAGCCCTCTGTCTGATGATATGATCCACCACAAATGATCAGTGATCAACTCACTTGTATATGTACCTCTCTAGCTGCATTGGTAGTGCATCGGCATCAGTATCATCCTGCTGGTGAAGATGAGCCAATACATCATGCTTGAAAAATGTTATTATCTTCCTTATCAAAAGAGTAAAAGAATGGTTGAAAAATGCTTCAGTCTGATCTGTAATCGCGTCGTACTCGTACCATAAAGATGAAACTGAGACACGAGCAGCTCCCAATCGCAAAGAGGAACGGCAAAAGCGCAGTAGTCTGTATATCCTATATGAAACATCATTTTTCAGGCCAACAGGTGACCAAATCTTGTACTCCCACAACCGCTAGTAGATTCCGATTGCTACGATATTGCCATATTGGTGACACAAAATTGCACGTTGAAATATCATACAGGTAAGCACTTTCAGCACTACTTACAACCGGTAACCAGTTGCTTGTACTGCACGAACTGATTCAGACATTATTATAACTGCCCAAATGCTCTGAAGACCTCAACCTCATCACCCAAATCAGTAGTCATATAAACATTATCTGAACAACAAAGTTAGAGGTAATTGGGACAGCACAGTGCAGTTCCAGTCACGAGCAGAGAGCAAACAAAAGAACATGGAGGAAAGGAAGAAATGAAAGGAAGTTAAATAAAGCAGACACTGGCTTTCGATCGGTATGGGCTATGGGGGCATGGCTTTAATTTTCAGCAAAAGCGTCTTTTTTTGCAAATGCATTGTCACCGATGGCTTTTGTTTTTGCTATCTGGCAAAATGAAGCTGCAAGCTCATATTATCGGAGCTTCTTAGGAAGAAAAGGGGCTTTTAAACAACATGATTAGATTAACATTACAGTCAGTCACACATTAAGGTTTAAGGAGAGAGAGAGAGAGAGAGCGCTTGCCTTTTAACAAGCTGCCTGCTTCATATGTACGTTAGTTGAGTCGCTTCATATATGATATATCCATCCAATTCTAGTACGGCATGCAAAGTGTAGCCTGTAATGGGATCCTGCAGTGATTGATTGGACAGTTTGAGCGTTTCTGCTTAGAGAGTAAGGAAGCCTGCAACCAACCTTGACATGCAAAAGATGATATACGAAATCAAGAGATGACAGTGCAGTGGCAAGGAATGCATGGTTTCAACCATAAGATCCCGTATCTAATTATCAACACGCTTATAATTTAGAGTTATCTTTTACTGTCAATCATGAAACTGTAATTTTTATGTGGTATTTTTTTTAAAGGGTAATTTTAACCAAGGATAATTTAGCAAGAAGGAATTGAAATGGTCGTAAAAAATGTTGCTTTTGTATCCATAATGAAACTATCTGTTATATGCTGGGATATTTTAGTAGGAGCATCTGCTATATGTTGGAATTTATGATTTACCAAGAATAATATGATTTTTAATAAAGCTCCAATTAAATCTTATATGCATGTACTTTTCAGGACAAATCATTGGCTTTGGTTTTAGGCCCAGCTGCAAAGATGTGACGAAGACAGAGAACTCATACATTTTGCATGCTGGAGTTTGGAGACATCGGTCATGTAAATCTTCGCCAACTTTGGATGGAGATTTAGTAATATAATATCTTCATAATAATGTATCTCCCTTTTAGGTTGGTGTAGGCTAAGGAAGTTTTTCATGTCATTTTTCATTAGTATGCACATTTGCATTTGGTATTTTGGTTCGGGCTGAGAATTTTGTAATAAGTGACTGTAGCTTTTTTTTTAAGTAAAGGCCGAATAATCTATTATCCATTATTAAAAAAAATACGAGACTGTAACTTTAGGATACGTTCTGATAGCTGGAGAACGGAGATGATTAGGAGTCATCTGAAGTAAAGTCTTCATTGTGTGAAGCGGAATCTCTTCTGTTGATGCTTATTGCTCTAGGCGGCCCATTTGGCTTTGGAGAATGCTCTTTATATATGGGCCAGAAAGAAAAATACAACTCAACACAAGGGAAAGAGAGATTTATTTCATAGCTACGTAGGAGCCCATTTCTTTCTCTTTGTTATCGATAAAATAAAATGTTTGAGAAAAAAACAAAAACAAAAAAACAAGTGGCAGGCATTGAGAGGCATGTGGTGGTGATGAGGAGAGGAAGAGCAATAATTACTGAGGATGGGTAGGGGAAGGACATGTGGGCCCCCAGCGGTCGGGGTTCTGTCGAGGAGCGTGGGCCCAGCCCATTGGTGTCGGTTTGGGGGTACTGGGCCCATCAATCCCCTCCTCGGAACCTTCCTTCCTTCCTTCACCTCGATTCCTTCCTTGTTCGATCTTTTGATCCATCCATCGGCCCACCATGCATAATTCCCCACGTAAAAAGATCACCATCCCTAAAAAACCAGAATCACTTTTTTTTTCTAGAAACCACCCCACTTAAAAACCGGTGTTCTCATACATAAATCCGGTAAAATTACCGTCTTTTAATAGATCCTGTTACAACATACAGACACGACACTAGTAGTGCAAAAAGTCTATATTAGCGCCCTCAATGCAAAATCGCTCCAATTTGGGTGGTATTGAGCTGACGTGACATCTATGTGGTGATGACATGTATATGACTCGGTGCTTACAGGACCTTACTAATGAAAAATAATTATCCTAGGTCGCATCCTCAACTTTCACGTCATGTCATGCCTCGGCTCACCAGCCTTGTCGCTCTCCCCTCTCTTCCTCTGACGAGGGCAGAGCATATTAGGAGGTTGAACGAGGAGCCAAGGGCGACGGGGTGGGCGCTAGTGTTGAGCGGTGGACACCGGCGCGGAGGAAGAGGCGGAGCAATAGATCGAGGTTGGAAGGACTGGAGCTCAGAGCAGCTAGCCTAGAGAGCGTGAACTTGGCTGTGTTCAAGCCCTACCTATACCCTAGCACGGCCTACCACCGCCACCGGTGGTGTTCAAGCTGGTGGGAGAGGTGAGATCAGCTTCTTTGTCGAGCTCGCCATCATGCAGCTTGAGTGGTGCCTCTGCTTCATGCGCGGCAAGTTGGAGGCCGGTGACAACGACAATTGCCACGAGCAGCTGCTCGACGACCTCCTCGAGACACACGATCGGATGCTGGCCTGCCTCGATGAGGCCACGACTACATACGCCGAAAGCACAAGGAGTTTGCCTCATCACTTCAATGTGACAGTGCCTGTCTCTGGGTGTGCCGGTGGAAAGTCAAGGAAAGTTGCATATTTGGCACGCTAAAGGGTTCAGTGTTCTTCTCTGTGAGAAAGGCACCTATGAATCAAGAATATTTAGGAGGACGAGGATGAGAGGAGAGAGAAAGAGGAGGAGAAGAGGAAAGGTCACTGATTGGTGGATAATATGCATTTCTTTTCTGAGTCAGTATGGGTAAACTTGGTCAACACGTCACATAGGACGAAACTAGGGTTCAAACCGATGAAGGATATAAATTGATATGGTTTTGATATATGAGGGAGGTACATCTATATCTGATCTTGTAGTTGAGAAAGTAAATCAGTCTAAACCTATATTTAAGGGAGGCAATATCGCTGTAGAATGTAGAGTAGCTTAATTCACAGAAATGTTGGAGGAAAAAAATTACAGAAATGCATCTATGATTCAGATCGATGAGCTGCATGCATGCTGGCATGTTTGAACAGGCGCTCAGGCAGTCACCGACCTTTGCTTGTTATATATGTCAAATCAGGCAGGCAGGGGCAGAGCATTTGTTTTATTTTAATTTACTTTACTGCCTGTCACTGTGTCACATGTCCTATATAGAGATATAATAATAATATTAACTTGACACAATTACAACTCGAGGAAACGGTAGTAATATACTCCTAGATCCAGATGGAGAGGACGACTATGTTTCGTGTTTGTCGCGGTTGGTCTGGTCTGATCTTCTGCATGCATATGGGCTGGCCTTAGGCATGCATGTTCTTTGCAGATTATTCACTTAATTACTTATTTAAAAAAATATGTTTTCTTAAATTTTTTATTAAATTATTTAAATCACTTGTTTTAAGCTATTTCTTAAATTTATTTAGTAAAATATTTATACCATCGAGTAAATAAATCATATATAGTAATAATTTGTTCAATAATCTAAATTAAACGTGTGCTTAATAGCTGGTGCTGGCAATCGTTAACGTGCTCGATCTGCCTGCTGCCCTAGCTGTAGCTTGTTGTCTTATTGATAGAGTGGTGCATAATTAGAGCAAGCCCAACCGACCTCTCAAACGGCCTCCTATCTCAAATTTAGGAGTTTTTTGGTGAAAAAACGTCTCCAACCGAACTCCTACGTGACCTCTCATCTGCAGGGGCCCCTCATCCGGGGGCAGCCAACCCCCCAGATGTAGGAGCCCCTCATCGCCCCCTCATCTCCTCGCCCGAGTCGCCCCGCCTCCATTCTCTGCGCGCAGGCACGCCGCCGCTCGGGTCCACCCCTCTCCCGACCACCCCCTCCCCCCGCCGCCGGCGTCTCCACCTGTGTCGGCCCCCCATCCCCTTCCTCTCCCCCCCGGCTGCCGGCGTCTCCCGCCTCCTGCCTGCGTCGGCCTCCCGTCCCCTTCCTCTTCCCTCCGGCCGCCGGCGTCTCCCGCGTCCCGCCTGCGTCGGCCCCTCGTCCGCGTCCACCGCCACCTTGTAGCGGCTGCGCCGCACCTCCGCCCGCTCGCTCGGCCGCAGCGACATCGTCGGTGGTCAGTCGGCGTCAGCTTCCTCCTCCTCCTCCTCCGCCTCCGCCTCCGCGCCCGAAACCCGGCGGAGGCCCCCTCGCCCCCTTCCTCTTCCCCCCGGCTGCCGCTCGGGTGGGACACCGGCGACCTGACGGGGAAGCTGGCGCCCGAGGTCCGCAACCTCACCGCGCTCGCCCGCCTAGAGGTCTTCGAGAAATCCATCTCCGGCGAGCTCCCGTCGCTGGCGAGGCTCGGGGCAGCAGGACCCCCTGGCCCCCGCCGACAGCCTACGAGCGCCGACCCTGTCGCCCCCGCCGCGTCGAGCTGTCGGCCCCGCCGCCCCGAGCCGCGTCGGCCGAGAAGAGGAAAGTGAGAGAGAGAGAAGAGAAAGGGAGAAAAGAAAGGGGTGGGCCACTGACAAGTGGGCCTCACTTAAAAATATGAGGGTTCGGTTGGAGTGTGGAGTGAAATAGGAGGTTAAATATAGATGAGAGAGCTCCTATTCTAGCTAATAGGAGGTCAAATTTGAGAGTTCGATTGGAGTTGCTCTTAGCTAGCTAGATTTAGTTAATTATCTTGACATATATAACAATTAATAATCAACTAGTAGTAGCTAGCCAGTGACAATTAAGTAATTGTTCCACATGGTGTGCCAGGGAGGGTAAATACATACACACACATATATATATATATATATACACTGATTTATATTATACTTCTTCTTTTAATATACTTGCAAGATATATTCTTAGCAAACTAATACTAAGGCTAAAGAGTGGTTCTGTGCTCTGCTTGAAAGAGTTCTTACTTCTTCTATGTGTATCTTTGGCTTGGCCAACTCCTTCTTTTATAGAGGTCGAGAGGAGGCTTGTTCGAGCTTCTTTCGTATTTTCATTATCATGGTGCTTTATGAGCTGGCACACATGAGAGAGTGGTTCTTCTATTCTTACTTTACGGGTGTCCTTTATTCAGCTAAAGTTACGACACGTATGTTTTACTTTTCGCCGAAAGTTATATTCTTCACAGTATTCTTAGCAGAGATATGTCATTCACCGAAAGCACTTCTGAATTTATTCAGCCGAGCTTGCATGCATTATCACTCTATGCTTGTAGAGTGTCTTTCTGAACTATTATTCACTTTACCTTCATTAGGTCATATAATTGAGATACATTAGGCGTGTGATTGAAAAAGGTATATGTTTACCACGCCCGAATAATTGATAATACCTTATCAATTTAAGTTCTCATATATATTTTGTATGTTAGCTATTTTTCCTATTGGTCTGGTTGCCCATGACCTCCAATATTCATAGTATCTATCTCGAAAAAAGAGACGTTAAATTTATCATCATATGCTTTTTTTATTTCTAAAGGATTCACTCCCTTGGTTAAGCATTCTTTATATGTAGATATTTTAGATGACCGTTCTTCCTTTATATTTGCATAATATATAGACTTTGGAGCTTTCTTGTTCTTGACTTTTTTGCATTTTTGAATATATTTCTTTGCAGCTGGCTCCAAATAGTAATTTATTCCTAATATTTTTCTTGCTTGACTTAATGCTTCATCAATATCTTTATATTTTTTTTCACGATATACCTTTCATTAACTTTGCATCTATTTTTTGGGCTATTATTTCTTCAAAAGATATATAGACTCCTGGGAGCTTTCCGTCAAATACCATATATATGGGTTTTTGTTGTATTATTTCATGGTCTTCTATTTCTGGCATTAATTCATTTAGTAGATGGAAATATTCAGCAAGGCTATTTAATATTGATAGCATATAGCTATTTTCTTCTCTTTTATTGTTATATTGGTACCAGAAATTATCCAGAATATATTCCTGCGCTTCATCTATGATTATATGGTTTTTTGGTTTAAATTTATAGGAATTTGGTGGGAATATTTTAAGCTTGTTGTCACCTCCAAAGGTGAAGAATTCAACTCCATTATAGTTCATTGATTTCTTCATTTATGCAAAATAGTTAAACGAAAGAATATATCAGGTAAATGGTTATCCTTTTCCTTAACATGTTTAAATATAACTTTGTATCCATTTCCAGTAATAATATCTTTAAATAAGATCCATCTTCTGGTAAAACTCTTCCTACTATTAAGCTGATTATAATATCTACATATTGCTTCACAATCTGTCCTAACTATAAATTCTTTGAAACCTAGATGGAGTCTAAAAGCATTTATCGCATTAACTATTATAAGTATCTCTCTATCTGTATTATTTACAGTTTTTAATTTATAACTTCCAGAGACATATTTACATATTTTTTTTCTTCTGTTTTGGATGAATATTTAGTGGGTCTTTGTTTTAATACAGCACCCCAACCTTGTTGAGATGCATCCGTTTCAATAATGAAGTAATTATCGTCTAATGGTAATTCTAGGGGTTTTAAACCTCTGACCCTTTCTTTTATTATTCTAACTAATCTAATGCCTTCAGAATTAAAATATCTTTGACTATTTTTTCTTAATTTCGCATACAAAGGTCCTGCTAATTTTGCTAAATTGTCTATGTGATTTCTAGCTTAATTTATTATCCCTAAGAATTGTTGTAAATCCTTTTTATCATTCATGACATCAAAGAATTGTAAGATTTTCTTAGCAATATGCTTTTGTAAATGTATTTTTCCCTCTCTTATCTTATAACCAAGGAAATTGATTTTTCCTTGCAAATTTCCATCATTTTCTTGGATAAAATTAATCCATTTTGTTCTACTTTCCTAAAAAATATTTCCAGGTGAGCAATATGCTCCTTATATGTTTTTGAGAAAACTAACAAGTCATCTATATAGACTAATACAAATTCTTGATTTTCGTTAAATATGTTTTGCATCTTTCTTTGAAATAAGGTAGGGGCATTTTTTAATCCTAGTGACATGACAAGCCATTCATAGTATCCCTGGAGACATGTAAATGTAGTCCACTCTGTAGATTCTTCTGCCATTTTTACTTGCCAAAAACCGGCTTTTAAATCAAATTTCGAGAAATATTTACTATCTTATATTCTATTGATCCATTATTGCTTATTAAGAATGTTATAAGTATTTTTCAGGTATTATCATTTGACCTTTTGTAATTGATAACCATATTTGATTTACCTCTAACTTCCTCAGCGTGATTTTTTATATAAATGCTGCCGATCTATGTGGACTCCTATTTTCCCTTATTGCTCCTAATTTTAATAATTCTTCTATATGCATTTTAAACTCTTCTATATCCTTTGGGGTTGCTTCTATTGGGCATGTTTTAATTATATAGTCCGGGTTTATTATATTAATTTTATAGGTAATTGAATTTTTCTCCTAGTGTTTCATCGGGATTTCTCCTGCTATTTAAATGCCCTCTAATCTTTGGACAATTCTTTCAATATCCTTTTTAAACTTAATATTTCTATATCAATATGGTGCAAATGATTATAGTTCTATGTATTCTATATTGGAATTTGATATATAATAGTTATCTATATTCTTACTAAGCTTATAGTTTACGCTTATTTCTTCATGATCGGGGCTTGACGTTTTAAGGTTATCAAGATTTGTTTTATATATATATATATATATATCCTTGTTCAGCGTGCGTCAGTGTATGCATTGGATGCAACTATATATTATTCCATCCATCTCGTTATTTGTCGTGTGCATGCATGTATCCGACACAATGCGTTGGACTAATTGTCAGGGCATGGACACACGCGATATATAGATGCATCATCTACCTGACCAGCTAGCTTATAATCATCTCATATTGATTAATTAGTAGAATCAATCACATGTCATATATATATATATATATATATATATATATATATATATATATATATATATATATATATATATATATATATATATATATATATATATATATATATATATATATATATATATATATATATATATATATGCAGCTGAGTAACTAGCAATTTGTAGTACGTACGAACGTACGATCGATGCAACATCAGGGCCAACCTTAACAATTTCAATTTGAGGCTATGATATATGCTGAACACAGAACGAGACTTTCTATTTAATAAATGGTAATAAAAAGTAAACATTGACCAAAATTATACAATAGACCAAGCCTAGACCTACTATTTCACTTAACGTGGGTTATTCTCCAAACCGTTAGGAGGGGATTTTATCGCCGTTGCGTTTTGCTCGATCCGCATCATAGCCGGTGGTCCTTTATCCATGTTAGCAGAGCTAGCGATCAATCTAATATTAAAAAAGTCTAAATTACCCTTAACTAATGCGTTTGTCTGATCTACCTCCCTAAATTCCAATACGGGACAAAAACACCCACTCAACTTCTTAAACCAGATGAATTGCACTACTTAACCCAAAACATGGCGATTTTGGTCCTACCTGATGCACATGTATATATATGTGCAATAACCTTAAACCATATGGCAAACCGGTCTCTTCTGCTATAGGGAGAGAGAGAGGGACAGTGGCAAGCAGATCGGCCAGCTGCAAGAAGAGAGAAGGTAGCAGCCCACATGGTAGTATGGTACAGATGGATGGATGCATGGAGGATGGAGCTAGGTAGCAGACGACAAGCACAACTGACCTACCTCACCGGCCTTGTCACCCGGCACGCGCACGCACTCGACAACACCATCTGCCTCCTGCTTGTCTCCTCTACCCTCTACCTGCACCAAATATACATATGCAATTCTATGCACAGTACAGCTCTTCCTCTCTCCTCCAATCATTCAGATCGATCGATCATATGTCCTACCATCAATGTACAGTGTCTATATGGAGCACATATGAAATTAAGCTAGAAAAAGAAATACCCTCCACTAATCAATCAGCTCCCTAGCTAATGCTTACTGTACATCTCTGTCTTCATCCTTGCTAGCTAGCTGCAACGCCCATCACTTAATGACCTGTTTGCCTCTTGTCCTTGTTCCTCTCTCTCTCTCTCTCTCTCTCTCTCTTGCTGCTGAATTAGCTGCATCTGCTAGCTAGCTCTCCCTTCTTTTAAAGGGCAGAGGAGAGGAGGAGTAGTGTGTGTGGCATGTCACTCGCTCACTGAAAGGATCGATTCTTCTTCAATTCATTCATTCCCAGCTGCTGATTCAATTCCTTAGCTAGCTCCTCTATCTCTATTTACAAGCTATATAGTGCAATCACGATGGGCTTCCCTGTCGGTGGCTACTCCGGCGTGCCAAGGCTGGTGCTCCACCTCCTCTTCCTGCTCACCCACCTCCGCCGCCTCTCCTCCTGCCTGCTCCGCCTCGCCGGCGCCGACATCGACGACTCCCCCACCGCCATGGACGCCGACTACAACGCCCTGGAGGAGCACTCCCCCGCGCTGCGCTTCGACGCGCTCTCCCTGCCTCTGCCGCCGGCCGACGCCACCTGCGCGGTCTGCCTCCGCGACTTCCACGCCGCCTCCGAGGTGCGCCGCGCCCACCGCTGCCGCCACGTCTTCCACCGCGCCTGCCTCGACAGCTGGGCCGCGCACGGCCACCGCACCTGCCCGCTCTGCCGCTCACCGCTGCTGCCTCCGCCGCCGCCCGTGCTCCTGCCCCTGCCGCTCCCGGCGTCGTAGCGGCCTCATTATTTTTCCCCAGGGTGTTTTCTGCATAAAACATACTCCTTTCGTTCGCAGCCGTCAAAGATTAGTTTGCAACGCGGCCATCCGTCCGTTGACAAGAGAAATAAAAAAAGGTCAGGGTTCATTTTGCAAAAAAGAAGTCGATACTAAGAACAGAAGGAGGAGGCTGTCTCTTCGGAAATTTGTGCTTCCAGTTGGGTTTTTACGGAAAAGAGCTCAACTTGCAAGGGCAAGCATAGTAAGTAGCACACCGCCGATTTGTGATGGTGTGAATTTTGAAGGGAATTCAAAAGGTGTTGAATTCGAAAAGTTTGGAATTGGTTTTGTTGGTTTGGTTTGGCTCCATCTATTATTCTCAGGCTGCCTCTCCTCTCCAAACTGCTTTGCTCAGTTGCTCTGCATGAGTGCTGTCCAAAAGAAAGAGAGAAATTTGATAGAAAAAGGTGGGAAAAAAAGATAGAGATGACAGACAAGTTTAGATTAGCTCAAGTAAATAGAGGGCTTTTTTTATAGTGCTGTATGTATGACGAGCAAATTCACAATAAGAATGTTGCTCCTGTTGGCATTTCTGGTCTTTTTGGGGGTGGGGATACCCCTGTCTGACTTGTACCTTAATAATAAATTGCTGTTGTTGCTATTATGATGGATTAATTGGAAGCTGTCTAAAGTTGAAATTGTTTCTGGATGCAATTCCCTCCAAACTCTTATGAAAATAGATGCATAACGGAGACACGTTTTTTAACGTGAAAAACCCTTACGTGAAAAAATCACGGATGCCGACCGACAATGATCACAATTGAGGAGTTGATACAAACGTAGTGAATAACAGTTGAACATCGCACCCTTCCTGTGTGGCTTACCAGAGATATTTAAAGGAGAAAACCGAGAGTTATAATAGAAAAGAACTTGAAGTCCTATTAGGAAACTAATCCAAACATATGATATGCGAAAATTCGGATCATATATTTAACATAAACTATGGGTGTTTATTTGTTGTAACTCTCGTGCATATACAAATAGTGGTACTTCTGAAGATTTACTGTATGTATAAACAACATGTAGCAATTGAATACGCTACACAGATACAGAGTTACAGACTCGTTGGCTTATGAGAAATTCAGAATTTAGAGGTGGGAGGAAGGCAAGGAGCTAGCTATACAATAGCAATGAGGGACATGATGATGGGCTGAGTTGATGTTCCTGGGATAAAAGGGCCCAATTCTGATGCAAGCAGTACAAGAGGAATTTATTTATTTATATATATATATTTTTAAAATATTTATAAAAGTATATTTTTTGTTTTCAAGTATTACAGATTTATACCCCTGACGTTCTCTGGGAGGGTCTTTTTTTTTAAAAAAATGCCTTTTCAGAGGGTGTTTTATCCGACGTGACAGACGGACGACCGCTGTTATTTTACAGGCGACCCCTTTGCAGCCTTCCCATAGGGCATTTTTTGCCTAGCCAGGGGGCTACCTGTAAAAAGGCCAAAGAACACTATTCTCTCCATTGCGTATATTTTGCAGACAGCCCCTGTCGGCGAAATGGGACTGGGGGTCCCCCTGTCCCCGGGGACGCGAGGGTCTTCGGCCACGAAAAATACTCCGGAATCCACATTTTACGCAAGAGGAGACCGGCTACGGCCGCTCCCCCGCCAAGTATCCAGGGGCCCGGGCACTGGCCGGGCTCGGACGAGCATCCCCCAGTCCCGGGTGCCGGTCCCCCCAGACCCGGGTGCCGATTCCCGACTGGGCTGCTCCCGGGTGCCGACTGCTCCCGGGGGCCGATGCCCAGCCACGGGGCCGACTGCCGACTGCCCCGGAGCCGACCATCGACTGCCCCGGAGCCGATGCCGACTCCCCCGGTGCCGACTGCCCCCGATCGCCTCGGCCCCGAGTGCGGCCCCGAGAGCCGATCGCCTCGGCTTGCCGGTCCGATCTAGCCGAAGAACTCTAGCGGACCAACTCTCCAATTACCCACATTAACGAATGAGGCGACGGGACTGTCGCCCGCTCCTGTACAGTCAGAATCTTTTTGACTACGGAGGCTCCTTTCACTGTGCGATTGCTGTTCACAGTCAGGGCTTTTTGACTTGGAGGCGTGCGCCATCACGTCTCCCCGCTCCATCACATCCTCACGACTCTACCGCCCGCTGCATACCTGCCCCGGCGTGGGCACGGCTGGCGGGGAGGTGAGCAACGGGATATTCCTCCAACTCCGGCATGGGCGTTGCAGGCAGACAGGGGCGACGGGACGCTCCTCCAACTCCGGCGTGGGTGTCGCAGGCGGAGGGGCGCACAGGAGACCTCACCGGAAAATATCTCCTTCCGCGTACCGGCACTGTGGACTCCCCTCGCCTATAAAGGAGGATCCATGCCGTAGACGAAGGAGGGCAGCTCAAGCTCGGGCCTTAGACAACAGAGATCTCCTCCTCCTTCCTCGAGTCCGGTCGCTGGTAGAACGACCGACGCCACCTCCGGGTTCCCGGTGAGCTTCCGAGCTCCCAGGGTCCTCCTTGTAAACTCCGCTCCACATTCATCTCTCTCTCTCATAGTCCAAACACAGGAGTAGGGTATTACGCTCCGGCGGCCCGAACCTGTGTAAATCCCCCCGTCTCTCCCGCGTGGTCACAACAGATCGGACGGTCCGGACCCGATTCGGACGGTCCGGACCTTTCTGTCTCCAGCTCGGGCCCCTCTGTTTCTGTCCCGAGCGCTGATTCATCTTCTTCCACCCGAAGTCGGCTTAGCCTGAGAACTACTCCCCTGGCCGAATCTCAAAAGGGGGGTCTCCCGATTTCCCGCCGTCGAGGTTTAATCCTCCGACAGCCCCCTTTAGCCCTCCCCAAGGACGATTTTTGGCCTTTTACAGGTAGCCCCTGGCTGGAAAAAAAAGCCCTTGGAAGAGCCTTTTTTTATTTTTTAAAAATAAAAAACGAGTTGTACATATTTATGTGTCTTAAATTTTGAAATACAAATTGTTAAATTTGAAAATGGCTAAATTTAGATGATTCAAATGTGGTAAAATTAAACTTCTTAGTGTATAATTTCATACCGTAAATTATCTATGTATGTTATTTTTAAAATTATCTACTGCCAAGTTTAGCTTTTACCACCTTTAAATCATCTAAATTTAGCTATTTTTAAATCTAACAACTTGTATTTCAAAATTTAAGGCACATAAATATGTACGACTTATTTTATTTTTTAAAAAATTACAAAAAAGCCCTCCCGTAGGGTGTTTTTTCTCAGCCGGGGGGCTACCTACAAAAAGGCCAAAAATTGCCCTTGGAGAGGGTTGAAGGGGGCCGCCTGCAAAATGTACGCAATGGAGACCCTCTCAAAAACGAAGATTTGAAGTTGTCCATAATTTACTGAGTACTCAGTATAACTCACGCATTCGTGTACAAACAAGTGCAGACGAAGTAACATGAATATCTCCGGTAGTCGGTCTATTTCCATTAGCTGGCCGGTGGGAGCGAGAAGTATGGGATATGTATGGTGTTTCTTCCATCAATCATCCGGATTTACGCCATATATCAACAGATTATGGTTTCGAGGGTCATCCATTACGAAAAGACTATCCTCTGAGTGGATATGTGGAAGTACGCTATGATGATCCAGAGAAACGTGACGTTATCGGCAGCCGACGACCGTCTGCCACGTCGGATAAAACGCCATCTAGGAGGGTTTTTTTATATTTTTCTTAAAAAAACCTCCTAGAGTAAAAAAAAAAGCCCTCTCAGAGGGCGTTAGAGATACAAATATGTAAAACTTGAAAAAAAATATATTTTTGTAAATATTAAAAAATAAATAAAAAATAAAAAAATTCTTACAATAGAAAGTGCAGGCCCACTTGATTACGAGGGCTTTGCGGTGCCACGGCCCACGGAGGTAGGCACTAGTCATCGTCTTCTCCGTTGAATCAGCGCTACCTCCAATTTTTTTAATAAAGGAAATAGTCAATTTTTATTATATCGTTTGACTAATCATATTATTTAAAAAATTAATATAAATATAAAAAATAAGTTATACTTAAAATTTACTTAATGATAAATCAAGTTACAATAAAATAAATTATACTTATTCAACTCTTTTAAATAAAATAAATGGTCAAAAGTCATGTTCTATTAAAAACGGATAGAGTCGCTCTATAATTTTTTTAAAAAGAAAAGCCATTGTAACAGGACAATCCTATCGGCTATGATACGCGCGTGTCCATTGAATGGTCGCTTTTGTTCGTTTCGTACCCGCCGACGGACGCGCGCCAGCTTCACTGTCAAACCAATCTCCTCTTCATGTGTGGCCTGCAGCAACCAAGTCTAACCCAAATTTTACTTGCTGCTTTTCAACTATCAATTCTTTACATTACCTTTGCTTAGGCATGAACACATGGCAACTCTAGCAAGCACAGCCTTTTTAGCTAGAGTAGCTAGCTAGGTTAATTGCAATCTAAATGGCAGGATCGATTAATTGCAGCTACAGTATGTACAAGTACTGCAACGCAACGCAACACAGGACAGTGATTTCGTAGGTTTTCTATTTCCTGCATCGATCGATGGCAGCTGCGACCAGGTGCCCGCCGGCGGCGCCGCGGCCGCACAGCCGCCGTGCGCAAGCGCACGTCATCCGCTGCTGCGAGGACACGCTGGGCGTCCCTCGCCGGCGCCGCCCCACCTACGACACCGAGGTGGCGGAGGCGCAGCGCTTCCCGGAGCTCGTCACGCCCTACGGCGCGAGCAGCTACCTGCCGCACCACCAGCTGTACCCGCCTCCGCCCCGTCCCCGCCGCATCGTGCTCGTCCGCCACGGCGAGAGCGAGGGCAACGTCGACGAGGCCGCCTACACGCGCGTCCCCGACCCGCGCATCGGCCTCACGACGCAGGGGTGGCGCGATGCCGAGGACTGCGGCCGCCGTCTGCGCCGCCTGGTGAGCAGCGGCGGCGACGGCGACGACTGGAAGGTGTACTTCTACGTGTCCCCCTACCGGCGCACGCTGGAGACGCTGCGCGGGCTGGGGCGCGCCTTCGAGGCGCGCCGCATCGCCGGCGTCCGGGAGGAGCCGCGGCTCCGGGAGCAGGACTTCGGCAACTTCCAGGACAGGGACAAGATGCGCGTGGAGAAGGAGATCCGGCGCCGGTACGGCCGCTTCTTCTACCGGTTCCCCAACGGCGAGTCGGCGGCGGACGTGTACGACCGCATCACCGGCTTCCGGGAGACGCTGCGCGCCGACATCGACATCGGCAGGTTCCAGCCGCCCGGGGAGCGCAACCCGGACATGAACGTCGTGCTCGTCTCCCATGGCCTCACCCTCCGCGTCTTCCTCATGAGGTGGTACAAGTGGACGGTGACCCAGTTCGAGGGCTTGGCTAACCTCAGCAATGGCGGCGCGCTCGTCATGCAGACCGGCGCCGGCGGGCGGTACAGCCTGCTGGTGCACCACAGCGTGGATGAGCTGCGGGAGTTCGGCCTCACCGACGACATGATCGAGGATCAGATGTGGCAGAAGACGGCGAGGCCCGGCGAGCTCAACTACAACTTCATCACCAACGGGCCATCCTTCTTCACGCATTTCACTCACCAAGATGAAGCCTCTGCGCTATTGTCGCAGCAACAGCCATAGCTTGATCAGCTCTAATTCATTACTACTACACTAATTAGTTCATTAATTCATACTAGTAGTACTTAATTATGCTTACTTTCTCTGTTTCTGCATGCATGTAAGCATGTTTCATCCGTGTTGTACTAACGATATACTTATACTCAGCTCAGTTAGATGGAAGAATTTACCACCGTTTTCAATCGTTATTGTAAAATTACCACTAGAAAATTACAGAAATGCCACTACAACTGTCATTCGAATGACATTCTTATAAAATATAAAAAAATCAGTGGTAAATTTACAAATGCCCCAAGAAACAAAGGACAAACACTGTTCCGTTCCATGTGTTTGTAGGTTTTGCGTCTACTTGGCAGCGCCACGTTTTAAATCGCAGCTTAATTTATAGGGAGTAGCAAATGCACAATTAGTGTGATGGTGGAATTGTGGATGCACGACTTTATTCATCATATTTAAATCTCGGTGTCCACAAATGTAAACGTGTGCATACTTAGTTGTCGCAGAGTTAAGAAAAAAGAAATGCGGATTTGCAGTTACAAGGAGGAAGAGGGATACTCTGTTTCTTTAGTTGGGCTTGAATAGATGAAGTCCTAATTAATTTGTCATTACTGTTGGGCCCCAAAGGGATTGTGGCCCAATATTGTTTGGCCAGACAGGATTGCGAGGGACGTGAAGCCCATCTCACTGGTGGGCCGATTACTAGAAAGAAGGCCTCAATATGTTGGCAGTGGAATCACAACTTATTATATCTTGGCTCTGACATAAATAAATGCATTAATTTAGAGATCAACCAACTCAGATTTATGGTTTTACAATATAATAAAACAATCAACTGTATATGCATATATGTGCCGGCCTTTAGTTTATTTTTTTATAGTAGGAGTGCTCTGATCAATACTACTACACCTTTAACAATTTGGTCATGAAACAACAATGTAATATTTAATTACCTCCATCTCATTAATCGAATTAAATCTTTTGAACGCAATATCCTTAACTAAATAATCACCTTCAAGCTAGAGCTACCCTGCAAAATCATGCAGCAACTGAGACTCCATGAGGTTCCTGTAAGGAAGCACTATTGCCTCATCTTCCTCCTCCGCCGCCTCCACCATGAACGACTGCTGCTGCTGCTGCTGCTGCATCATTGACGCCGCCGCCGACGCAAATGGCTGCTGCTGGAGCCCTAGAGTAAGCGACACCGCGCCGCCGTGCAATCCTGCTGAAGAATAGCTATGGCCGAACAGCTGCTGATGGCTGCCGTCATGAGCTGCCTGATCAATGGACGCTGCAGGGATCAGCGAGGAGTTAGGGTTTCCGCTGCTGCGAAGGTGATGATAGCTCTGTCCTACTAAGCTGGTTGCTGCTGTCGACGAAGATATTGTTGCTGTGTAATTCTTATCATGATCTCGACGCTGGTTGTTGCCTGCTCCTCCGCCGCTAGGGTTTAGTTTGTTGTTGTTGCTGCCAATATCTGATTCCTCCGGCTTCGTTTCTTCCTTATACATGTCTTCTATCATTGGCTTCCATAGCCTCACCCTTGCATTGATGAACCAATTCGAAACCTACGTACACAAACAAATATATTCTTATATATATATATATATATATATATACTACTTAATTACTTATCTCTCTCTTTAAAAAATTAAACAGATAACTTTTAAGGATTTTGACCGAGAGAAATTGTTGAAATTAAGTTATCTCAAAAAAGAGTTAAGTTTGTGCTTACCTGGCTTCTTGACAAGCCTGTTTGCCGCGCAAGAATGTGCTTGTCCACATCATTTGGATACCTGCATGACGTAGTTATAATTTGTGCAAAGAAACATCAATCAATCAAATTTCATATATTAATCGATCAAACATGCAAATCAAATTTCATATATTAATCGATCAAACATGCAAATTAAAGATAGCTACGTACTGACGGAATTATAGGATGTTTTGGGATCGATGAAGCAATTGTACATACGGGTGGAGGAAGTGCTCGAAGAGCCAGGCGCGGAGGACGGCGACGGCGCGCTCCGGCAAGCCGCGCTGCGGCCGCCACGGGAAGCTGTCGACGGCGCCGGACTGCTGGAACGCCCTCTGCTGCCTCAGGCACTGGTCCAGCACCCGCAGCCGAGGCGTGTCGCCCTTGGTGGCGCCGGGCGCCGCCGCCACTCCACCGCCGCCGCCGGCGTCCCTCTCCCCCATGGCCTTCCTCAGCGCGCGCACCTGCCCCACCAGTGCGTCCCTAAGGCACCGGAAGTGCCGCGACATGGCTCGCATCGCCAGCTTCGTGTACACCTGCGCCGCGCCGCCGCCGGCCACCGCCTCGAACGACACCTCCACCGCCCTCATCTGCTCACGGTATCGCCGGTAACGTCTGTCCACCTTCCATTCCATACATACATACATACATACATACATACACATATAAGTACATTACTACAAATTGTAATAATAATTTGAGTAATATGTAAGACTAGCTAGCTCTTAATTAGCTCCTTCCTCTCGCCCCCCTGACTCTCTGAACTATTTGTACCTTTTTTTTTAAGTACCCCCGTTGTTGTTCTAAATTATAAGGCACACTTGTTTTTTTAAGTAAAATTAACATTTGAGAACATTGACTAATAATCGGACTAATAATATATGTATTTAGTGCCATATATGTAGTATCATTAAATTCATATTTGAAATATTTTCTTGTGATGTTACTTTCGTAGTTATTGATGATACATTATAAAAGAAATCAATAGTAGAATTATATTATTGAATGCTGTGTAAAATACTAATACTCCTTCCGTTCCAAAATATAAGGATTTCTAGGTTGTTTAGTAAATACTAAGATTAAGTCAAAAGCACTTTAGTTGTTAATTTTTGAATTGCTTAGATTATCTTTCCAAGTATCTCATTGGCTTTAGACTTATTGAAATAATGAAAATCATGAAAATCAATACATGAATGCTTATATTGTGGTATAAAATTTGAATCTAAAAATCCTTATATTTTGAAACGGAGGGAGTATGTCTTATATTTTAGAGTAAATAAAATTGCTTAGGCCAGCAAAAGCCCGCCGTAGTTTTTGTAAAAGAAAAGCTTGTTAATTATATTAACCTCTTTCTAGACGGATGGCTTGTACTTTTATTGATGTTACCCTAGAAAAGATGCCTCGGGTGAACCTGAAAAGGTGACATACAGGACTGAAAACAGAAGCTTGGGAAAGCTATCTAGGACATATATAATCCACAGATTTGGTGATGGTGTGTTCATATCACTAGCTCTCCCACTGTTGCCAATGTCGACGTGCATATACTGATTTCATCCATGAATTAAAACCTGGCGTGTCAGTACTACTCACCACTCTCCACACAACTTGGCCCTGTTTGATTCTACTTATAGCTTATAACTTATTTCTCGGTTTCTATTAGTACATTTCCTAAAATATAAAATGATGTGTTTTTTTAAAAAATTTTCTATATGAAAGTATCTCTAAAAAATCAAATAGATCCTTTTTTAAGTTTTTAATAGTTAATACTTAATTAATCACGTGCTAATGATATTTCTCGTTTTACGTATGACTTATAAGCCAGCCGCATAAGCCAAATCAAACACCCTCTTAGGTTGTGTTTGCAATAGCTTTTAGCTTATGCTTATTGTCTCTTTTTCGTAAATACGTTTTCGTAAAATCTTAAATGAGACATTTTTAAAAAAAATATATATATAGAAATTTCATTTAAAAAGCAAATAAATCTATTTTTTAAGTTTGTAATAGCTAATACTTAATTAATCATACACTAATAATATTTCTCGTTTTACGTTCGGCTTATAAGTCTATTGCAAACACTGCCTTAACTATCTTGAGCTTGCTCTCTCTGTTTTTTCTTTCTGTGGAAGGTCTTGATCAGCTTGCTCAATTAAAAGAAGATAATTAACAAAGTTTTCTATCTCAAAAGTTTCGAGAAACAAACGAACAAGAAAAATAAGGACAGAGATCATCGCAGTAGTAGTTT
Organism: Oryza meyeriana var. granulata; assembly: GCA_003991445.1. Lineage (NCBI taxonomy): Eukaryota > Viridiplantae > Streptophyta > Magnoliopsida > Poales > Poaceae > Oryza > Oryza meyeriana. The sequence continues at coordinate 36,494 of RYFJ01002375.1, forward strand.
AAGTCAGAAAGTAATTGCATGTATGGAAAAGGTAAAACTAGCTAGCCAGGACGACAGTGAAGGAACAAGTGAAAATTTCGGTCAAAAAAAGGAACAAGTGAAAATTAACATATGTAGTAATTAAAAAACGAACAGGTGCGTGTGTGTGTGAGACGTACTACTACTACTTAATTATTACCTCTTCAACCATGGACAAGATCCTAGCCTTCCTCCTCTCAAGATCGAGGAGGTCCAAGGAGCTCAGAGACAGGCTGCCCCATGGGCTAGACGTCGACGACGAGCCCTCCACGTCGTCCCACCTGCCAATCTTGGGAGCTCTCTTGGCGCCCCCATGGCGTGCACCATGTCCCCCTCAGCATCGAGGCTGCAGAACTCGGCGAGCAGCTCCCTCACGGGGCCCAGGTACTTGGACCCCCTCAGCTGGAATGGCTGCATGGCTGCCGCCGGCGCCGCCGCGAACGCCGCCAGCTGCTGATGGCCTACCAACGGCGGCGACCCTCCGGTCGTGCCGGCGGCGTCGTTGTACAGGGAGAGGGAGACATGTTGCTGCGACCACGGAGACGGCAGCCCTCCTCCTCCTCGCAGGTGGTCGTCGGCGACGTCGTGGAGGGAGAGGAGGGCGGCGTGGTGGTCGAAGGAGGAGGGCATCGTGGCGGCGGCGTTTGGGGGCGAGGAGAAGTCGAAGAGGTGGTGGTGATGATGGGCCATCATCGATGCGATGCAATGCGCGCGTGCAAATTTCTTGTGGTTGTCGTCGTCGGAGCTATATAGCTCTCTATATGCTGCTGGTACAGCGTAAACAAACCAACTACTAGCTAGTATGTACGTGAAATAATAGTTAATGCTTTAAGTGCCACTCAGATAGATCACCAGCTTGCTATCTGGTAGCTCCAACCTGCAAATGTCGTCTACCATGCATGCATGGTATTTTATATCTACCTTTAAATTGAGATCAATCAAGGGATCAATGATGCATATATAAGATGTACTACGTATGCAAGCTAGTT
>RYFJ01002376.1:0-295176 GCA_003991445.1 Oryza meyeriana var. granulata
GGTTGTTGAGGAAGATGCGCGCCAGCAAGCGACGATTCCACGTCACGGACCGTATCGCGCCGTCGCGCACCAGCGCCTCGCATTCCGCTGTCATCGGAGTGCCCGACGCTGATGAGCGTGCCCGTGAGACGAGGATATAGTATACCCCGGTCAAGTTCCACGTGTTCGCCGTGTTCTTGCAGGCGAATAGGATGTGCCCCGCAACCCCTCGATGTTGACGACAGAAGCCGTCGCCAAACTTGAGGTGCCCACGACGGCCGTGTCGAGCTCGGAGAAGACGGGTGCGGAAGCCGGTCATGGGTTCGTTCGCCGTGTCAGCTAACCACAGATCGGCTGGGTCGGGCTCCGTGTCGAGGTGGGCGAGTACCTTGGCCTCCTCTATTGCTTAGTGCACAGCAAGGGTTCGTCCCCCGGCGGTGAGGGCGGTTGGCGCCGGAGTTTTCGCGGCGATGTTTCACCACGCAGCCGTGCCCATGGAGCAGCGGTCATCATCTTCCCCGGTGCGAAGTGAGCTCGGGCCTCCTTTGGCCTTGGACCTTGCATGTCCCGGCCCAGTGACCCATCTGCGCAGTGGCTTGCACATGTCGTGGGTGTTCCTGGGTGTGCCCCCGCCCGGCGACCGCGTCTGTTGCCCACGCTCTCTTACCGCGTTCGCGGAACCGCCGACCCGGACGCGCCGCTTCTCACCGCCTGTTCACGGGTCTTGAAGCGCGCCAATCCACTGCTCCTCAGGAGCATGAGGCGGCCGCTGTTGTCGATGACTTCCTTGGGCCTGGCCTTGCGGCTTCTCCACGGAGCGCAGCCTGCCCGGTGACCTCCCAAATCGGAGAGGTCCGCAAACGTCGAGGAGCGTCTCGATCGAATGGATGGCAATATTGCGAAAGGTGCTCAGGCCACGCACATTTAGCAAGTTTGGTAACCACATTCTACCCAGGGAGGTTGCCTCCGAGGGTGCGATGCTTGCGAGGCCGGAAAGGCGCAGGGAAGAAGTCGTCAACGTTTCTCCCCTTCCTTGAACCCTTGCATCAGCAATTCTCGATGCAGTAGCTGTTCATGGCCTCCGCACCGCGTCGGGCTGCCGACGCGTACCGTCTTGACGCCTCCCACCGCCGCTTGGCCGTGCGCTTGGTCGACAGTGGACCGCAGTATCTCGGATGTGACTGGCTGCGAAGAATGGCGGCCAGCGCAAGTCGATCATTCTCGGTATTCAACCTCCTCGTCTTCCTCTGCTTCCACGACCTACCAGGAGACCCTGTGCCTGCAGTTTCACCGTCATGAGGAGCGCCCCACTCCTCGTACGTTGGTTTCGTAGAACCGGGTACCTGGCGAAGGCCGCCGACTCCTTATGACACGCCTGGCACCACGAACCTCCCGTGCGCGCGGGTTGCACCAAAGCCACCCTCGGTCGCGCTCCGATCGGCGAAGGCGATGGACGCCGATGCTGGTGCGAGTGCGAGAAATAGTGCTCCGGGTGAAGCGAGCCGTGCCGCGACATGGCTTACCAGGGAGCAACGAGGCTCTGATACCAATGTCAGCCCGCCACCGTAAGCGCCCGCGCCCGCGTCCGCGCCCGGCGCCCAGACCGCCCACCGCCCGCGACCTAGAACTGCGTCCTCCGCCCGCCCGCCCCGCTCCCGGGACCTGCTCCCGCGCCCGGGGACCTCGTTTCCGGGCCCTTTCCCGCCCCGTTGGACTGCGTAGCGAGAGGTTAGAGGAAAAAAACACCGGAGAGATGCGATTTTGTTGCCCGCCCCGACTTAGCAAGCGTTTTCTGATGCATATTCGAATATAAATAGGCAGGGTACATGGATGAAGATAAGTGCACGACCTCCCGACTGGGCCGCGCACGACGGGCGAATGAAATGCGCACACGCCCCTAGGACTCGGATGAAACTCCCGCACGAACGCAGCGTGCGTCAGAGCCACGATATATGCGCACGATCACCACAACGGACAGTCGGTGCTAGAAAAAGGAAAGTGGACAGAAATAAAAGGGAGATGGCGCTAGGATTATCTCAACATCCTACAGAATTTCTGCAATTTCTGCATCTTTTTAGCTCATCTGAACTTGTGTGTTCCTGATTTTTTTTTGTTGAGGAAAAGAGTAATATATGTTGACTGTTCAGTAAAAAGAATGGTATGCAAGGCGTTCACTTTCTAATCTTAAAGAAGCAGCAAATCTGTTATTCCCTCGTTCGATCTTTCTAGACTGAAGGGCGCAACGAGGAAAAAGCATATGAAGACCTTGACTAGCTGTAGAAAAGAAATCATCCCCTTTTCTGAATATCGCTACTACGGATATCTAACGGATATGCTTCCTAAGCTTCAATTGACTGTTTACTCTTTGCAAAACTTTTTCTATGTAGCATTCTTTGGAAAACTCTTAAATCAAAACTTATCAATTTTAAATATTCAATTTTATTTATTTTATGTATATTAAAAAAATTATTATAAACTCAGTTTCATCCATATCCAATCATCCGTCAGAACTATAGAACGAAAACAAAACGGAAGATGTTCTGGTCTTGTGGGCATTTGCGTTTGAAGCTCTCTTCCTGAGTCCTCGGCTGCGTTTTCCTAACAACTCTGCCTTCCCTCCTCTCATATAATAGTTCAATCGGTACCGTTTCTTGTCACTCAGTATCCTTCCTCCTTTCTCAATCTTGATATTGTTTTATCTGAGTTGTTCTGGTAGATAGCTGGACACATGCCAACTTCCACATTTTTCAACAGACAAATGTTTTCTCTGCCCCAGGAGGAATTCCTGTTCATACGGTAGCCGTAGCTGCTCTAGGAAGCTGGTATTTCCCACTTCAGAAGGCTCTGAGGAAGCTGGTATTCCCCCATATAACGCAACTTCTGATGACATCGCTGGAAGAGGACGAAGAACACACAAGTATCAATATCTGGATTTCAGAGGGCAGACTTGCATACGCTCAAAAACTTTCGGGAAAGAATTGGTTCAATGATTATCAAAGCATTCAAGAATCAACAGCAAGCATGGGCAAGCTCAAGCATCTGATGCACGTAGCATCGCCTGCTGAAGCTGGCAGGCGTTGATAACTGTGAGCCAACGTCTCCATTATCTGCTCCCTGCTATATGCGTCTTTACATTGACGCTTGAAAAGCTTCCCTGTAAAACCAGGCTAAACGGCATCGCCAATTGAGCTCAAAAGAAGTGTGTGAGGAATATTTTGCAACTTTCGGTTATGTTCACTGCCTCAAAATGGTCCGTTACACTGCCGTCCCAGGATTGCTTTCATACGATTGAACATGTTCAAATTTTGTGGGGAACACCCCATGACACTGTGATTAACATTATTCTTTCTCAAGATGATGGGAGATGAGAATCCCTTGCATGATGAGGAATGGAGACGTGTGGATTCTTTTGTGCAGTACTTGATCAGACGCCTGGACACTTTATTTGAGAGGAGTGTGAAGTATGACTTAATGGGATCAGAATGCGTTTCCTTCCTAAACATGCCCATTTCATATTGAACAACTTCGCAAGTTAGAGGTGAAGTCTGCACTGCGCCCAAAAACATTGGATCTCTGAAGTACAATAGCCAAGTTGAATATCTCATTGTGAGATACCCTTGACTTCATCAATGGCCAGCCCGTCGTTCTCTGCTTGTGGAATGTTCATACATGGGAAGCAGGTGGTTTGTTTCTCTTGTTATTTTCATCACATCCACGCGTTACTACATTTTACGAAATGCTGGAGAGTACTTGTGCAGAACAACAGAACTGGAGAATTGAGGATCCCAAACTTCGGCATAGGTGGTTGCAGAGAAAAGCCGTGTCATCCCAAGTCGTCCAATGTATCAATCGGCATACCTCAGAAGAAGAGTGTGAAGCTTCAGAAGCATGCACGCTACACTCCTGAGAAATAGAGAATAAGCTGATGCGAGTTATTATCGAAGGGGCTATGACCAACTGCTGCAGAAGTAGATTAATAGAAGTATAGAACCAGAATAAAACCTCTGAATGCTCACCGCAGTCAGTTTGATTATTTGTACACCCCAGTATGAAAAATTCTGGGATGCACTTTCCTGTTGTGTTATTTTCTTGATCTTATATATTCATGTTGCAGGAAACAATTACTGTCTTTGACTTGGTTTGGTCATATGGATCTCCTGGAAATATGTAGGTTTATACTCTATGGCAATCCTGTCCCATTGAGTTAATATTCTGTTCTCCTATTAGGATAACCAATAGTTTTAGACAACTGCTTATCTTAATCTATATTAAAACTTTCTATGCCATATTCAGATAATGTACACAACTCATACAGCATGTTATCTATTTAGTTATATGACTAATGATTTCATTATATAGAATGTTATGCTATTCACAAAACTATCTATAAGTTGATCAATGTATGGTATTCTTCTCTCTTGTCTATGTCACCCTAAATACTACAGGGAAAATCTCCTTGATAGCTAACGCCATAACATTGTTCATGCCTTTGGGTTGCAAAATAGTACACTCAAGCCATGATGAAAAGTAGGAATTGATTTTCTCGTGGCGGAAAAGATAGGGGCCATTGGGCCAATTGGCTAGCTAGTTCTGCTTCTCCCCTTAGGAATTGAACGCGAAACATCATTTGTTACATATTCTTCTTTCTTCTTCTTAATGGAACACACGCATCTCTCCTATGCATTCGAGAAAGAAAAAAAAAGAACAATATAAGTTTTGCCAACACAGGCTTTTTGTCCACCACTCCACCCCAGCCACTGCCATACCGACAACGCCAAGTGGGGGTGCGCCGCGGGAGAACAGGCGAACCATCTCTGCGGACCGTGATTGCCGGGGGAGTGTACCAGTCCCAGGAAGATATTATGTTGGTACCCGTGGTAACATGATGAATCATTGCAATGCTAATAATAAATTTATACATTTATGTTGCAATAGCAGGTATTCCTTGAGTAACAACCTTCAACCAAAATCAGCAGAGCGGAATTAGCTACCTTAGAACACAATCCACGGCACGGTTTGCGGGTCTAGGACGAAACTCAAAATTCACCATCTTCAACCTGTACTAAAAAAGGGGGAGAAAAAACAACAACAATAGAGGAGGTGAGTTGTGGAGGCCATGGGCCCCGCGGTATTTTCAAAGAAGACAATTAACGGCCACTCGACAGAGGTTGACCGCCTATAATTAAAGATAAGTAGGACTCGGCTTCATGTACTTGCAATACAAGAAAGGAGTAATTACTAACTGGACTCCTCTATATACTGATAAGGAATACATTTTGGTCGTAATTCCGATTGGGATTTCCTACCCTGTAATCTTCATCCCTCCAGTATATAAGGAGGGATAGCAAGCCCCTTGGGGCATATCACAATCTCGCCAGAGAAACCTCGAAGGCCATACACACAATAGCTGGAAGCAGGGTATTACCTCACCTTGATGGCCTGAACCAGGATAAATCCTTTTGTTCCTTTGTATCCATCAAGTTTAGGTCTTAACGAATAGCCCCATATAATTATGCCGATACAAACATCGACATCAGTACTTTTATACTCCGCAAGCCACTAGAAAATGTGAATATGCAAGCTTCAAAGGGAGTTTGGGTTTATTTTGCAAGTCTTTCCTTTAAAGCATTTTCCAAATCCTAAGTGTGGGGTTTTTATAAATCACCTTGATGGCCTGAACCAGGATAAATCATTTGTAATCCCTTCTCATCCATCAAGTTTAGGTTTACGAATAGCCCACTATTATACCTCAATACAAAACATCGATATAGTACTTTCGTACTCCGCAAGCCACTAGCAGAAAAAATGTGAATATGCAAGTTCAAAGGGATTTGGGTATTTTGGCAAGTTTTCCTTTAAAGCATTTCCAAGTGTGGGGTTTTATAAATCACCTTGATGGCCTTGAACCAGGATAAATAAATTTGATATCCCTTCTCATCATCAAGGTTTAGGTCTTACGAAAGCCCCATATTAATTATTACCAATACAAAACATCATATGAGTACTTCGACTCCGCAAGCCACTAAGAACAAAATGTGAATATGCAAGCTCAAAGGGAGTTTGGGTTTATTTTGCAAGTCTTTCCTTTTTAAAGCATTTCCAAATCCAAAAGTGTGGGGTTTTTAAAAAATCACCTAGATGGCCTGAACCAGATAAATCAGTTGCTATCCCCTTCTCACCATCAAGTTAGGTCTATCAAATTAGCCCCATATTAATATAAATTGCCGATTACAAAACATCGAATGCAGTTACTTTCGTGCGTACTCCGCAAGCCACTAGAAAATGTGAATATGCCCAAGCTTCAAAGGGAGTTTGGGTTTAATTATTGCAAGTCTTTCCTTAATTTAAAGCATTTTCCAAATCCTAAGGTGTGGGGATCTTTTATAAATCCATTTGGAAGGAGACACGTCTATGATCCATGCGCGAGTTGCTTTGCAACAATTCAAGCGAAAAAGCAAAATTTTAAATTTATTTATTTTCGTCTCTTTTCCTCTATTTTCTATCTTCACTTTCTCAAATACATCCATCACTTAGCTCATTTTTCCGGAAATCTGCTCATCACATCTTATACCTTGGCTTTTCTGAGCCATCCATGTCCTAAAGTCATCCGTCTCCTCTCTGGAATCCTACTCTATGATGTCGTCTGGCATCCCGGGTCACACAGGCCCGTTTCAAACCACCTAGGTTATCTGATGAGGACATCACCAGCACGGGTATGACCATGTCTATGTTACACATCAATAAATCTAAGGTGCATGCATTTATATTAGATTTATATTCTATATATTTGAACAAAGGATGTTGTACCATGAATTGTGCGTGTTGTCATTTACAGAAGTACTTGCATGGGTGAAAGAATGGGAAGGGGACATACGGAATGCATGAGTGATCAAGGAAGTTGATTGGGAACCAACCTATGGCCTTCCCCCAAGTATTTTCCTACACAACCACGTCACTTTTAGGCCATAGAAGGCAAGTGATAAAGTTTTACACGTTTTGGATTCAGATTCGGCCCTCCTAACAGCACCAACTTCAAATGGACCTAGCGCTGATGCAGACACGAGGTCTCAAGGCCCATGAGTACTTGTTGGAAAGCTTATGAAGTCTACTTTCAAATGGTGTGACTCAACATTCCACCAAGCATATGGTGCGTGTGGGAGTTTGGCTATGGGAAGGGAGACGAATGCACCAACAGATGGGCGTGGGCAGCAGTCAGATTGGGACGGCATGGGCCCCAAGCAGCAGTGAGAGGAGGCAAGGAGGTAGATACCCGTGCAGGACGGAAATGGCGGACGGGGGTGTGGCTTGCACGCCCGCGAGCCACGGCGTGGCTTGGCTAGAGGGAGAGGCCAATGGGCTGGATTGGTGGGCCATCGGGGTTGTGGGGGTGTTGGGCGTGGCCACTAGGGCTGACGGCTTTGGAGAAAAAGAGGGGACACTGTTGACACCCAAATTTGGCACTAGTTTAGCAGGTTCAAGCCAAATTTGAAAAAGACTAGAGCTTTCCCGTGGAGTCCGGTCTGACATGAACTGCGGTCTGACCGTAGGTATCCGGGCGGTCAAACCTTCAGCCCCGAGCTTGAATCCAATTTAGGTATTTCTCGTGTTTCCTTGCTTGAGGCTGGGGTTTAAGAGTCCTAGTTGATCTCTAAACCTAATAGGATGTGGAGAAGGCACTGTAGACGTAAGACCACCCCTCCTATAAATATAGGGGACAAAAGCCAATTGAATGATCAACCAATCAATTGTCAAAATCAATCTATTACTCTCTACCTCTATATTCTACATCTTCCTCCTTTTTGCTAGCTGTATCTCACGTCTATTCTCCTTCAACCCTTAAATGCTCGTCGTCTCTTGTCTCTACGGCGTTTGAGGACGTCCTAGCTGGCCTGCCGAGCCTAGGACAAACCGGCACGCATTCACCCTAACGGGGTCCCTCCCGGGTGATCGTTCAGCGGCATCTACTCCCTACGGCGGCGCTTCTCCGGGTGCCGCTGCGGTTGCACACAATGTGCTCACGTGTGTGGCGTGACGTGATTTTGCACCAGCAAATGCCTACGGTGGTAACTGGGCCAGATTGGCCAAGACCCATGCGTGAGGAGATAGGATGTGAGGTTGGGCCTAGCCAGTTGCTTCTGGGAGGGAGGAGAGGAGTGTGAGCTGGCCTGTTTGGCTGCGGCCCAAATCGGGAGAGTGAGGGAGGGGAGAGGTTGGGGGCTGGGCTGGGTCTAGAGGGAGGGGGGGACGACCCACTATCAACAGTAGATTTTGGTAATTTCAAAGGTTTGATTGGAGAGGAATTTGGACATTTACTTTTGAGATTTAAATTCAAATTTGATATTTGTCTTTAGGAAAATTTCAAGGGTCAAGGAAGGGATACTTAACTGGAATTTATAACCCTTTGAAATGATGCTTGTATTTTAGATGGATTCTAATAGATAGGATGAGAGGGGTTTTCAAGGAAATTTTAGAATAAATTTTGGTATTTGAATTTACCTTTGAGGTATGTACTTCAGGAAAAGTGGGGACCCCAAGGGAACGATTTCAGGGTTAGGATTCCAATCTTTCGGAGGCGAATTTGAATGAATCCGAATAAGTTTGTAGATAATGGAGTGAAGGGAAAACATTAGGAATTTCGAGGAAGTTCTTGCCTAAACTTCTGGTATTTGAAGTACAGGGATTTATCGAGAACATAAGGAATTTTGTTTGGATGGATCTTAATATAATGGGGTGGGGAACTCGAATGGCTTTTGGCTAGGGTTTAGGACGATCATTTGGATTTTAACATTCAAAAACCGAGGTTTATGCTTTAGATGAAAGAGCGTGGATCGAAATTTGATTTTGAAGGCGAGGTTTTAGCAGGGAGAATATTTTGGGTGAGATTTTGATTTTTGAGATGGGGTTTGATTTAGAAAGATTTCGAATGCCTGGGGAAGAGGATCAAATAGGAAAAAATTTAGAGGGATCTAAGGGGGTTTTAATTCGAACCTGTTATTTAAATTATCAATGTCTCCAGGAACCTAGAGGAGGGACTTGACTGAGATTAAAACAAAGTTTGAATTTGGTTGGATTTGGATAATTTCGAAGAGGGAGGAACCGGGGGTTCCAAATGAAGGTTTGATTTCGGGATTCAATTTCTGAGGGTCGATTTGGGAGTGATTTTAGAGTTACAAGAACTAATTTAATTGAGATCTTTGGCACGTTTTCTAAATACACATAAAGAACCAAAATTTTTGAACATACACTTGGATTAAAATAGTTTTTTAATGGTACATGGAAACCGGGGTGTTACACTTTTCCTCTGTCCTCACTCGTTTTGCCAACAAACTCCATGTCTTCTCTTCTCTGATATAGTTTCACGCCATCGTTTCTTGGCACTCCCTAGTATTCCTCCTTTTTTGAATCCTGATATTGTTCTATCGAGGTAAATACCTGGTACAAGTTGCCAACTTCCACATCTTCAACAAATGTTTCTTGCCCTAATAAGCTCATCAAGATCCTCCACATATGATGAGTACTTTTATGATGGCCTCTTCTGGTCGTATTCTACTATCAGTAACTAGTAGAAAACAATCTGAGCCATAGCCATAGCTGCTCCAATGAAACTGCCATTTCCAACTATCAGAAGTGCTCTGAGGGTGCTTACCAGGAATCAAGTTGGTTCTGGCCGGCTGGTAGATGCAGAGGAGAACCACCGTCTTCCCCAGTGGGGTGTTCCGCAGTGGCCTAAACAGCATTGGTAGGCACATCCTGTGGATGGGGCTAATTGCCTCATAAACCTTCTCGCAGTCATCTTCTACTATCTGTTGTGCCATCATCTCCTGATCTGTGCATTCCTCCCATTGAAAGTGCAGCTACTCACTCCGTTTTAATTTACCTATCATTCTAGCATTTAAATTTTTTGTCAAAATACTTATCATCCTTATATTCCAAAACACTTTTAGATATGTTTTTTCCTTTCTACCCTTAATCAATACAGTCATACTAGTACCAGTACTTCTCACAAGGAATTTTAATGCTTGCTTTAAAAAATTGTTTAGAATATAATTAATAAGGGTAATAATTTAATTTGGTACATCTCCTAGTTTAGTGTGAGATCTTCTAGAACGACAAGTAAATTGAAACAGATGGAGTATTAAATACATTGACAATGCAACATCTGGAACTAGGAGTCTAGGACATGCATTAACATGTAGTTAGTTTTTTACTTCCTGCTTATGATATATTTTATACTTCAGAAATTCAACTGCGCATAGGTCAAACTAGTTGGCTGGTTCACTGGGGTTGAGGTGATGTCCTTGGATTTCGAATTAAAAAGGAAGAAAAATGGAGAAACATAAGAATGGGTTTTTAATTCAGCTTCTATAATATAGAATCAATAATTAATATTCTGACTAAACATCTTTAGCTCATAATAGGATTGAAGATTCAGATGGTAGGACTTCAACCTTTAATCTTGGAAGGCTTGTTCTCCTGCTTTATCATTTCAGTTGGGGATTGGGTCCAAGTAATGTTGAGTTATGCTATCTGCATAGATATGGGTGCATGATTCCATTTTTCACAGGTTTAGGCCAAGAAAATGGTTGGTTAGTTTGGGAATTTTGGATTGCAGCTAAGATTTTTCAAACATGTGATGTCAGAATAACTTTTGGATCACCTGGAGAAGTACTGTTGTGACCCAAATGCTCAATTATATAGAGGTTCACCAGAACTTGCACCTTTGCTTATTGGTATTTATTGATTAAGTGGCATTCCTGCCTGGATCAATGAGTGTGGTCACTGTCTGACAGAATTCCACTGCCCTTTTATGGCTATCCCTTACCAATTGCTGTACTGATTTTCAAAATGCTACAAGTATGCTTCATCACTCATATGACTTTCTGAATGAAGAAAACTCTGTGGTCCTCCTTTAATCCTGCTGGTACGAGTTCCATACCGCTAATGACATTTTCTCTATGTCATATACATGTATTTTGCATGAATTATGCAATCCATTGCCATAGCGGTTTTCAGTACGGCGAAATATTTTACTGTGTTCTTTCCCCTTTTTTTTTGAAATGTAAGTAGCGACCAGTAATCATTTTCGGTAACAATTTAAGAAGCCACTGCATCAGAATTATCTGGAAATCAACATTTGACATTTCTTTGCTTCGCTACTTTGGCTTCTGAAGCAGCTAGCTCTCGACTCATGTTTTTTCTAGGTACTCTGAGAACTTCATTATTCCTTGGGCAAGCTATACCCTAAAGTACAGCAATTTCTTTGCCATGTCATTTTTAGTTTTAGCCTTTTGGTTGTAATAAATGATTAGCTAAGTTCTTGTTGGTGCAGAGATAATTTGAAATAACAAATATACCCAACATTTTCGTCATAACGAACTCAACTTATACATTAAAATACATAATTACAGGCAAGTAAAGTTACAGAGTGCAAATTTAGTTTAACTATCATTGAACTATCATTCACATTTCAGTACATGTTACAATTATTCTTGCATGATTTGAAGGAAGAAGAGAATAAGTGAGAATTCCTTTAAAAATACTAACTCATCCTTGAAACAAGTCACTTAATTTGTTCCTTGTTCCTTATGTCTTCCAGACTATTCTCCCATGACTTGTCTAAATTCGGATGCTTCTCTATGAATGCACAGTAGGCTGGCAGAACATAGTCACAAATAGTTTGTCTCAGCTCAACACGGAGCTTTGGATCAGGGACCTTCCAATGCATCTGGAGTCTATATTCTGTGTCGAAAGAGGAAATAAATTCTTTAAGGATGAAGGTTGCAGAAAATTGAGTGAACTGCTGGTCTTTTTTTCCAAACAAGATACCACAGTAGCCCATGTTGCTTCTATAGATTTCACTTTGTATTGGTTGATGTTGTGGCAGTATTTTTGAATCCACTCAGTTCCTAACATAAGCTTTGTGTCTGACTGCTCAATTTGCTGAAGCATGAAATGTTCATAAGGAACAGGTACTGCAATCCTTCAGGTTTGTATAGCTTAGACTGCTTCTGAAGCATCGAGCCAAGATCTGATATCAACCTAGATATTAGGCGGCTCGGCAAGTTCATTCCATCCGCTGCCAACAGATGGTCACTAGGATCATGACCTAGAATGGCGTTCAGTGAACTAGTGTTATGTGCCAACAATTTAATATATCTCATAAGGTATGTTGTAACCAAGTGTACACTGCCTCCTGATACGTTTGGTGAATCATATGATTGAATCTGGACTTTCAGCTTACCAAGTATTTCCCTTACAGAGTCTTCTAGCGTGTCGAGAATTCGGTGAAGCTCTCTGGTGAAGGATCCCTTCTGTTCTCCCAAGAAGGCTTCTTGGATCATCGGAGAAGCTTCTGACAAAGCCTTATGCATCTGCAACATATGGAAGAGTTTCTCCGGTGAGCCATTTGCCTTACTGACCGTTGACACAAACCTGAGCAATCATTGATAGGCTTGCTTGCTGCTTCTGAGAGGCCTTCAAGTGTCAGGCCACTAAGGGCACCATCGTGCTGCTCCTGGATTTGCTTCAGTGAGACTGATACGATCTTATGGATGTACTCCAGTAGATAAATCCACTTGATTGTCTTGTCCTCCATGTAAGCCTTCCAGTACACCTCCTCAAGGTTCATCGAACCGAGTCCGAGAATCGAGTCGATACCTTGAATGAACTGGCAGTTTCTTACTTCCTCATTGCAGCTTACATCAAAGTTCAACTGACGCAGGTACTGTGAATGGCCAGACAGTATGACCTGGCTAGATCTCATTTAGGGCATGGAGGGATTCATGGCTGTTTAGGCTGAAGCTATCATAATCGAACATGGACACCAGATTTTCTAAGGATTGGTGGTGTAGATTTTCTGGATCAAACCCATAATCGGTCATGCTTTGCAAGTCGGTGAGGAAGGAAGAAGATGCAAATGCTGCTGCAGTCATCATGTTGCCAAGGAGGAATGACGCTGCACGAAGTTATGTGAGGACCTGCCATAGTAGGAACATCACTACCCACAGAGATGGGGATGCTCATACTCCTGGGCCTGAAAAAATATTGCACTTACCAATTAAAAAAGAACAAGGAAGAAACCATGAACATGTGCCGTAGTAACATCGTTCTTGAATGTTCGATAAAAGGAAAATATAATGATCGGCTTCTTTCTCCATGGTGATTGCTAGCTTTGTTCTTTGGGTGCTTGTTTTCCTGTCAAGGAGAAATGGTACAATAATTAGGTACTATACGGTGTGCACTGAATTGGCATATTCATTGTTTTGTATATAGTTTTATTATTGTGTGCATCACATTGTTACAAGAGCGTTGATCGGTACTGAAACTTTGCTAGAAATGAAAACTGAAGGGATCAAAGAACTTTGGGAGTTCCATATGTGCCAGCTCCCATGATTAGTGTGCTGACTTATGTTCTGAAATTGCTTCTATGTGGCCATATGCAATGCTGACATTCTCAATTATGATTGCCTCAGCTTGAACCTTAGTGAAATGTGGTCAAGATGTTTGTATACAAAACCCGAGGGAAATGCAGATTGCAGAGACGAAAACACCTAATTGGGAAAAGAAAATCTTGTTCAGATTGCTGATTCCACCTTTTCAGATGTGCATATGTCCAGGTATTCTTGGATAGCTTTTTTAGCAACTCTCCTCTCTTGTTCCCTGTAAGAAGTGATTATGCCATCCATTAGAACATTTGAAGGTACCCTTGCTCCTGCAGGAATACAAATTGAAAGGATCTCAATGTCAGGCATCTCTCTTTATTTTCCCAAGAATTTGGACACCACTATCACCACAAATAATTTTCCTTTTTGCCCTTCTAGTATGCAAATGTCACCTTGAAGAGGCTGGATTGATTTCCATTATCAATAAAAAGGTATGCAAATGGCACCTGAAGTCCTGAACTAGTGTTTAAAGTGGCCTCCAAGGTTTTAAAAACCGGTGTTTACAAAAATACTGCTCTTCTTGGCTAGGCGGGTAACCCGTTGGTTACCTAGAATCTGACGGACAAAATTTCAAATCAAATATTTGAATCGTTATTTTCCGGAAACTGCCGGTCATCCTTTAAAAAAAATTAACAAAGTTTTAAATTCAAATTTGAATTGAAAGTATCCTGGCAAGTTTTGTTCCGGTACAAATCAACAGTCGGTTACCACTGTTCTTCAAACCCTGATTTCTGTACTATCAACAAGATGGTCGGAAAGAGAACTTCAGCTGACACTGACTGAGACGGCGTTGGGAACAGTTTCTTCTTTTAGCTCCTGATTTTCGTGAGTATGCTTCCCAAAACGTGACGGTGTGTTTTTTTTGCAAAAAGTTTTTTATAAAAAGTATCTCTAAAATATCAAATAGATCTATTTTTCAAGTTTATAATAGTTAATACTTAATTAATCATACGCTAATAACATTTCTCGTTTTGCGTATGGCTTATAAGCCACACACAAAAGCACAACCGAACACCCCCTAAGCATGCATGGGAGCTAGAATACAATTAATGCCATGGACAAGAATGTACCCAATAAAAACAGTCCCAATGCTCCCCCTAGAATGGTTTCTATAGAATTAAATGAGCATCGCTGAAAAAAAAATATATCTTGCATGCGATTTGATTTCTACAGAAAAACGAGTGGTATTAAATTAGCAATGTATGTACGAGTGGCAATGGAACCATACTCACAGGCCCTTTTATAGCCTAACTCGATCCTTATATATTTTTAGCTCACAAATCTATAAAAACTCAGTCCACCCTTTTTTTGACCAAGCTCTTATATTTTGTACCTTAAAAAGTTAGGCCCATTACCATCCCTAAATATATGCATTTGAGCTAATTGAGCCTAGTACTAGTTTTAAGCGATGTAGAGGATATAAAAACTAAAGATAGTGTCTAGCACTGGGACTGTTCCAAGTCCTAACCAGCTTAGGCTGGTTGTGTACATCTACTCGTGGATACAGAGGTCAGATTTCTATCCATTATTAAAAAAAAAACCAACTCAGGCAGCAGGAGACGAAATGCAAGGAATTGAAGCCTCACTGAAGATTGGGATCATGGTGGCCGGGCGGTGCACATACAGAAGCAGCAGGGTCCTCACGGCCGTCTCCGGCGCCGCCGCGGCATCCCCCGTCGTCGTCCTTGGCAGTGGCACGTCCATGCATCCAGCCGAGCAGCTAATGATCGAGCACTCAAGCCGTGATTTTTTTGAGATAGAGAGGTCGAAGCCCCTCCCATTTTCAGCAGAGAAATGGAGAAGAGTCTTTTACAAGGAAGTAGCTGAGCACAATGGGCAGTCGCTACTTTTAGACTATATCTACTTCTAGTTTCCAGGGAGCATGTAACGACTCCCCTAACATCTCCCCAAGAAAGAGAAAGCAAAGTACCGGAACCAAGCACTCAAGCCGTGTGGTCGAGGAGGTTCGTTGCTGTCTGCACAGCCTACAAAGTTTGATGGTATTTGTATACTTTGTTTGGTCTTGGAGCATGATAGATGGTGATTTCTGAACATGAACCCACTACTCCAAAATAGAACTGTTTTTAGCTAGCAGGGAAGCTCCTTGACTGCATAGGCTGTACATAAGGGTAACCGTCTGTGCAGTATGACAAGGACCTGTGTTATGGACCACATGTATAAATGTATTTTCAGAAGCGGTTCGCTTTAGCCGATCGTCTCTGTAGATAGCTCTATGATGTATATGCATTTCTTTAGATAATATACCTTGTAGCTATGTCATTGTTTCACTTGGAGAATTGGATCTATCCGTTTGCATGTTATCAGAAATTTCAAAGAGGCGCTGCATTCAGAAGACTACCTTTGTGGTTGTATTCTAGTGTTTTTTTTCTTTTTAATCTCTAAACTAAATGTGGAAGCCTTCGAATAAGCACCTTTGTGCTGGTGGAATTTTAGTTTCTAGAAGTACGATTTCTCTAAAAACATTCTACATCAACATCATTTAGATAAGTTTATAATATATAATATTTAATTCATCCCATAAGCACTTCTCCATAATACGTTCAATCATCCATTTCAAATGCACCCTAAACTTGAGCCGTTGTTTTTGCTTCCTTTGACCTCGTGCCGCCACTGCTGAGCCCCAATAACCTCACCTCAGTGGCGTGACAGATTCAGAAAATTGATACACTGATATCACAACGTATTTATTAGTGTCATAACATGCTTAAACTATAACATTATGTTCTATGTATAAACAGTTTACGCATGGGTTTTGTCAAAAGGCGTTGGGATTGTCTGACCCTGACCCGGACACTATGGATCCGCTAGCTTCTCTTTAGCACCATTGTGTGCCAATCTAGAATCGGATGAGATAGATCAATGCCACTAGAGAGGGAAACTCAGGGAAGAGGAGAGGGCATGGTGGCTGATTTTCTCGCGAGGCTCAACGACGATCACCATCGCATAGCGGTCACCGTTGTGATCGATCGTAGTTGGGAGAGAGGCGTGACGCATTAGGCCATCTCCAATGCAAAAGTGTCAATATAGGGTGCTTAATATGTAAATGTAATAAAGCATCTATCTAAGAACCGTCTCCTCTAATGCAAACATCTCATCCTAGGTGCTTAAATTAAGAAATTGAGGTAAGTTTTACACATAAGCACCTACTAAGCATTGGTGCTTAATCAAGCATCGATGTTTCAGGATTTGCACCTCTCTTATCCTACGTGGTAAGATAAACGGTCATTCATCGTTGATAAGCATCCCTCTAAGCAGTGGTAGAGCTTCATTGGGGCCAAGGTGTGCGTCTTGCGCTGCCCCCGCTCCCTACCCCCAACACTCACAAATAATATAATTGTGCATTTGCATTGAGTAATTGTGTAGGATCAAAATCAAACTCTTAATTAATTAATATCACTAACTCTTTTATCAATTAATATTGTTCTGTCATATGTTGAGCTCTCCATCACTGCCTTCAAACACCTGTATTGAAGCCTTATGGAAATGAAAGGTGAAGCTGACTTAAAACCTCCAAAATAGCAAAACAAAAAGATGAACCAATATAGAAAGGAATAATATTTACTATTGAAACCTTGCTCCAAAGAGGGCATTTTGTAAGGGATTGTTTGGTTGTTGCCTAAGTTTGCCCCCAACTAACTCTTAAGTAAAGTAAGGTGTGGCATGGCATAAACTGTGGCAACGAACTGTTTACGAGTGTAACATGGTTAGCCCAAAAATTGGGTGAACGAGGGGTGAGTTCAAAATAAAAATAAAGTATAATAATGTTAAGTTATGGGAATGAAACAAACACCTGCCTAACAAAGTACCATGGCATGATTAAATTATGACGTGGTAAGGCATTTACGATGCACGAGTGACCAGAGTAGTAGTCCCATCCTCTCCTCCACAAAAGCAAAAGTAAACGAAGGCACCGTTCGAGCAATAACCCTCCCTCAATGCATGGTAGCCACAAGTAGGCCCACGGTAAAATTTATATTGTCAACCCTTCCTTTTTCACTTTGAATCCATAAATAAAATATATGATATCAAATAATTTACAATAAATCCCTAAAAAAAGATTATATAGTTATCCTTTCACCTACCTCCTTTCTCCATCCTTCTCTGTCCTGTCGTTCTTTCATCATCTTGGCCCGTCGCTCTATCCTCTTGGGCCGCTCGAGTGTCAGATGGTGGAAGCCAGGTCACTGATGTAGGTCTCCCCCTCTCATTCAACCACCGCTGCATTGGTCGGTCAATCTCCCTACTTGAATTTGGTCACGTCAATCCAATTCCTGGTCGATTAGATTTCCCTCGTGGCCACACAATCGCCCCACATTAGTTCCTAGTCAATGCCGGAGATCTTCGCTGCCTGTCGCACTCCATCAGCTAACAAGGTTGTCACTACCTGACATACTTCACCATTGCCAGTCACCACACTCTATCATCGGATCTGGCTTGTCGGCATTGTAGCTCGACCAGTCGAGCTCTCTCCAGTGGCCGGATCATGTGAAAAGGAGAGAGGTGCCTTCCCTTTTCTCCCATCTCCCCTCTATATCTCCCAAGCCATCCAAGTCTTCTGCAAGGCATTCTAACGTCTACGAGTCTTAGGGGTTGGATATCAAGCCAGCTTGGCCTTCGTTATGGCTCATTAGGATAATGAGCTGGCTTAGCTCAGCTTGTTATCTTAACGAGCTAAAAGTCTGGCTCGACTCCGCTCATTTGTCAGCTCAAGCCAGCTCATGGGCCAGAGTAATAAAACACATAAATACATAATTCAAAGGTATTATTCATAGTATTAGTACATATTACCACTATGAAAGCATTGACTAGTACTCCAAAGACATTATTCCTAACCAGATTAACAACATTAGTTCCAAACACATTAGCAATACACATTAATACATAATCCAAAGGTATTATTGCCAATTCCCAAACACATAATCGGTATGCAGTATATCACTATTCACTACTCACTTACTTAATAGTCACTACTCTAATCTCTACTCACTAATTACTATAGAGGCATGGAGCAGTTTGGCTTTTTTGTATTTTTCCTTGATGGGCTTGACTGCTAGGCACTTAGGTTGTTGGGGCTAGGCTCATTTGGCTCACGAGCTAGCTCATGCTGGCTCGTTATAGCTAACGAGCTAAAATCTTAGCTCAGCTCGTTAACAAATCCAAACAAGCCGAGCGAGCTAGCGAGCCATGAGTTTTTTATCCAGCCATCAAGGCTACTCTTTTTTTTCTTCTCCCCTCCACCTTTGGCTTAGCTCGGACTTATTGGTGGCACGGGGAACGCGGTAGGTCATTAGCACATGATTAATTAAATATTAACTATTATAAACTTAAAAATGGATTTATTTGATTTTTTAAAAAACTTCTATATAGAAAGTTTTTATATAAAACACATCGTCTAATTGTTTAGGAAGCGTGCTCATAGAAAACGAAACGAGAAAGTAGCCCAGCCCATAAGCTAATAAGAACTCGTAAAGAGTAATAATCTGTCACAAGCTAATAAGAAATGTGTTAGCGACCGGAGTTGGAAGGAAACGTGAAATTTCGATGTGTTGCTGAATTTTTGTTGAGGGAAAGAGTAATAATCTGTTCACTATTCAGTAAAAGAATGGGCTGGACACTTCATAATCGTAAAGGCTAGGAAAAATGGTGTTATTTCCCGCGTGTTGCTCTTTCTTTACAGGAGGGTGCAAAGAGGAAAAAGCACAGAAGACCTTGACTAGCTCCTGAGAAATGCACCATTTCTTTTTTTGATAGAAAGGCCTCGTGAGTGCATTGGTTTGACTATTTTTCCTGAGCTCTCACTCGTTTTCCCAACAACTCCGCGTCTTCCATCCTCCCATATGGTTCATCGTCTTGCCACTACGTACATATATATCCTCTCATATAGTCCCTCAGAATCTATCGTTTCTTGTCACTCCATAGTATTCCTCCTTTCTTAATCTTGATATCATTCTATCGAGTTGTCCTTGGTAGCTATCTGGTACAAGATGCCAACTTCCACATCTTCAACAACAAATATGTCTCTTCTCTTTTTAACCACAGAATCATCTTCATACGATAGCCGTAGCTGCTCTGAGGAAGCTGGTATTTCCCAGAAGTTGGTGGCAATGATTGATCGAAGCATTCCAGAAATCAACGGCAAGCATGGGCAAGCACAAGCATCTGATTCTGATATGCATCGTGTTGTCGAATACTAACAGTGGAAATTGAGAATGGATTGTAGTAGTAAATCCTTTATATTGATCTTAAAAATCTTGTCATTACAGTGGTCTAGGTGCCTATTTATAGGCCTATGAGTACAACTAGAGGCTCTAGAGTTTTATTTACAGGTAGTATGACATTATAGCCCCTTAATAGGGACAGCTAGGGATAAAAACGGAGCGGATAGTTTCCGGCCGATTCAGAGAAAAACGAATAATGATATAGTTCGGATCGGATAATTTTCGGATAATTCGGATACGGATACGGATAATTTTTTTGGATACGGATACAAATACGGTATTGTAGTTTTCGATGGATACGACAACGGAGCCGGATATCCGAAGATTATTATATGCGGATATCCGCGATATACCCAGCAGCCTAGAAGTACCCCTACCCCCTAAAAAACCGGCCCACTGACTCAACAGCCCAATACTGTAGCCCATTAGGTATTGGAAGGGAAGCAGGCAGCAGCAGAGAAGCAGAAACCAGATCAGCGCCGCCGCCTCCTGACTCCCGACTCCCGCATCGTGCATCGGCACAGCGCCGCCCGCCGCCGCCACTCATCGCCGCCTGCCAGTCGGCCGCCGGTCGCGTGCCGCACCACTGCCAAAGAGGAAGGGAGCATCAGCGCCGGCGTCTGGGGCTCCCTGTCCGGCGCCCAGGCGCCTAGCTAGGCAGGGTCATCGGCGCACGGGCGCAAGGCACAGGCCAGCAGCGTCGGCCGCCGGCGACGCGTTGCCGTCCCAACTCCCGCATCGTACATCAGTGCCGCGCCGCCCGTTGCCGCCTCCCAACTCGGCCGCCCGTCGCTGCCTCCTGACCTCGGCCGCCCGTCGCCGCCTCCCGACTCAGCCGCCTCCCGACTCGGCTAGGCAGGAGCATCGACGCCGGCGACTGGATCCCCTCCATCTCTCTCTCTCTCTCTACCTGAGTACTAGGACTGAGTACTGCAGATCGATATATATATAAACAGAGAAAAAGCCTCAGCTCTCAAGCAGTCAAGCCCTGGTAATTTGTTGATTTGTTCTTCTCTTGTAGCCTGTGTTTTGTGGCATTCATAAGATGAGATCAATAAACTCATGTAAATGTTGGATGCACCTTTTATTTTGTGTCTAGATTTGTGATGGAGTCTACCAATGCAAGTAGCACAAGCGCAAATGCAAGTACTACTGCATCATCTCTAGTTCTGCAACTGCCACCACCTCTGAACTCTGCTACGCAGGGCACTTCTCCTGCTGCTGGTTCTTTGGCACCCAATGATGCAATTGATTTGATAACTAATGATGATAGTGAGATCTTACCTCCTGCTAGGAAGAGACCAAAGAAGTACAGTTCTAAAGTTTGGAAGCACTACACCAAGTTTAAGGTAAACAAGCAAGGACCTGATGATACTATGATTGTAGAGGAGTATGCTAGATGCAACAAGTGCTCATATAAATGTCTGTGTGAGAGTAATTGTGGCACTTCTGTTTTCTGAAATCACTTGATGCACAAGCACCACATCAAGCAAGGTCAACAGCTGCTACAGATGAAAAAGGGGGAAGATGGTAGTAAAGGAGCTGTTGAGACTTACATGTATGATGAGGCAGTTAGCTTGAGAAAATTTTACATGGAAATCATCATGCATGAATATCCCTTTAACATTGTTGAGCATGAATTCTTTGTGGATTTTATCAAGTCTTTACGTCCTACTTTTTCAATTAAGAGTCGCATAACTGTGAGAAAGGACATTCTAAAATATATATGAAGAGGAAAAGAAGAAATTGTGGCAGCATTTGCTTACACTCTCATGCCGTTTTAGTACAACTATGGACATGTGGACATCTAACCAAAATAAAAGTTATATGTGCATCACAGTTCATTGGATAGATGACACTTGGAACATGCAAAAGAGGATCATTAAGTTTATGCATGTAGAAGGACATCATTCGGGAACTAATCTGTGCAAAGAGTTTTATGACAGTGTGGTTGATTGGAATCTTGATAGAAGGCTTGTTGCACTTACTTTGGACAATGCCTCGGCTAATGATAGTTGTGTTAGGGGTGTTATTTTAAAACTCAGTAAAATTTCTCCTTTAATCTGTGACGGCATCTTCTTTCATGTGAGATGTTTCAATCATATCTTGAACCTTGTTGCCCAAGATGGTCTGAAACAAATTGCACAAGCTGTATCAAATATAAGAAATACTATTTCAATTCTGAAGAACTCACCATTGCAGTTTGAGGCATTTCAGAAGTGTGCCTTAGAAGTTAATTTGGATAACACAAAGGGTCTTTCCCTGGATACTCCTACAAGATGGAACTCCACATTTTTCATATTGAGGAGTGCTATTTACTATAGAAATGCTTTCAGTAGGCTTTTCCTTCGGCATGGTACAAAGTATGCAAAGTGTGCTCCAAATAAGGAAGACTGGTCTATGGCAATAGCATTATGCAAGTGCTTGAAGCCATTTCATGAGGCAACTAAACTCTTCTCCAGTATTACATATCCAACAACCAATCATTTTTTTTGGTAAGTTTTGTTGCATTAAGCTTGCAATTGTTGATTGGTGTAAGAGTAGAGATCCAACAATAAAGACTATGCACACTCAATGCAAACTAAATATGATAAGTACTGGGAGAAGTCGAATATGGCTCTTGCTATTACATGCTTTCTTGATCCATGTTACAAAATAAGTTCAGTAGAGTATTATGCTCTTTAGATTTATGGTACAAAAGCTGTAGAAAAAATTGACGAGTTCAAGAGTGTTGTCAAAAAATTGTTTGGTATTTATGTTAGCATATCTGCAACATCAAACAAGAAAGGTGCTGAAGTGCATGTGGCTCAACCTGAAGTGCAACCTGAGCTTGTTGATAGGACTGACGAGTTTGATGACATCTTTAATGAGAATGACAATACCCGTGATCATGATCAACATCTTCAAAGATATTTGCTTGAGCGAAGCCAACCAGTTCATAGTGACAAAAGTGAGTTAGAAATTTACATGGAACAACCATTGTTACAATGGACTTCCAAAGATACATTTGATATTTTGTCTTGGTGGAAGCTCAAAGAAACAGATTTTCCTATCCTCTCCAAACTTGCTCGTGATTTGTTATGCATACAAGTGTCAATTGTTGCTTCTAAGTCAGCATTTAGTGCTAGTGGCCGTGTTCTTGATTCATTTCGCACCCATCTAGATCCTGAGGTTGTCCAAGCTTTAGTATGCACCAAAGATTGGAATTTATCAGCTAAGAATGGTACACTTTGTGCTTATGTTCATTGCTTATTTCTCCATGTATATATGTGTAGCTGATTTGAAATCTATGATCCATCTGGCATCATTCTTAGGTTACAAGAATCGGGCTATTACCAATGAGTTGGACATTGAAAGCTTCGAGAGATATCTGGCCAACTTACTGATAATTGTGAGCTATTTTCTTATTTTACCTATATGAATGTTTGTTTTAATATGAGAATAATATTATTGAATTCCTGCCAGGAAAAGGAGGAGAATGATGATGACATTGACTAGGAAGATGTTTTGGTGGAAGAAATGGATGAATGATGATGTTGTAGCCTTTAGGCATCGGACTACAATTCTGCAAGTTTACTTAAAGTTACTTTTGTGCTATCACTTTATCAGTATATGTAGAACTTATCTGTGTTACCTGTTGAACTTGATTGTGTGTTGTACTTATCTACGCGTTACCGTTGAACTCAATGCACTATGTTTAATTTGTGATGTCTCCTAAAATGATAAATATTTATAATAAATTAGATAAATATATGTGTTCTATTTGTCTGTACGAATAGTTTGAGTGGTTTCTTGTTTCGAGAAATATTTGTTTCCGTATTCATGTCCGATCCTATTCGAATCGTATTTGTATTTGAAATGATTCGTATTTGTTTCCATATCTGAGTTATTCGTATCCATTTCCGTATCCGACTACATATGAAAACGAATACGGTACGAGCATTATCCGTCTGTATCCGCTCCGTTTTCATCCCTAGGGACAGCTACAGTGGTAGTTTCGTCTTTTCTTGACTGTAGCCTCCTTGATGGGCTATTGGGTCGTCGCGCCAGCCGGTGAGGCCCTTATCTGGGCCGGGCCCTCGGTGGGCCCTTGGCCTTTTTGGCCATCTCTTCTTAGTTGGGATGGCCGCCGCAAGGTTCTCCCTATGGGGCCGCCTCTTTGGCCTTCTTGGGGCCTTCGCCCGTGGCACTTTGTCTTCACTGAGCATGCTGCCACCTTCGCCTTCGAGCTCTACCCTTTGCCTTCATGCCTTCGGTCTCGGGCCGTCGAAGAGGCTTTGTTAGGTGGCTTCAGTCTTGAGTATTTCGAAAGAGGGACAGTCCGTAGGGGTTGCGACATGCCTTCAATAAGCCCCTCACGTGCAAGGGTGAGTTGCGACTTGGCCGAGCTTGTGGATACCATCTCTCGCCATGCAGGCCGCTCGCCATCCCTACTTCGGCCGAGTATAGCTCAAGACCTTCGGTTCCGGTTTGCTGCGCCTCGGTGGGGCTCTTCAGCCGCATGGGGCGATGAGGGCAATTTCTGCGGGTCACGACACTTGTCACCACGCGATGGTTTGTGCGACCTCTTGGCTGTTTGCCTCTTTTGATGCCCCGAGGCAGTCAAGGCGGCAACAAGGCGGCTTGCCTCCCTAGGCACCACGTGTTGGTTGATGTGGCGATGAGGCGAGTCGCCTTCCGATGCGCCGCGTGGGCTTCTCATCTCGTGCCGCGTGTCGTCTTGCCATTGGCCGATTTTGCTCTCACGGCGGTTCACCTTCGAGGCGCCACGTGGCACGCCGTGATTGGTTGATGCCAGGTGGCCTCGTCTATATATAGACGCGGACAGCCCCCCGTGACGCCACTTTGTGTTATTGCCTGAGATAACGCTCTCCACTGTTCACCTGCGCTTGCAGTTCTCCGCGCTTCGAACTTCTTGTGACTTCGATCCAAGCCTTCTTCGCCCAACCTGGCGCCCATGGCTCCTCAGAAACCTACCTCGGTGAAGGACGGCGGCGTAGACTCAGGGTCGATCGATGATGACAACACCGTCTACCTTGGCCCCTCGCTCGTCCGCCAGTTAGACATCAACAGCTTCTGCCTAGGGGGGGGGGTCCTTGCGGAAGGCTTCGCCCGAGCGCCTGGTGAGGACATCATTCCCTCGCCTAGTGACGAGGAGATGGTGGTCTTCGTCGCCTATTTCGATGCAAGGCTTCAGTTTCCCTGCTGCAAGCTGCTCCCCGAGGTGCTGGCCCTCTTCAACCTGGAGTTGCCGTAGCTTAGCCCGAGTGCCTTTGTCCATGTCGCCGTCTTCGAGTGGATGGCTCGGACCCAGGAGTTTGTCTCGACAGCGGACCTCTTCGCCGTTGTTCACCAGGCCGCCCTCTACAGCAAGACGGTGGCGACGCCGGTTGGGCCGAAGAAGAGTGCGTTCGGCTGCGTAAACTTCATCACGTGGCCGGACCAGGCTGATCTGTGGCCTGTTCCCGCTTCGGTGCTGAAGTGGGAGAAGTCGTGGATGAGGCGGTGGTTTTACCACAAGATCTCCTACGCCGCCAGCTCCCACGAGTTCAAGGCCCTATGGATGTCACTGAGC
Source organism: Oryza meyeriana var. granulata (assembly GCA_003991445.1). Classification (NCBI taxonomy): domain Eukaryota; kingdom Viridiplantae; phylum Streptophyta; class Magnoliopsida; order Poales; family Poaceae; genus Oryza; species Oryza meyeriana. Next base: position 25,236 of record RYFJ01002376.1, read on the forward strand.
GTCCCCTGCTTCGACGCCCACCCGAAGGTTTCCTTGACAGATGCACTGGAGGCCCGCCGCCAGCTTCTTCGAGTGATTGCGGGCTGCCTCAGCGTTCGGGACCTGATCGAGGAGTACCTTATGATGGGCGTCACTCCATTGGTGCGGTCGTGGAACATCACCATCGACCATGACAATCAGATCTGCGATCTCCCCGCCATTGCCGTCCCCGACGATCGCCTCGGTATGTTCTTTTGATCTGCTTCAACCTCCCATTCGCCTACTGAGTTTTGCTCCGATCTGCTCTGATTCAAGCGACTTTGCACAGTTTGCAGTTATCTCCTTGGGCGAAGCGGAGAGGCTGGCGAAATGCCTCGTCGGAGATATGACTCCAAAGGAGTATGGGGAGATCATGAAATTCCTTAAAGGGGGAAGGGTGAACCGCGTATGCCTGCGGCTTCTCCAGGAGGTGCCCCCGCACAAGAACCCCGTCCAGCCTCAGGGCGATGATGGAGGACACGCGGCGGGAAAGAGGTGGAAGAAGGCCGCGGGCGATGCAGCAGGGCCCTGCCGGATGGCCCGAGGATGGTTCAGCCTCTTCGGGCCATTCGCCCTTCTCCGCCGTTGGTGGCTGAGGACGACGACGAGGACGGCGACGCAGGGGACATAGACCTTGGGGCTGTTGGCCGAACCCCCAACCCCGATGTCGCGATGCCCGTTTGCGGCCGGGCAGGAACCGGGCCATCACTCGGGCATGGGTCTTCAGTAGGACTTGCGTCTTCGGCCGCCCCCGCCCGCCCCAGGAGCGTTGGAAGGGCGGTCCACTTCCAGTTCGCGCCAGTGGTGCTAGGCTCGGTGTTCAGCGACTCCGAGTCGACTTCGCCGGTGCACCAAAGCCCTGTGGAGAAGAGGGCGAGAGTGGAGTCCCCCCCGCTCGCCAAGGAGGAAGTCGTTGTAGACGACGACTGCGCGGACGCGGCGAAGGAGGTGATCACCGGAAACATGTCCGAGCCCGCCAGCAGCAGCGAACAGGGCACCATGGAGGCTAGCGAGCGGCCGACTGTGACACTCTCTGTGTCCGACACCGTCCTTCCGGCGCCAAGCTTCATCACCGAGGACTTCGTCGTTCGCGACGAGCTCCACTCTTTCTTGGGGGCCTCAGCTCCTTGGCTTCGCCCTCGGCTGTTTAGTCGGCCATCGATGACCGGTTCGACCTTGATAAGGCGGGCCTGTCTCTTCGTGGTCTATTGACCAAGGTTTGTTTCCTCCAAGTCCTTTTTCTTCGGCCCGTATTCCAGGTCTTCGATTTTGCTTTGCTTAGCTTGTAGCTTCGTGTTTTTCCAGGCGCTTTCCTTCGTTGGGAGCTACGAGCGTATGACGCATGCCCGCTTGGACGGGCTCAAGTGCCGCCAGCGAGAGGAGGCGTCGAAGGCCGAGCAGCTGGCACAGGAGCAGGGCATTCTCAAGAAGGCGCTCAAGGACGCCAAGGCCTCGAACTCTGCCCTGAGGACCGAGGCCGACCAGCTCCGAGCTCGTCTCGCCGACCGCGAAGTCAAAGTGGAACGACTTTGCGCCGAGCTAGCTGAGGCGAAAGAGGTCAAGGCCGGCACTTGGGCTTTGGCCATCGACGCCAGTCGTACGCTTCGCGTGGCGCTCACAAGGATGGGCACCTTCCCTCCACTGCTGCCCAAAGACTAATCCCTCGCCGAGGCGTTCACCGACTGGTGTGTCATGGCCGAGGGGGTGGTGGGCGACGCTTCGGGTGTCTTTGGCGACTACTGCGCTCGTACGACGGGCTACGGCATCCTTTCGGCCCTCCATGCTGGCGGCTGCGACCACCTCGAGGACCTCCCCACGATCTACGCTCGTGACGTCGAAGATAACAGCGTGTAGGAGGACGGAAATGAGGTCCGGTCCCACTACCGATCTTTCCGGAAAGGTTGGTGGGTACCAAGGGCAAGGATATAGCCGCCAAGCACCTCCACGACCAGTTGGAGAAGCGGAGGGAACACGAGGCCGCCAAGACGATGCCCAGAGGCGGCGGAGACATGCCAGAAGCCAAGGTGCCGCTGTAGGTGTGACAGCCTCGTTTGCCCGGCTTGTCTTTTTCTTCTTTTGGATAGCTTAGGATAGCTATTTCAGCCGAAGACCGGCTCCTTGTAAATTTTCTTTTGTAAGGCCTTCGGCCCTACCTTTTCTTATGAATGGAAAAATCTTTCGCACATCAGGTGTCTATTAACCAAAAGATGTGCCTTCCTCACTTCAGCTACCTACGGCCAGCGTTGAACTTCAAATTCGTTGCGTCTTGGCCGCCAGGGAAGATAAGGTATCTAGGCCCCAAGGACCATGTCCCGGCCGTGGTTATAAACGGTCGAAGCTATGCCCTTCGTTCTATGGCGAGTGGCTGCGGAAGAACCTGGCGTGACGTGTCCGACTTTGACCAAGACTACCAACTTCGCCATGGCGATATGGTGAAGTTCTGGCGAAATTTTCAGCTGTCAGCCCGTCAAGAAAGGATTTGAAACTGCCGGTACACCTTCGTCCCTGTCGGCTCCCCTATTCGTGAGATTCCGGTCGTCGTCTTGGAAAGCGACGATTCGGCGGAGCACGGAGCAGCTGCTCGCGACTCCCCAGTCATCGACCTCACAAGCGACGATACTCCTTTGGGAGAAGGGGGTGCCTCGGGCGACTACATATTTCGGCCAAGATTTTCTACTCCCAGTCCTACTGGGAGTTTAATTAGCCCTGTAGATTACAGCTCGTTCGATAGCGAGGCGTCGTCCTCTTCGGAATAGACTTGTAACATTGTACTGTAATGCGATGTGTATTCTTTGTATTTGGACATTCTTTTTCTTTGAATAAAATATATTTGATTGGCATCTCTTCTATCACTTTCGACATCGCACGGCTTTGATTGTCGTTGAGCCGACGCTTGTTCGATATCTTTGTGAGTTCGTCACTTCGTCCGCATCGTGGATTAGTGGCGAAAGAGCACGTCAACCACTCGCCGTCCCCTACCCTCAGCAGACAGTGCTTTAGCTATTACTAAATGCTCGTTGTTAGGTTGGCTTCGCGATTTGTTTCGTCTTTGGATTACGCATTCGTTTTGCAATTTTGTGGCCGAGCGATGCTTCGGCCGCTCGCCGTCCCCTACCTTCGACAGAGAGTGCCAAGGTATTGCTTGGTGCTCGTCAGGTGGGTTAACTTTTCATATTTTGGGCTGGTATCATTTTTCTGCGGCCGAGCGATGCTTCGGCCACTCACCGTCCCCTACCTTCGATAGAGAGCGCCAAGTTATTGCTTGGCGCTCGTCGAGTAAGTTAGCTTTACGCGTTTTGCGCTGGTAGCATTTTTCTGTGGCCAAGTGATGCTTTGGCTGCTCGCCGTCTTCTATCTTCGACAGGGAATGGCCCAATGATATCCAGTCCCTACCTGGCAAAAGGCCATATTGGGGGAAGCGGCTGTAGCTTGTACTGTGGTGCGTTCTGCGATTTGCCATGCTTTTGGCATCCCGGGCACTTCTTGATGTGTTCTTCGCACCGCCGCAGAATCGTTGGCCAATACAGCCCCTGGTGAAGTATCTTGGCTGCCACCGCCCGCGGTGCTTGATGCGCACTGTAACAACCTTCGTGCACCTCCCTGATCACCTCTTCACCCTTGGCTTCGGAGGTGCAACGAAGGAGTGGCTCTAGGATTCCACTTTTGTACAGCTGCCCATCGACGATCTTATACTTTCATGCTCTTGCTTGCAGCCGCTTTAACTCGGCTTCGTCATCGGGGAGCGTTCCTTCAGAAAGGAATCGTACAAAAGGCGTTCGCCAGTCTTGTACGCCCTGGTCGATGTCCATTACTTGCAGCGAGTCTTCTTCGTGCTTCGCGCTTGGCGTGTAGATCACTTCGAAGAAGACCCTAGGCTGAAAAGGCCCCCCAGTGCCCGCTGCCTTCGCCAGCGTGTCCGCTTCTTCATTTTCCCCTCTAGGGAGATGCTGGACTGTGATGCCAGTGAAGGCCTTTTCCATGGCTCTTATGGCCTCCAGATACTTCGTCATTCCCTCGTCCTTGGCCTCGAAGATGTTGTCGATGTAGCCCGCGACTAGCTTGGAGTCTGTCTTGACTACCAATCACCGGGCCCCCAACGCCTGCGCCTTGTGCAGCCCAAGGAGTACGGCTTCGTACTCCGTGGTGTTGTTGGTGGTGGGGAACTACAGCCTTGTTGCGTAGCGAATGACTGTTCCTGTGAGCAAAATGAGGATTGCGGCCGCGCCCGCTCCTACGTGCGACTAGGAGCTGTCGGAGAACATTAACCAATAGTCCTTGTTCGTCGGCGGGGCTGCCTTGTCCGCAGGCGGAGTCCACTCAGCGACGAAGTCAGCAAGAACCTGCGACTTGATTGCTATTCGGGCCACGTGACGGAGGTCGAAGGGGGCTAGCTCCGCAGCCCACTTGCCCAAGCGACCTGTGGCCTCCTTGTTTCGAAGCACCTCTCCGATGGGATACTGCGACGGCACCGTGATCTTGTGTGCTTGAAAGTAGTGCCGAAGTTTCGGGAGGCTATGACGAGGACGTAGGACAGTTTTTCGATCTCCGAGTATCTGAGCTTTGCTCCCTGTAGTGCTTCGGAGACGAAGTATATAGGCGCCTGCCCGTCTTCACCTTCATGTTCTAAGGCCGCACTCACCGCCACCGGCAAGGCCGCTAGGTACAAACAGCAGCTCGGGCCTCGCCTTCGGGCTGGTGAGTTTTGGTACTTCCTGGAGGTAGGCCTTGAGAGCTTCGAACGCGGCTTGGCATTCGGCCATCCATTCGAACTTGTTGGCCCCTCGAAGAGTCTTGAAAAATGGCAGCGCCTTCTTTGCCAACCTTGCCATAAAATGACTGAGGGCCGCAATGCGTCCCATCAGTCTTTGCACTTCGCGAGCGTTCTTAGGCGGCTGCATTTGTTGGATGGCTTCGATTTTTTCGGGGCTTGCCTCGATGCCCCTTTCATACACCAGGAACCCCAGCAGCTTGCCGGCTCAAACACCGAAAACGCACTTCTTAGGGTTCAGCTTGACCTTCGTCTTGTGCAGGTTGTTGAAGGTTTCTTACAGGTCGGAGACATGGTCGATTGCTTTCCTGCTCTTGATGACTATGTCGTCGACATATGCCTCCATGTTCCTGCCGATCTGCGCTTCCAGTACCTTGTACACCAAGCGGGCGAAGGTGGCTCTGGCATTCTTCTAGCCAAACGGCATACGAATGTAGCAGTATATGCCAAAGGGGGTGGTGAAAGAAGTATTTTCCTGGTCCTCTTGGCCATGAAAACTTGGTGGTATCCTGAATAGGCATCCAAGAAGCTCATCAGCTCACAGCCGACAGTAGAATCGACTAGCTGATCAATTCGCGGGAGTGGAAAATCATCCTTTGGGCATGCTTTGTTTAGATTTGTAAAGTCAACGCACATCCTCCACTTGCCGTTCGACTTTTTGACCAACACCGGGTTCGCCAGCCACTTAGGGTGCTCCACCTCGCGGATGATGTTGGCCCGGATTAGCTTGCTGACTTTCGCCTTGGCCGCCTCCTGGCGCTCGATTGATATCTTGTGCAGTTTTTGCTTTCTTAGTTTGATGGCAGGCTTGATGGCAAGATGATGTTATATGAGGCTGCGGCTCATGCCCGATAGATCATCCGGGCCCCAAGTGAAGACGTCCAGATTCAGCTTGATGACTTCCAGGATCTTGGCGGCTAACGCTTCATCGACATCCCTGCCGATGGAAACGACTTTCGACAGGTCAGCAGGGTCGACCGGGATCTTCTTGACTTCACCCTGGGACGAAGGCTTGTGCAAGCCGTAGCCCCTTGCCATCCCCTGCCGCTCGTCTTGGACGTTGTGTATTTCGCACACGCTCTTCGCTGCTTGCCCGGTGGCCCTTGCCGACGGCTGGTTGCCGTGAACCGTGATCACACCTTTCGGCCCTGGCATCTTTAGCTGCAGGTAGTTGTGATGCGCCACGGCTTTGAACTTGTTGAGCATGGAACGGCCAAGAATGGTATTGTACTGGTACGGGATATCCACGATGTCAAAGACTATCTGTTTGGTCCGGGCGTTGCCATCCTCATCGAACGATACTTGGAGTTGTACTTGTCCCAGCGCACAAACCGAACTTCCACCGAAGCCTTGTAGTGGGATCGTGGCCAGAGCAAGCGCTGCCTCTAGAATTTCCATTCGCAGAAAAGCATCAGTGAAGATAATGTCGGCCGAGCTTCCTGCGTCTACCAGGATACGTCGCACCTTGCACCCGGCTATATCGGCGGATATGACGATGGGGTCTTGATGTGGAAAGAAAATGCCTTTGGCATCATCTGGGCCAAAGGTAATTGAAGTTGAGGCGAAAGGGGGCGGCTTGGTCTAAGGCATTGTGGCGATGTGGTTAACCGCCCTCTCGTGCGCCTTCTTCTGCCTCTTCAAGTCCAAGCCTTCTGAGGAGCCCCCTGTGATTGCAGCGATCACCCTTCGCTGCCCGTCCTAAGGTGTTTCTATTTGAAGCGGCCTGTTGCCTTCGGACTGGTCTGCGGCTTCACCTGGGGTGGTCTCTTGTTGAGGATGGCCCTAGTCCCCTCATCCGGTGCTCCCCGAACACTGGATGTTTCTGCACTGTTCGGTGGTATGCGAAGCTTTGCCATGGAAGGCACAGAACTTGTCCTTCTCCCTCTTCGGCTTCTTTTTTGCCGATCCACCTTGTGAGCTTTTGAAGTTTTGCCCAAGGGTGTTCAACTCTTCGACAGTCATGACTTGTTTGCCCTTTTCGTCCCAAAATTTCTTCCAGGCCGACTGTGGGTGTTGCGAAGATGTCGGCCTGGTCTGCACCACGCCCACCAAGCCTTGAGCACCTTCCTGGTAGAGCTCACTTGGATCTCATTCCTTCTTTTGGTGTCCTCTTCGCCCCTTGCGTAGCCATCAATGATGCGAAACAACTCGTCCACCGTTTTGGCTGCTTTCTTGTTATCTTTTTGGTGAGGGGGCTTGTGAGGAGATCGGCCGAGGCGGCATTAATGACCGACGTTTCAGTTATATCTTGCACTTGGCATCTCGATTGAGAGAATCTTCAGATGTACTTGCAGATGGATTCTCCTGGTTTTTGCCTGATACAGAAGAGCTCCTGCTGGGTCTTCGGCTCCTGGTAAGTGTCCCGAAAGTTGGTGACGAAGACATCGCGCAGCTGCTCCCAAGAGTATATGCTGCTTGGCGGCAGGTTGAAGTACCATGACCGCGCGAAGCCATCCAACGCGAGGTGTATGACCTTTGTCTTGGCGTTCTCATCACCGTGGGCCGCTTCGATCGCTGACTCGTAGATGAACAAGAACTTGCTGGGGTCCGAATCACCCGCATATTTGGCAATCGAAGGGTTCTTGAATTGGGGTGGGATTGGGTGGCTTTGAAGCGCCCAGCTCAGCGGAGACTTCTTATCATTCACCAGCGCGGCATGCAGCGAGGGCGCCAGCGAAGGGGTGATGCTAGGGTAAGGAACCCCGAAGATTGGCGAAGCTTGCGCCGGCTGGGCCGGGTGATGATGCATGATGGTGGGGGCCACCCATCCCCTTGCGGGAGGGGTGGCTTCGACCGACGGTGGCGAAGGAACTACGCCTTGCCCCCTGGTGCCCAGCTGCTGGAGTAGAGCTTGCAGCTGTGCTTGGATGGACGGCATTAGCCTAGCTGCCGAAGGAGGTTGGGGGGGCTACTGCACTAGCGTAGACTGCACCAAGCTTGGGGCCGATGAAGGAGCTGCTACTGGAGCCATTGGCCACAGTGCCATCACAGGGGGCACTTGGGGCCGGACGAAGCCGGTCGCGGCCGGCTGCTGGATTACGAATGCGTTGTGGGCTGGAGGCCCCAGGAAGGCCGGAGTAGGCAGGGGCTACGCTTGGTGGAGTGCGAACGCCTAGGTGGATGAGGCTAGAGCTTGGTGGAGTACGAAGGCCTGGGTAGACGAGGCCAGAGCTTGGTGGAGTCCGAAGGCTTGAGACTGCGCTTGCAACTGCTGTTGTTGCTCCTGCATCTGGCGAAGCATGTCTTGTAGCCTTTGGACACTATCCTTCATAGCCTCGTATTCTGCCCTCGGCACTGCCACAGTGTCTTCGTTTCCACCTGGTGCGGCCATGGGAGTCAGAGGTGCTCCCTCTTCGACCTGCTCCTCCTGTGCTTCGACTTGTGGGTCTTCGGGTTGATCGACTTCTGCGTCTTCGTATATGCGTGGGGCTGCTCGCCGCCTCGTCGACTTCCTCTTTGGAGGCATCTTGTCTTTGGCTTCTCACTTGGGAAGGGTTCCCCACGGACGGCGTCAACTGTTGTCGAAGAACAACAGTGGGAATTGAGAGTGGATTGTAGTAGTAAATCCTTTCTATTGATCTCAAAAACCTTGCCATTACAGTGGCCTATATGCCTATTTATAGGCCTATGAGTACAACTACAGGCTCTAGAATTTCATTTACAGGTGGTATTACATCATAGCCCCTTGATAAGGACAGCTACAGGGGTAGTTTTGTCTTTTCTTAACTTAGGCTCCTTGATGGGCTATTGGGCCGTCGCGCGGGCCGATGAGGCCCTTATCTAGGCCAGGCCCTCGGTGGGCCCTTCGGCCTTTTTGGCCATCTCTTCTTAGTCAGGACGGCCGCCACAAGATTCTGCTCGAGGGGCCGCATCTTCGGCCTTCTTGGAGCCTTCGCCCGCGGCACTTCGTCTTCGCTAAGCATACTGCCACCTTCGCCTTCGAGCTCTGCCCTTTGCCTTCATCCCTTCGGTCTCGGGCCGTCGAAGAGGCTTCGTTAGGTGGCTTCGGTCTTGAGCCTTCCGAAAGAGAGACGGTCCGAAGGGGTTGCGGCTTGCCTCCAACACATCGCCTGCTGAAGCTGTCAGATGCGATGATTATGTTGCCGCCGTCACCTGATCTGCTCCCTGGTATATTGCGTCTGTACGTGACACTTGAAACCTTCAGGCCGATCAACCAGCTAAATGGCATAACCAAAGAGCCAAGGAAGTGTGTAAGGAAGAACTTGAATTGGTTTTGTTCACTGACTGGAAATGCCCCGTGCAATGTAGAAGAGGGAGGTGGCATCCACAGGATTACTTCGTACGTGATGAACTGTATCAAAATTGTGTGGAAAAATGAAGGCGTGCTTAACATTATTCTTGCTCAAGATGACGGGGAGAGCGAGAATCCCTTACATGATGAGAAATGGACACGAGTGGATTATTTTGTGCAGTACTTGATTGGACTCCTGGACACCTTGCTTGAGAGGATAGCGAAGCGTGAATTAATGGGGTTGAAATGCATTTCCTTACTGAATAATGCACATTTCATATTGAAGCAACTTCACAAGTTAGAGATGAAGTCTGCACTGCAGAACGATTGGATTCTGAAGTACAGCAACCAGATCAAGCATCAGATCACGAGATACCTTAATCTCTCATGGTAACCTGTCTTATCTTGTTTGGATGCTCATACGCGGACGCCGGTACTGTTTTCTTGCTTTCATCCACATCCGGCGACTAGATTCTACGAAATGCTGGATAGCACTTGTGCAGAACAACAGAACTGGAGAATTGCGGATCCCAAACTTCGGCAGGAGGTGAGAGAAGCTGTGTCATCTCAAGTCGTCCAATGTTATCATGCATACTTGCAGAAGAAGAATGTGAAGCTTCAGAAGCATACATGGTGCACCCCGCAGGATATAGAGAACAAGCTGATGGAGTTATTTGAAGGGTAGACTGCATGCTGCAAAAGTTAAAATGTAGAACCAGAATGAAACCTATGTTAGTGCTTACTGCAACAGTTCGATTACTTGTACAACCAGTGTGAAAGTTAGTTCTGGTAATGCATTTTTCTGTTGTGTACTCTTGTATTCATGTTCAGGAAACAATTACTGTCTTTTGTTTGTCATATTGGATCTCTCAGAGTATGGTTACACGCTGCAAAAGTTAAGTGACAACCAGGTTGAACCTCTGCTAATGCTCACTGCAACAGTCTGATTATTTATAGAATCAGGATGAAACTTCTTTTTTTTTTAGATAATGAGGATGAAACTTCTGATAATGCTATTTAATTTCTTCTTGTGAACTCTTGTATTCGGAAAAATTACCGACTTTGGTTTGTCATGTTGGATCTCTCAGATATTGACTACACTCTATGGTAATCCTGTTTCATTGAGTTTATCATTTTGTTTCTCCTGTTAAGGCATGAACTATTGCTATCTAATATATATAAACTTTGAGAAAAAAACTTTGTATGATATTTTCAGATGATGTGCATAACTCACGTGTGAAATCATAGTGATCATTAAGTTGTGATCAACAATTAACTAAGAGTGCGTTTGGTTCAAGGGCGGGGTTGTATGGGATATGGCTATTCATGTTTTATTGGATATGATGGTTCATATTAGTTGTTTGGTTGGGTGGATGGAATAAGCCAATTTTTTGTTTGGTTGGGATGAATGAGGGTGGATAGAATGAGAACAGTAAATTATTAATCAATAACAAAATATGTTAATTATCACTAATCTTGTCATAACTAATACTAATTAACAACAAAATATATTAACTATTCTTAATTAGCACTAATCTTAAAATTCTAATCACTAATTAACAAGAATACATGCTAATTATAATTAATTAGTGACTAATGATTAATGTTAACGAAGTTGGGTGAGCTCATCTGGCTAATTACGCCGGATCCACTCATCCAGCATTTTTAGAGAATATTCTTGTAGGCTTGGTTCTTGTGTTTTGGTCCTACATCACATAACCTGTTATCTATTTTAGTTATCTGTATTATATTCATATAATCAATTATTTCATTATATAGACAATACATACGATGCTATATAGAAAGCTATGTTTAAGTGTTAATAGACGGTATTCTTCTCTACATGTCACGCAAAATTTCTGATAATGCTATTTAATTTCTTCTTGTGTACTCTTGTATTCAGAAAAATTACCGACTTTGGTTTGTCATGTTGGATCTCTCAGATATTGACTACACTCTATGGTAATCCTGTTTCATTGAGTTTATCATTTTGTTTCCCCTGTTAAGGCATGAACTATTGCTATCTAATATATATAAACTTTGAGAAAAAAATAAAATGATGGCAGTTTTGACATTTCATCTGGTGTTTCGGAAAAGGAGCAAATTTTCTATGAAGTTTGTGGCAAACTAGCCGAACCAATGAATTTCAAGGCAAAATGGAGGATGCCACGTAACTATGTGGAATGAAAGAGATTTTACCATGAAACAATGGTCGCAAGTGAAGAGAGAAGGATGCCCTCTTGTTTATCACTGTGTTTATAAACATTATTATGCTATATGTGGCTTCTGTAATCAAATCATTTATGACATAAATTACGCCTTCTAACTAGCAATATTTATGATATAAATTACGTCTTCTATCTAGCAACTCCTGCCGTTTATGATGATAGCATCACACAAGCATTTACAATTTCACAAGAACGCATTCAGTGCTTCTAAAAATTCATTAAACCAGACAATAATATAGGAATTATCTGTGCACCATCTATTATGAGGCGAAAAGTTTGTGCAGATAACAACGGTGTAAACTATTGTTCATGCTCTTGCACCATGGTCACCAAAATGAATTTGCTGCATCAATAGCAGCGTGGCGTAGGGCAAGAAAGTTAAGCAACGATACAGGATACTCCTTTCGATCACCTCCTGAGCAAAAGATTCTCCATCATGCCAATTGCCAACACCCAGACAGACATAAGAAATATAAAGGCTATTTGTTACGCATTTCATCAACCGATCAGGCCACCGAATTGGCCGGTTACATTCCCTCATCAAATGTTAGCAAACATAAAAATTCTACGCGCTAGGTTTGTTACAATAGCTACATCAATCGGTTTACAAAACACACACCACACAAACACAAATGCATTCTTCTCGGCAACGAGCCATAAATAATACATGGCTGCGATTTGGGGCAGCTCTACAGGGCCCCGGTGAGTTGTGAGAAGGACTAAAACAACAGCTTTTGCTAACAAAAGAACACACACTGGTTGGTTTGATGATGGGTGTTGTGGTTAGATAAGAAAAACACCTCATCTCATCTTGTCGTTACTTCCTCATGATCTCTCTCACCTAGAGTTAGCCTCTGGTTTGTGGCTGCTGCCTACATATTTCCCGTTGCTGTTATTATTAGTGTTCTTGTGAAGCTGGCCCTCGTCGTCATGGTGTTGCGTCTTCGATGAGTCGATGCTCATGCCCAGGGTGGTTGTCACAGTTGGTCCATGGTATTGAGCCTTGTCACCCTTCATAAAGTTAAAATTATCCATAAGAAATGAGTAGCATGAGCAAAATATGCGGAAAGAAGTAGCGCTCCCTGTCTCTACTAATGGCAAAGTATGGGTGGAATGCCATGTGCTCACCATCAGTCGTGTATTCTCTGCTTCCATATCCTCACAGGCCTTCTTAAGCTGGTCAAGCTCTGTTCGGAGAGCATTGTTCTCAGTTGTCAGTTCAGCTACCTTCCGGGCTAGTTCCTCGCACTCTTGCTGATAAACAGTGGTAAAAACAAATGTGACAGATGCGAAAATAAATATTTTAAAATTAAAATCTCCTGTTGCAAATACAGTATAAAAAAACTAGGGAGGTCAAGAGCCAAGTAGCTGACGAGATAGATAGGTGGATTTGTTTACAAAACCAGAGGCTGTGAATTCAAGTCATAGACATTATAATTTTAACATCTACTTTTTTCCTTGCATCTTCTATACAATTCAGGTAACCATCCTTGGTTAGATCCACACCCCATCAGCAAAAAGTTGAAAGCACAGAAACAACGAAATATTTTTTTTCATGTCACCTAGTGGAAATGAGATATACGTTCACATGGTTGGCTAAACAATAAATGTCAACTAGCTGGTGAAAGTGTGTACTGTGAGGTTGCCGAAAGATAATTTGTTCTGATAATATCTGATTTTTACAAGAAATTACAAATGCCATCTCACAACTACAGATAGGCATTTCGCATTTCCAATTTTTATAAGAGGGCCAGAGGCAAAGCATTGACCACCAACTGGCCATGTCTTGCAAAATATTGGCAATTTGTTTCAGCATGGCCATCTCAATTGGACATTAGCACTGGCAACAAATTCATGGTATATAAGGAAATTTTGGTCTATAGCAAACAGTTTTCTGTAGAGGTCCATTAGTTGTTTCCGTTCCAATCCTATTACTTGGTATTTGCATGCTCAGTTTGGTAAGAGGGAAAAAAAATCAATGTATTAGGTATTTGATATTTGACATACAGCTCTTAAGAGACCATATTGGAAAAGGAAACTACCCATCAGATGTTATAGATGCCACATTTTTATTGGGGACCTGAGACTTTTAAGAACTAGATCCGCAGGAGCACACAAGCACTTATATATCATTGTTTGTTAGTTTCTTGGAGCTTGGCTTCTGGTGCATATTGGCCGTGTGCAAACAAGCAACATCTGGTGAAATGGTGAAATCATACCAAATGCCTCCCCCAGGCATCTAGCATGCACTATATCCCTCCTGCCAGTAATATGGAAGCACCAAGCAGAGTAAGTGTTTCTTTGCAGGTCTGCCATCTACTGCGATTAGATTTATTACATCTCTTGTTTGAGAGTGATCTTAATCATTTATGCCTTTCTCATCTTCCATGCAACTTTTTTTATGCATTCTCTTTTTAAGTGAATGTTGAACTAAATGTTTTTTTTCTTTTGTGTCTTGCAGCTTAGTGAATTCAGAAGGCAGTACGCGGAAACTGCTTTTAGAAAATACTGAGCATAATGAAACAATACAAAACCTAATAAGTCATTTGCCCATATCAAGTGAGGATCCATGAGGTAAATTCTTCATTTGTTTCTGAAATTAATACTACTGACTCACATTTAAATGAGGAAATGAAACAGGAGAAGTATCTGTTTCTCATACTTCAGTACATTCCTCTACGTTTGGTGATATGTAATTTGCAAAACCAATAAAAACAAACATGGTAGGGCAAAATGACCACAGTGAAGTGCAACTTCCTCTTTCATAAAATCGATAGACTTTAGTAGCATTGCTTCAAACAAACAACTCCCAGAGTTAAAGGTAAAGCTAGCTACCACATTATTTAATTAATTTCTGTTTTAACTATTTTGACATCAACTAATCAAATATGTTTCATTTGTGAGATCGTTTAGGAACCCATGTAATACCAATAGTACGGTAACAGCGCACAGCAATTTCTGGCAAAATTGGCTCATAACTGCCATATTATATGTTTTGTCTGCTTGTCTTATTTTGTAGTGCTATGAAAGCAGATCTTACCAGGTTCACTAGTACTACAATAATATGAGCAGAATTAACAAATTAAAACAAGGACATGGTTTATTTCTCAATGTGACATTTCGCCGGAAATAAGAATGTATTGTTCCAAAAATACCTGCTTGCGCAACCTTGATCTCCTCGCAGACTCTCTATTAGATTGTTTGCGCCTTTCCCTCTTCAATTCACGCTCATCCTGAAAAAGTAAGAATATACCAAAAGGTGGATTCAGACGAATAATGCATAGAGCCATAAATATGATAATTATGTGTAAGAACAAGACAAATCTCATGTCATCAGTCATTCATGAGACATTCCAAAGAGGCTAAGACACACTGTAAAATCACTTTCAGGACCCTATACATACCAGTTGAGCAACACCATCACGTCGCGCAAGTGCCAACCCAGGGCTTGCTTCCCCCTGCCCTGCAGGCACAGCTAAGGCTGGAGGAGCACTCCAAAGATCTATCCCTATGTTCAAATTAGGTGTGGCATTAGGAAGCGCCGCCCGCCCAGGCGCGGAAACTGGAAGCTTGGACGCAGACCTCCCCTTCAACTGATATGATGACTCAACAGCAGCATAGGGCACAAGCGGAGCTTGAGACGGCTCACCTGGCAAACACCAGTATCTAATCATCCAGACCTTCCCAAAGAAAACAACTCAGGCCAAAACACATAGTTAAGCATTCCAATAACCCACCTTCTGCTGATGTATTACCAGATTTCCTCTTCTTAGGTGCAGACGAATCCTGAAGAAATCCAATTTGAACCACAGAAGGCCATCAGCATAGTTAATACAGTAAAGCAAGCCAATTTAAATGGTCCTTGGTGTCAAAGCAGGTTGCTTTGGTACCTTATGGTCAGTGTCATCATCTCTAGTATCTGATGACTCCTCGCTGCCACTATCACCACTGTACACGCAACAAAACTCTAACTCAATTCAAACAGAAAAGTTAAAAAAAGGAGACCAAGAATATACGTGATGGAGTGCAGGAACACGAAACTATACCTCCGGGATGCATCATCCCCAGAGGGCGCCGCGGAGCTTCCCTTCTCAGGCGACGTGCCGGCGCCCTTCCCCTTGCCCTTCCCTTCCGGCGCCGCCGCCGCTGCCGCTGCCGCTGCTGCCGCAACAGCTTCTGCAGTCGGGTAAGGAATACCCTGCACAGGAGCAACAATTTCACACTTAATCCAAGCCCAATTTTCCCCCAATTGACCACCAAAAATGGCAAAAGGCAGGAAAGCTTGCGCGCTCACCGCGGCCATGGACGCGTGCGCGTAGTACGCCGCCGCTGCGCCCGGGTGGTACATCGGGAACGGCACCGGTGCGCCGTACGGCGCCCCCGCAGCCGCTGCCGCCATCAGGTGCTGCATCCGAGGGAAACAAAAAAGCAGAGCAGAGCAAACCCTAGTCAGAACCCAAAGCCAGCCAACCTCGCCTCCCCTTTCCCCAACGGCTGAGCCCAATTCTGCACAATCCTACCTGCGCAGGCCAGGCGTAGGGGTGCCCCGCGGCGGCGTAGTACGCCTGCAGCGACGCGGCCCACTCTGCGTGCGTCGGCGCGGCGGCGGTGGCCACGGCCGTCGCCGCCGCTGGCGGCTCGGGCGGCTTCGGCTGCTCGTCCGACGAGGACGCCATGGGCGAGATCTGGAGATCCCCGCAGCTCCCGAGCTGGAGCCCTGAAGCAGCGGGCGGTGGAGGGGCGGTGGGTATTGCGCGTCGCCGGCGGTGAGGCTACCGGGGCGGTGTGAGGAAGCAGCAGCAGCAAGGCGAAGCAAAAAGAAGGCTAGGGTTTGGTAACCTCTCCTCCCCGTGTACGCACCCTCGTGTGCACCTAGCCTTTCCCCCTCCCACGTGGCACCCTCCCGTTGGGCCAACCCGGAGGTGGGACCCACATGCAACACATGCTGGCTGACACGTGGATGGTGCTTGTACCGGAGTCCACGCGTCGGTCTCACGAGGTCTCAACCGGTGGGTAAGAGTGGGGACCCGAAGCGATTAGCGGGAGGTAGTGCCAGTGTAAGGACAAGTAGTAGTAGTAGCCTGTTCGGTGCGGGTACAGGTGTTGCCCGGTGGGTGGGTGGGGTCTTGGGCCCACCATTCAGTGGGTGTGGGTGGGGATGCGGTGGGTGCGGACGTGGCGTGGGCGCTGAGTCGGACGCGCCGGGATCTGTGCGTAGTGCGGCGTGGACCCAGGTCAGCGCGGCGAGGCGGTGGATGGGCTCTATTTGGGCCGAGATGAGTGGGCCCACATGGGCCGGCGCAGTGGAAGAGAGCCAGGAAGGGATGGGCGGAGGCGTGGGCCAGACGTGGCAGAGAGAAAGGGGAGCATGCGTGATGCGTCGCTGTCGGTAACGTCATTGCGCACTCTCCCTTTTGGTCGCGTGATGACGTAGGGCCGTCAGCAGTTGCAGCTCACGTTTAACTCGAGCCATTAAGCACCGTAACCTTAATTGGCGAACAGCCGCGCGGGCGGACAGCGCGCGAACGCGGCCCATTTTCCATTTTAGGCCCAATTCTGTTTCCCTTTCAATCTAAGCCAATTCCAGGTTTTTTATATTTGGATTCGATGTATGGGTTGCATGCCTGCATGCGTGAAGCCCCAAGCCTGTACGCTACTTTTAGGCTTTCTGTTGCTTGGGCCAGTTATGTGGCCCGATATTACAAGCAGGTTTTTTTTTTGTTCCTTTTGAATTTTTATATTTAGAAAGTGGTATATTTCTAGTGAAAGGTTGTATATCATCAACATTTAAAATTTTTGTGCTTTTTTAAGAAACGTAGAAAGTATATACATAGAAAAAATATTTACCTAGAAAATATATACATAGAAAAAGTTTATACATAAAAAGTATATACATAGAATGTTCTACACAGAAAGTGTAAACATAGAAAAAATATATAGATAGAAAGTACATGCATAGAAAATTTATATACTTAAAAAATGTTTCTGAAAAAAAAGTTTGTACGCAGAAAAAATATTTAAATGGAAAATTTGTACATTAAAATTTGCGATATAAAAGACATGAAATATGAAAAAAGAAAAGAAAAATACATACATTGGGCTGAGAAGGCCGAACGGGCTACACGAACCTGTGTGCGCATGGTTTTTTTAAACACATATGGGATTTTTTTATGCATTCAGATTCGTGGGCTCAAGGAAAGACACAGACACGTGGGCCTTCTGTTTATTGTGGCTTGTTCGAACGCACGGACAGCGCGCGCGGGCTCGCGCATTAGGTGGCCCCCATTAAGCATGGCCAACAACAAACCAAAACCGATTTCAATCCCAAAATTTTGTATCAGTGAGAAAAAAATTAGACTTAAACAGTAACTTTAAATACATTCCGAATCTCCTCCTCTTTCGCTCTCCACAAGTGTGAGAGGCAGGCGAGAGGCGTCGTCTTCTACCTCCCGCCAGTGCGAGAGGTAGCGCGGCACGGCCGGCCAGGCCAAACTGAGCCTGGAGTGGCTCAGCGACCGCACGGAGGACGTGGCAATCCTTTGGCGAACTTCCGCTGGCAGTGGCAGGGTTTTGTGGGGCTAGGCGAGCATGGTCTGCACGACCGGCGGAGCTTCAGGCATGGTGGCTAACCGGGACTAAGCGACGGCGATGAGCTAAGCTCAAGGCAAAGCCATGGGATGTAGCTATGGGCTCGGGGAAACAATTACCGGCACAAGTCGGTCAGGAGCGGCACCCAGGTAGAGTTTCCACGGCGAGCCCGGCGGTGGGGCGGCGGCACTCGGGCCGGCGCGGCTAGAGGTTCTAATGGCTAAATTGAACGGGGCGTCAACTACTAGGGTGGACTGGGATGCTCCGGGTGCAAGGACATACCGAGGCGTGGCCGAGCAATGTAGAACGACGGCTCGGGGGCGGTGGCGACGGTGAAGCAAGGCAGATCAATTCCGGCGCGCACAGAGTCTGCTCGACAAAATGAGGTAGCTCCGGGACGGCTCCTCACTCCTCCCCCTTGGCTTCTTCGAGCTCCTGGACACCGGGAACGCGATCCACGGCAAGCAGTTCTTGGCTTGGCAACTCTTGGTAACGGCGCGGCCACACACCGCACAGGTGTTTGACACCCGTGGCGTGGCGACAGCGGTAGAGCGTCTCTGGTTTCTTCAAAGAAGAAAGACGAGGAAGGGTAATAGGGCACGGGGCTGCGAGCATGGGGGGGGGGGGAGTCTTCATAGGCGGCGCTCGGCTTCAGCACACTCGAGGGCTGTCTAGAGATAGGTGAAGTGAGGCCGGTATAGATCCTTAATGGCGAATCGACGGAGGCATGGGGCTACCGAGAGGCTATGGCATAAGGCGGGGTTCGTGGCAGCTCCGGAGTGGTGGGGGTCGGCCATCCGCACGATTTCACCAGGCAATGATCATGCTGGCCGGCAGGGGACCCGCTGAAAGCCCGTTGATGTCGCCTAGAGGGGGGTGAATAGGCGTTCCTGAAAAATTCTCCAAATGCAGCGGTAAAATTCTGGTAGGAACCTTCGACCAAAATGGTAGGAGGCTCCGACCGGCTCTCTCGGACTGGTTGAGAGGGCTAGTCGGAGGTTTCGGCCAAGAACGCCGGAGGTTCCAAACCTGGAGTTCTGACTCTACCAAGACACTTCAATAATGGATAATTTGACAGAGATCAAGTGTGGTGCAAGTAATACGGTAGGAGATAAAAGCTGGCAAGGGAAGATACAAAATAAGGCAATAACGAGAAACACAACGGAGACACAAATATTTTTCCCGAAGTTTGGATCACAAAGATCCTATGTCTCCGTTGAGGAGCTCCTAAGAGCCGAGTCTCGATTGACCCCTTGCCTCACCAAGCGACCACGCAGATCAACTTGGTATCCACTAGAATTTACCTCTTTTCCTTGCGAAGACGAGATTAACCTTCACAAACTTTTCTGGGACAATCCACAACTAGAGGAAGCTCGCGGGCGACGCCTAACCATCTAGGAGCTTTCCCTCCAAGAGAAATAATCTCCAAGCAGCCAATCCGCGTCCTCCTCAAGTGCACAAGATTCTCTTAATTTTCTCTTAACAAAACTTACTCAATTTTCAACTAGATCCTTACAAGAATCACAAAGGATGCACTAGAACTAGTTGGGAGAGCTCAAATGACCTTAGGAGAGGCTAGGAGACAGTGGAAATAAAGTGGAATGGCCAACCAATGGCTATAAACAAAGTTTGGACTTTATAGGCATTGGCATACGTCACTTAGACGTTACTCACAGATTTTGGTCAGGAGGTTTCGACCCCAAGGGAAGGAACCTCCGGCCAACACTTAGTCTCTGGCTGAGAGAGCTGGTCAGAGCCTCTGACCTCTGGGGTAGGAACCTCTGACTCTGACACTGAAACTAGCCCATCTCAAGTGTATATGTTGTGCCAAAGTGATGGACTCTCAGCTATTTGGATCTTAAGCACTTGAGTGGTCTTAGAATACTATTTGCAACCCCTCTTGATAATACGGTTTTTCCTCGACTCAAAAGAAAATTCAAAAGAATTTAAAATAAACTCCGAGTCGCTTCGCCGTTTTGCATCATGTTTTTGTGGGGGTCTCCATGCACCACACCAAACAACCTGGAACTAATCTCTATATAATTCTCGATAAACTCATTGGTCCCTTAACCGTCTTGTCATTAATTTACCAAAACCCACTTAGGGGTAAGATGCACTTTCAATCTCCCCTTTTTGGTGATTGATGACAACACGGTTAAAGCTTACAACAGAATGAATATATAAATTTGATTATGAATGAAAGAAGATGAATTTAGCTCCCCTAGAAGAATGCATATATTAGTGAGAGTGAGATATATATGCATATTGAGTATTTAAGAAACATGGAAAGCCTTATTCATTTATTTTCATCCGTGGGGTGTGAAGTGTGACATGATAGACAGTATATAAAATGCATATGATATGGCAAACACACAAAACATGAGAAATAAACATCACATCACATTGCATGGCATCATAAGAATAATTTAAATACTGAAATTAAACTAGAACCATAATTAAACATTCATTATATCTCAGAATATGGTCAATACATGTCCAAAGATCAATAGAAAATCTAGAAAACCTAGAGACAGGAGAGGGGGATCGGAACCTCCGGCCTCATGGTCGAAGGTTCCGGCCATACTGCAGAGCAGCCAACAAAAAGTGAGAAGAAGAGGCCCCTTCATTCTGAATTTTCTCCTCCTTTGGCATCAAAGCACCAAAAAGAGAGGAAAACCAGGGGAAGAAAGGACTCAGTCATCATC
This sequence comes from Oryza meyeriana var. granulata, assembly GCA_003991445.1. NCBI lineage: Eukaryota > Viridiplantae > Streptophyta > Magnoliopsida > Poales > Poaceae > Oryza > Oryza meyeriana. The sequence continues at coordinate 45,795 of RYFJ01002376.1, forward strand.
GGAGGGGATGATCTCAGTGTCGCCGGCCGCTGTACTGCCTGCAGTGTCGGTCTCATCATCAGGGGCAATAATCTTTGTATTGCCACTGGTGGCATCATCATCCCTCTCAATAATGGGAGGAATGTTATAGACTGGCTGAAAAGAGGGAGCTACAGGTGTAAAGCCAGGCTAGAAGAGTGGAACATCTGGCACAAAGGCAGGCTGAACTGGTGGAAGAGCTGCGATAGGCTCATCATCCTTATCACCATTTTCCTCACTGCTGTCCCCATCCTCCTCATCATCCTTCCCATTATCATCATCATAATAGGAGTTCTCCTCTGTGTCTTCTTCAGAAGCTGCCTCGGACTCAGAATCTCCAAAAGGTCTTATGGAAGGGCCTGCGCCACTGGCGATGTGCTGAGCAGTCTCATAGGCAGCAAAGGGATCCTCAAAAACCTCATCTAAAGAGTCATCGGAGACTGTCTTGCTAGCATCTCTCAACATCTCCTTCTGCCGGCGCTCCATCTTCTTGATCTTCACAGCGTTCTTAGTACAAATATTGAAGATGGCCTTGAGTGCCTTCTTGATAGACGACTTGGAAGGCTGGGAAGAAGAGCCGGACCGAGAGGTAGCTGAAGGAAACTTCACTTCAGGCGAAGCTGGTGGACGGTAAGCCTTGTGCTTCACCTCCTTCTCAAACACTAGTCCAGACACTTCCTCTGTCATCTTCATGATATAAGGAGGATAGACACATCCTCTTTTGGGCTCCACCATGATGTTGAAGATCTCAAACCAGATGTACTTCATGACACTAACAGGTGGCTGTTTTCTCCTCAACCTTGCAAGCAAAGTGTAGTGGCGAGCGGGGAGAGGTGTGGCATCGCCAGCCTTAGGAGAAAGAGTTGCCCTGATCATGTTCAGGAGAATCTTGTAGGGAGGAAGAAACCCCTTGGTTGTGGCCATGTAGTTTTTGGGCGCCCCATCGGCATAGAGAAACAAGGTCCTCTAAATAGGCAGCGTCTTCTCACTGTGCAGATTCGGCCGGTTGAGATCATCAGGATCCAATCTCAAAATGGCCACGAACTGAGAGATAGTGATGGTGTACACCACACCCTGAGTCCGCCATCTCATCTGAAGCTCATGCCGTGGACTCTCCTCAAAGAATACGGTCGCGTAAAACTGACCAATCACTTCCTCACTCCAGTCATACTATAGGCCCATGATACCTCCAATGTTCTTGTCTAGGCAAAGCTTTATCACATCCTTGAAGATTCGCCCCTTCTAGCGCTGCATGTACTCCTAGTCTATATACTTCATCTCCATGATCGGCTTGAGTCGACTCATGAAGACTGAGTTGTACCGGTTCACCTGGACAGCAGTGACAAAGCGAGGGTCTGATAACTCCTGAGGGAGGGTATCTGGGTTCGGCTTCCTGTCTTTGCCTCTCCTTTCCACATCGTGCAGGTAATCAAAATGTTGCCTGGCAATGTTGCCAAAAGGAGTAGTGCTGACAGCCCTATGCTTGATCACTCGGATTAGGTCATCAAAAGTCCCACTGCCAGAGCTACGAGTGCCACCACTGCGAGATCCACCACGCCTTGGTGGCGGTGGTGCATCTGAATCCCGAATCACCAAGGCAGAGCTACGAGTCTGTCTTGTAGATGGAGGCTATGTAGCGGCCCTCTTGCCTCCGCCTGCCCTCCTGCTGCTGCTAGCACGAGCCGGTCCCTTTCTCTTGTCAGCCCGTTTAGGAGGCGACTCCTAATCACTTTGGATACCGGAGGTGGAGACATCTTGTCTTGCCTTTTGACGCTTCTCTCAAGCCATTGACATTGAAATACAACCATGGAATCAAGGAAAGTACTGAGGTCAAAGATATATTGGAAGAACCAAGGTTACATGGCTAGCAGAAACAGTCTGTCGGAAGGTCCGACCCAAGGGTTGGAGCCTCTGGTCAGCCCTCTCGGCCAGGCCGAGAGTGCTGGTCGGAACCTCCGGCCTTGAGGACCAGAACCTCCGGCCAACATATGGCTGCAACTTAATCTGCAAAACTAGTCAATGTATTTGATGCAAGACTATAGATCGATGTTCTAGGGATATGCAGAAAGGTTTTCCACCAAGGGAAACTAGTCCTAGGTTCACATATTGAGAGATCGGGTCAAAAATATGAAAAACCTAAGGAAAGAGATCGAAGTCAATACCTTGAGATAAGGAAGCGCAAAAACATCGACGGGACGGAGTTTCCGACCACCAAAGAGGAAGAAAATGTGAATCCCCGAAGATTTTTTATGGTTGAAGTTGAAAATCTCCCAAATGAGGAATAGGAGTGAGTTAGGGCTGAGAGGGGATGAAATGAGGAGAGAGAAGAACTCCGAGCCGCCCACAGGAGGGTAAAAACCGACGGTCGGCCTGAACCTTCGGGCTCTGGAGCCGGAGCTTCTGGCCAGGTTTTTGATCCGGGATTAAGTGCCGAAGCTCTGCCCAATGGCTGGAGCCTCCGACCAGACTTTTCTGGAAAGTGGGAAACAAGGTATTTTGGCCCAAAGGAAGTGGACATGATTTTCTGTTGACCCATATGTGACTAGCAGCAATCAACAAGCACATAACAATGGTCACTGTGATGGCGCTCTCATTGTCACAAAGGAGTGGGATTTTGGTCATTGTGTAGCCATAGTCTTGAAGAGTTTGTTTCATCCAAAGGAGTTGAGCAATTTTGATGGCGCTCTTATTGTCATAAAGGAGTGGGATTTTGGTCATTGTATAGTCATAATCTTGAAGAGTTTGTTTCATCCAAAGGAGTTGAGCACAACATGAGCCAGCGGCTATATATTTCGTCTCGGCGGTGGATAGGGCAATGAAGTTTTGCTTCTTTGAGGCCCAAAAAACTAGAAACCGTCCAAAAAATTGACAAGTCCCCGTTATGCTCTTGCGGTCAACCTTACACTCGGCATAATCAAAATCGGAATAACCGATTAGCTCAAAATCACAACCCTTAGGGTACCAAAGACCGAAATTAGGAGTGTGAACCAAATATCTTAGAATTCTCTTAACGGCAATAAGATGACATTTTTTAGGTGCCGCTTGAAAGCGAGCGCACATATACACACTAAGCACAATATCCGGTCTAGATGCACAAAGATAAAGAAGAGATCCAATTATGGAGCGATATACCTTTTGATCCACCGGTTTGCCGTTATCATCGAGGTTGAGATGCCCATTTATTGGCATTGGAGTCTTGATGGGCTTAGCTCCCTCCATCTCGAATTTCTTGAGAATGTCCTTGAGATACTTTGATTGCGAGATGTAGGTTCCATCCTTTTGTTGCTTGACTTGAAGCCTGAGGAAGAAAGTGAGCTCCTCCATCATCGACATCTCAAACCTCCTAGTCATGATCTTACTAAATTCTTCACAAGCTCTAGGGGCTTGCTTGAGCCCGTAGAACGCCTTGTGAAGCTTGTAGACATAATTTAGATGTTTGGGATCTTCAAACCCGGGCGGTTGCTTCATATACACCAACTCGGCGATTGGTCCATTGAGAAAAGCACTCTTAACGTCCATTTGATAAAGCTTGAAATCATAGTTAGCGGCATAAGCTAATAAAATTCGAATGGACTCAAGGCGAGCAACTGGCGCAAAGGTTTCACTGAAGTCGAGGTCCTCGACTTGAGTGAACCCTTGAGCCACTAAACGTGCTTTGTTGCGAGTAACCACTCCATTTTCGTCTTGCTTGTTGCGGAAGACCCATTTGGTGCCGATGACGTTTTGCTTGGGTCTCTCCACTAATGACCACACTTTATTGCGGGTGAAGTTGTTCAACTCTTCTTGCATGGCATCACCAATCCGGATCACCAAGTGTGTCCTCGACCCTAATTGGCTCAAAGACGAGACAAAAGAGTAATTCTCACAAAAGTTAGCGACGAGAAGAGTGGTTACCTTTTTGGATATCATAAGAATGTTGTCGACGGGATGATCTTTTGCACGGTGTGGTGAATTCTTGGATGGTGCACCTAAAGGACTTGAGCTCGCACGGTGTCTGTTGGCTCACTAGTGCCCTCGGCATCGATCCCATAAACTCGTGCTAGATCGTCCTCTTGATCAACTCTTGTGTTTGGAGGCGCCGCTTGAGTAGAAGAAGCTTGTTCAGTGCCTCTTTGCTCTCTGACTTTTCTAGTGGCTCTCATCTCTCGAATTGCCTTTTTCTCGATGTCGTGTCTCGTGACTCTTCGCCTAGTATCTCAAGCTCAACTTGCTCCACTTGGGAGCCGTTAGTTTCATCAAATGTCACATCTCTCGTGGTTTCAACAATTCCGAAGACTTTGTTGAAAACACGATAGGCGTGAGCATTTGACTCATATCCGAGTAGGAATCCTTCATCCACTTTTGGAGCAAACTTGGATGAGTGAGGTCTCTTACTCAAAATGAAACATTTGCAACCAAAAACACGAAAGTAGAAGACATTGGGTTTGTTACCGGTGAGGAGTTCACATGCCGTCTTTTTGAGAAGTTTATGGAGGTAGAGGCGATTTAGCGCGTGACACGCAGTGTTCACCGCCTCTGCCCAAAAGATGTCCGGGATCTTGTATTCATCTAGCATAGTCCTTGCCATCTCGACAAAAGACCGGTTCTTCCTCTCCACCACTCCATTTTGAGGTGGAACATATGGAGTGGAGAACTCGTGCTTAATCCCCTCGTCATCAAGGAATTTCTCCACTTGAGTATTCTTGAACTCCCTCATTGTAGCTCCTAATTTTCTTGATCTTGAGTTCGAACTCGTTTTGGGCTCGCTTTGCGAATTTCTTGAAAATTCCTTGGGTTTCACTCTTATCTTGCAAAAGGAACACCCAAGTGAAGTGAGAAAAATCATCAACAATTATGAGCCTATATTTGTTACCTCCGATGCTTAAGTAGGCCACGGGACCGAAGAGATCCATGTGAAGTAGTTCCAATGGCCTTGAGGTAGTCATGATGTTTTTCACGGGATGTGGGCTCCCAATTTGCTTTCCGGCTTGACAAGTGCTACATACACGGTCTTTCTCAAATGTGATGTTAGATAACCCGAGGATGTGTTCCCCCTTTAGAAGATTCGATAAGTTCCTTATCGCCGCATGGGCTAGCCTTTGATGCCAAAGCCACCCCATTGAGGATTTTGCAATCAAGCAAGCCTCTGGGTTCACTTTATCTAGGTCAAAGTCCACTAGATAAAGATCTCCCTTCAACCTTCCCTTGAATGTGACGGAATTATCATCTCTTCTAAAGACGGTAACATCCTCGTCGGTAAACAAGCAATTATAGCCCAATTTGCACAATTGAGACACCGATAATAAATTGTAGCTTAAGGACTTGACGAGAAGAACATTAGAGAGAAATAGATTGTTGGAGGTGGCAATTTCATCTAGACCCATTACATTGCCCTTACCATCATCTCCAAAGACAATATTGTCGTGTCTCCATTCTCGTCAAGAGTTGCAAACATACTCCTCTCTCCCGTCATGTGATTGGTGCATCCGCTATCAACAACCCCAATTCGATCCACCGGAGGAGTATGCATACAAAAAGGAATCAAGCTTGGGATTTAGGTACCCAAACTTGTCTAAGTTTGGGTCCTTTAGCATTAGTCACAAGCGCCTTGGGCACACACACACAAGCCCTGTACTCCTCATAGCAATCACCAATGAAATCTGCAATCACTTTACCACGGTGATCCTTAGTAATCTCATATGACTCAGTACAGTTTTTCTGGTCGGAGCCTCCTACCATTTGGGTCGGAGCCTCCTACCAGTCATCTCTGTCTATTTGGGTTGGCTGGTCGGAACCTCCTACCGTTTTGGTCGGAGGCTCCTACCAGACCTCTCGGTATGCCTCAGAGAGCCGGCCGGAACCTCTGACCCATTTGGTCAGAACCTCTGACTGGCCTTCTTGGCTTGGCCAAGAGGCTTGGTCGGAACCTCCGGCTACTATAGTTGGAGCTTCCGGCCCCTAAACTGATCGAGGAACTTTTTACCTCTTCGGCTTGTGACGAGCATCCTTCTTTCACAAACTTCAGGCATTGCTTTCCATTGACCATGGTCCTTCTGGATGGTCTACTTTCATAAGGAGAGAAGCCAAAACCATAGTCATTCGTGTTAGAGTGGGTAGTGAGGGTGTAACGAACTCAATTTTGAGCTAACCGAAAATCGTGTAATAAAATGTAGGAATTAATAAAACACCTCCACTGCATGTGCATACTTTATTTTTATTGTTTCTCTCCCTTGTTTTTGGATTTTCTTGCATATGCATATTAGGCTCATATGCATTAAACTCGTCTCTGGAATTTTAAAGAGAAATCTGCTTAATATAAAATTGTGGAAAACTTCACTAAAATACTACACATCATCCAGGGCCTGCCTGAATTTTGGCATAATTTTGCAAGACCTGTTGCAATCCCGATAAGTTTTTCCATGCCCGGGGAAAATCTGGAAATAGACAGATTTTTCCCCTGATTTTGCACTAAGAGCATCTCCAGTAATAGCCTCTTATTTTAGAGCCCCCAAATGTTAAATGGGGGCTGCCCCTATTTCCTTTGGACCCTAAAAATGCTCCGAACTCCAGCAACAGCCCCCATTCCTCAGCCCCTATTTCTTTTTCTATTATTTTTCACCGTAGACTATATGTATATGCCTATTTAGACACTATAATTAAAACATAAATATTTATAACACATAGAATTTATCTATATACAATTGAATAATTTTAATCATCATAATTCAAATTTTTATTTATAATTTAGAAACATGGAAATGATATATCCTGCAAGCAAAAGTTCAGGACTCGAAATAATCCACAGATAATGTAATAAAACAAATTACTGAGCAACATGAAACGTCCACAAGTGCTCTATAAGATCATCTCGAAGTTGCTCATACACTTGCTTGTTTTCTATTTCTTTATGTATCTTTAGGAACTCCTCCAACAGGGGTTTATTATGTTGCTGGTACTCCTCCTCTCTCACCACCTCGCCATCCTCCTGATCATAGTCGAAGTCATTATCTTCGTCTCGCTCCACTCTCAATGATCATATATGCATGATTACACAAGCTGTATTATGAACCATAGGGTCTCTGTGTCCAAAATATAGTAAGACCCCTCACCATGCAAAGCGAGCTTGTTAGAAACACAAATGCTCTCTCAACATCCTTCCTCACCCTTGAACTTTTGCGAAATGGACTCTCTTTGTCTTGTGGAATCTGGATTGTTTTCACAAAAGTAGCCCAACACGGGGTAGATGCCATCAGCAGATAGTACCCCCATATACTTGTTGCCATTCACGTATATTCACATTAGGCGCTGTCCCTAAGGTAAGCCTTTGAAGAGTGGTGATCTCTGCAGGACATTGATATCATGAGAGAACCTGGTAGACAAAGAAAGAATGGCCAAATCCATAAATCTTTGGATGCGATAGCTTTCAGAATCATGATTGGCCATCCACATGCCCTGAGTATTGCCTTTCCATCCAGTTGGGTAATTTTTCCACCTCCAATGCATGCAATCAATGCAACTAGCATGCCAGAAAATCCCCTTTGAGTGTTAATAGCAAACAGTCTCGTAGTATCATCAACAGTTGGTGCCCTCATGTATGATCAGTAACCACATCAACCACAGGCCTTAACAAAGTGCTTGAAAGCTTCTTATCATGGTGCTCTCCCGAATCCTCACCACTTCATCTAGGCTATCAACTGGAATATCATACGCAAGCATGCCGAAATGTGCCATATACTCTGCAATGCAGTGGCACCAAGAAGGCCGTTGCATTTGGTCTCTGTCTGAAGTAGTCATCATGAGCCTCCACACCAACCACTATGCGCAAAAAGCTCCTTGACATTCTGAATCTCCTCCTAAAATTTTGCATTGTATATAGGAGGATCTGCAAAGTAATCTGCCACTATACGCATATTTCCAGCAAATCTGTCCCTGTGTACTATCTGCCAACCGAGACTGAACCACGACGCTTTCTTTTGTCCTCTCATGCTCCATGTGTGCAAAAAGAGCAGCTGCAATGTAATAGTCATCATCGTCGGACTCTCTTCTCCACATTGACGAGAAGATCATCATCATCAGAAAAGTCCATCTACAAAATCATTGACATCAACATTGAAAAAATCACACTAAAAGTACTAACACATGACACATAATTAAATCTCCACAGCACACACATATCCAAGTTACAAGTATTTTTAATGAAAATAACACATCCTATAACATGACTGATTCAATGATCAAAATCGTTCAATAGTAGAATGACATATCCTACTAACACATGACACATAATCATAGTGAAAATTAACACGTAACATCACCAAACTGCATCAAGGATGTCAAACTCTATCAGAGCCATCATAACCCCACCGGAGCCACCACCCACACCAGAGCACATTGAGGGCAGCCATCTTAGAAGCTGCAATCTATGCCTCATTGCTAACACATATGTCCTCACATCTGGTTCCATGGTGGACATCCAGAACATGAGCTGTTGTTTTTGCTCCCACATTAACTTGGCGCTCAGCCAACAAGATCTTTCGCTCCTCAAGCTCTTTAGTCTCCTCCATCTCTCTTGTTTTAACTTCACTTCTTTCTCCTTGGCTTCAGCTAAACCTTTCATTGTTTCTGTACGATCCAGCTTCTCCTCCATTTTTTAACTTCTCTTTTGCTTGCTTCCTGCCTGGTGGTCTCTTTTTAGCACTAGGCTCTGATGAATCAGGAGTTGTAATTTTATCACTGTTATCTCCTTCTTCACCAGGTCCCTCAGATGGTATCGAAGACTTGCTGGACCTTGGCCTCTTGTGGGACTCTAGCGCTTGAAACTTCAGCAAATTCCTCACCTTGAGCCAACATGAACAAACTGAAAGCGTCTATTTCTTTGGTTCTTTAGATGAACTACAATGCCTGCGCTTCAAGAAGCTGAAGAAATAAAGTATTAGTTCGCATTCATACAAAGCTATTTAAAATAATATATAGAAAAGTCGACTTACATGCCCTTTATATGGTATGCCACTTGGATGTCGACGCTTGATTTGATCATAGCAAGCTTGAAACTTGCTTGTCTCCTTCTGAATTGTACTCCAACGGTGTTCAAGAGAGTTTGCATTTCTATCAAACTCAAAATTGCGGTTGTCATGGTAATGCTCCGCAATCCTTTTCTAGTATGCCTTCCCTGGCTGCTCATTACCTGTAATAGGATCTGTGCTAATGCTCCCCAATGACAGGCACAATTGGATGTCCTCTGGATGAGTATAGTTGTTTGACCTTTTGGTGCTTCCTTTGCACCGTGGTTGAATTACCTGCGTCTCACTGTGCATTGACAAGTCAAATGTATCGACATCGTTTCCTAGTCATCATGTGCAGAAAAGAATCACCTCCACCAGCCATTGCAGTCTAATTACTACAATAGGTTACCTCAGTACACTTGGCGAATAAAGATCACAGAAAAAATTAGAAGGAAAAATATCCAAGCAAACTACACTATCATCCAAGAGACAAATATATTCACAGTCATGTACACTATTCCATTAAAAAAGTATATTCACGTATATAAAAGAAGTGCACAACGCACGAGTGAAACATATTGATTGGCGACTTATATATATTGCAACAGCTAGTACTGCAACAACTATTACTCATAAAATATATATATAAGAAATATGCAGCTAGGTAGTACCATATATTATATATATATATAATATATATATTATATATATATATATATATATATATAATATATATATATATAATATATATATGCCATAGTAGTGAACAGCAGCAACAGGACGCAGAGAGGCAGCAAGGCACGGCGGCGCAGGAGCCGGGCGGCGCGGCGCGGCCAGGAGGCCGCGGGCAGGCGGCACGGCGAGGCAGGTAGGGTTTCACCTGAGAAAAAAATCCAATCTTCCTCTTCCTCTAGATGTCGACGGGCACGGTGGGCTTGAGGAATTGTCGTAGGCGCCAAAAAAACGTCGAGAGGAGCTGTGGTGTAGAGCCCCTAGGACTGGGGGCTGGATTTGGGGGCCCCTCATTTTAGGGGCCCTATTAGGGTCCCTGCTGTGGATCTAAAATTTTTGTCTCACCGCCCAAAACCTGTTTGGGGGTGAGTTTGGGGTCCCTGCTGGAGATGCTCTCCATGATTTCTGGTAGGATTGTAGCCTATCCACCCTATACCACCTGGTAAAATTTCACAGCCTAACTCCAAAGTTTCGCGCATGAAAATGACAGGCAAATACTGCTGCTCTGATTAACTTCTGCAGATCCTGATTAAACCCTGACTTGGGGATTTCTTTAGGACAGACCATAGCTGTCTAGCCTTGCAACTTCGTCAGTAAATAGTCATACCTAACATGTCTCCAGAAATTTGGCTCGAATTGATTCCCTCCCTAGCTATTTAACCAAGCACCAAAGTCCGGAACCATCTATACCAACCCGGACTTAAAACTCCTGGCGTTCCTAGCCGTTTGGTCGCTGCCATGAGGCCCTGCCAGTCGTGGACCCCACCTGAAAGTCCCACACACATGCTCCCAGCTAGCCACGCCCGACCACAGCAGGGAACGCGCACCACGCGCCGCCCATGCGCCTAGCTCGCCTCACAACCCGACGCCACTTCCTCTCTCGACGCCATCACCCCTCCTCTTGTCCTCTCACTCGCCTCACTCTCTTCTGCAAGTCCCCACCGAAGACTCCTCCCTCACTGCTCCACATTGCCTGCAGCCATCGATTCCTCGGTGGCAAGAAACTTCACCACCGGCGCATTGTCTCTCCGGTGAGCTTTTCTCTCCCCTAACCATGGGAACGTCATGTACTTTCCATGCCCTCTCTACCCCACCGGTCTGTTCCTTCCGTGCAGCCATTCTCGGAACGCGAACCTCACCACTGCTAGTCCGTGGCCGCGCCACTGGGTGCAAAGTCGATGCACCCACGTTTCCACTCGCACGAGACAATCTATTTGAGGCGCTTTACAAGAAGCATCGCAACTTCCAGGAACCCTCAGCCGAGCAGTGAAGCCGAATGTGCCCCGAAGCTTGAGAATGCATCATTTTCCTCCTCTTCGGCCATCCTTCTCTCGTCGATTCCGCTTTTCTCTGGTGAGCTAGGGGTCGATTCCTCGCACCTATAGTGTCGCTAGGGCCCTACTAATCTTAGACATCATGCACAGCCTTCTTCATTGCCGGAATCACGCCACATGAAGCCAGTCTAAACGTCATCGCCGAGTCAATCCACAGCCCGCGTTGCCATCCAACTTGCCGGACCTCGCAGGACCCTCGGTGAGCATCCTAATCATACGATAACATGCATTTATTGCATTGGCCGGATTTTGAGCCCGAGCTTGACATGCAAGGGCATCCGAAAGTTCTCACCGCTCGAGCCTCGCTGCGCCTAGCCCGAGTCACTCCAAGCCGGCCGCTGCCACCATTAGATGCGCGTGGACCTCCTCTACAACTTTTGTTTTTGGCCATTGACCCCATCCGAGCCACCGTTCGCCGGCGGTGAGCCAAAAACCGAGCTAGGGTCATGGCTTGCCCTGTTTCTCCCACGCGAGGGACTTGATTCTAGAATTAGAAAAATCCGAGGGTACTGATTTTGAAAAGAATGTATTGACTGCCATGTGGCCAAGGACCCATTCGTAATAACCCTAACTCAAGGACTCTTAACGAATTTTCAGAATCCCAGGGGGTTTTCTGCAAAAGTTCTATAACTAACATGGAGCCCCGCTATATTTAAAAACCAGGAAAAAATAAAATAAACAAGAACTTGATTTAGAGAATTTCTGTTGAGCTGAGAATTAGTAGGAACTTGTAAAATTTGTAGAAAATTCATCCTAGCTCCAAATTTAGTGAAACCAATTTTGTTAGTCTTTTATTTTTTTTTTCTCTAGCTCCCTGTAAAATAAAACATGACATAACTGTAACAGAAAAATTAAGTGTAGATTAATATTAAAGGAAATACAACTATTAGACATCTCAAAAATTTGTTTAAAAATCTATAACTTTCACTTGGTAATGCAAAAATGAAATTCCTTCACCATAAATCATCTAAAATCAGCTTTAAACCTACTGTGCAAAAATGGTGCATATTAGAGCATTTGTTTTTTTTTCTTTTTTTCGCTTTTCTGGTTTATATTTACTTTACCATTTATATTATTAGACGAAGAGACCGTCGCCCTCGACAGAGAGTGACCCCCTATTGTTGACCCCACACAGAATTTGAACAATCAAGCAATCCGACATACCTTTGAACATATTGCTCCTAATTTGGGATTATCAATGTTTATTTTAACTTGCATCGTTATTTTGCTATGAATATTATATAGAATGTGGGCAATGGTAGTTAATCCCTTTTTCTGCATAATTCACCTCGAAATATGATAAGCCCACTGTTGTAACACTAGGATGGGTAGAAGTACTTGTTAAGTAGCTTACTATAAGGTATATACTTGTATATATGCTTAGACTATGCCTGTTACTTATAAAATAGATCATGCTATCAAATTAAGTTTGAAATGGAATTATTTACTTCTGATCAGAGATGAATATTTATGAATTTGTAACTAAAACTGAAGGAAAACCATTTTAAAACTTGGGCAAGCAAGTGTACACATTATTGATTAGTTGTGTATCGATAAGGGCAGTGTTTTGCCTAGTTGCTTAAGGACCGAACTCAGTGTCATATCTCATGTTAAATAGTACAACCCACATGTGCTAGTATAGGATAGCCATAGTGGATTAAGTTACTTAATGTTAGCCTGCATTTTGGTAGGCAGAGTAGTATGGCAGTGCCTACGACTGTTACTAGGGCTGTCTAGAGGAGCTACCTATGTGACCATGAGGGACATGTGATCATCTCAGGCATAGGCGTCTAAGTTTGTCCAATACAACATTGTGTGCCTCGTGGGGAGCTAGTAGGCTGCCGCCACGACGCTGGTTAAGGGTGGGTCTACCATCTCACGACATGGTTTGCCACCCGATTGGAGTAACACACATCGTGCTGGTGCAAGGCTAATGTAGTAATGTAAAAGCTTGTGTTTGTGACCCTTAGGCCGCAGCTCAACGGTTAAAGTGTGGATACCGACGGTATCGACCAACTAGGTGTACGCCGTTATGCTTCTATCACATTCAGTGGGTAACGATGTACAAATCTGCAGAGTCAAAACTAAATCGGTTCAGCCGTGCTCGACGTCATGAGCGGCATGGTTGTGTCCATTGAGATATAGATTTATGATTCAAGAATGCTTTACGAAATGGATGGTTGATTGAAGATTTTTATTGATTTATACTTGATATTGATGATGTTTTGATATGAAATGAAATGGAAGCTGAAGTATTTAAGTTGTATATATCTTGCTGCCAAGGAGGGCAGGAATTATTATTTATGAATCGATGCCATGATGTTACTCTATTAGTGTATTCACGCAATCTGATTTATGAACTTCTCTTTTAAATGGTTCGAAATAATTGGCCTTCTGCAATGAAAATGAGCCTCATCATAGCCTGTACCTTGATTACAGCTTACATGTATAATTAGGTCTGATTGTGGCTTTGCCAGTATCTTGTGTACTGAGTTTTATTGTATTTTTGTGTATTCCTCCTATAGATCCATGCATAGGTGAAGATGAAGATTTGTATGATGATGTGGGGGTGAACAGGTCGATCAGGATGGTCCTATCTAAGGGTACCCTTAGTCGGTTGCCTGAAGGGTTTTGGGTAGTCAAGCTTCCGATGGACTAAATATTTGGCCTGTTCGGCTTACGTAAACTTTAGTTAACATGTATCTGTCACTGTACTCTTGTTTATTTAGCTAAATACCCTATGTTTTGGATATTACTTGCTAGATGAATGTGTGGGACTAGAACTTTCCTGGGCTAGTCACACATTAGTAAGAATTTAGAAATGATGAGATGCATGGACGTTGATTCAACCGTAGACCATGTCCCTAGAAGTGTGTATCGTGTTTGGTCGCCACCTTCGTGTGGTTTGATGGGCACACTTCGCCGTTTCGGACTGGTGAATCAACTCTTCAAATATCTCTTTATTTCTGAATTCGGTGCTTTGGACTTGTATTGTGGATGAGTAAATATTATGACAAGGCTGCGATGAGGATGAATTGTTACTGTATTCATTTGATTTTTATTTGAGATCCCATCCATCTAGATATTTCGCGTTGTCATAGTAGTTACTCTCTATAATGCATTTCCGGGGTGCCCACAGAGGGTTTTGTAGAGGGCATCCTTGAATTGGAATGTTTTCAAACATCCAAACTTCAGCAAGGTATCCAACTGCTCATTCTCCTTTTTAAGCGCCTTCAAAGTTTCAAGGTTAGTAGCATATGCATCCAAATCATAATTATAACATTTTGCACATCTGTTGCTTGTGGAGGCATTGGAGATCTTGGTGGCCTCATTGGAGGTGGAGATGCTATTCCAAAGAGTGTCAAATTGCACTTCAAGAGCCTTATGATCTTGATCCAATTTCACAAGATTTTCTTGTAGTGTTTCATTCGCACACTTTAGATTAGCCATTGAGTCATTGACCAAAGAGAGCTCTTTGGTTAATTCCTCAATTCTCTCCTTCTCCTTAGTCAAGTTCTCCTCGTAGGGCAAGGTTTCTCTCTTTCTCAAGGATGAGCAAGTCCTCTTGCCTTTTGAGGGATTTCTCTTTACCCTCCAATGCCTTCATAAGTTTTGCCAATTGTAATATGGCCGGCTTGTTAAAACCCTTGAGCATATCATCCATATCATCCTCACTTTTATCATCACTAAGATCATCATCATCAATTTGAGGAGATTTGGATGGGGAGGATACCTTTCGCCCTTGTGCCATGAGGCAAATGGGCTCATAGTGATCGTCGTCGCTCAAGTTGTCGAAGAGACTCTCCTCGAACCCCGACGATGACTTGATAGCAATGTGGCAACCCCTCATTCATTGTCTTCTTCCCTATCGTCGTCCTCATCATTGAAGAATCACTCCTCTCCAATGTGAGCACGCCCGGTCTTCTTCTTGATCACCTTGGACTTGCCACCCTTATTCTTGAGCTTAGGGCAATTGGCGATGAAATGGCTGTACTCTTTACCAATTGAAAGCCCGTTGATGCCGCCTAGAGGGGGGTGAATAGGCGTTCCTGAAAAATTCTCCAAATGCAGTGGTAAAATTCTGGTAGGAACCTCCGACCAAAATGGTAAGAGGCTCCGACCGGCTCTCTGGGACTGGCCGAGAGGGCTGATCGGAGGTTCCAGCCAAGAACACTGGAGGTTCCGACCCTAGAGTTCTGACTCTACCAAGACACTTCAATAATGGATAATTTTGACAGAGATCAAGTGTGGTGCAAGTAATACAGTAGGAGATAAAAGCTGGCAAAGGAAGATACAAAATAAGGCAATAACGAGAAAATACAACGGAGACACAAAGATTTTTCCCGAAGTTTAGATCACAAAGATCTTACGTCTCCATTGAGGAGCTCCTAAGAGCCGGGTCTTGATTGACCCCTTGCCTCACCAAACGACCATGAAGATCAACTTGGTATCCACTAGAATTTACCTCTTTTTCTTGTGGAGGCGAGATTAACCTTCACAAACTTTCTCGGGACAATCCACAACTAGAGAAAGCTCATGGGCGACGCCTAACAGTCTAGGAGGTTTCCCTCCAAGAGAAATAAGCTCCAAACAGCCAATCCGCGTCCCACTCAAGTGCACAAGATCCTCCTAGCTTTCTCTCAACAAAACTTACTCAATTTCCCACTTGATCCTTACAAGAATCACAAAGGATATACTAAAACTAGTTGGGAGAGCTCAAATGACCTTGGGAGAGACTAGGAGACAGTGAAAATGAAGTGGAATGGCCCACCAACGGCTAGAAACAAAGTTTGGGCTTCATAGGCATTGGCGTACGTCACTTAGCCGTTACTCACAGATTTTGGCCAAGAGGTTTCGACCCCAGGGGTAGGAACCTTCGGCCAACACTTAGTCTCTGGCCGAGAGAGCTGATCGGAGCCTCCGACCCCAGGGGTAGGAACCTCCGACCCTGACACTAAAACTAGCCCATCCCAAGTGTATGTGTTGTACCAAAGTGATGGACTCTCAGCTATTTGGATCTTAAGCACTTGAGTTGTCTTGGAACACTGTTTGCAACCCCTCTTGATAGTATACTTTTCCCTCGACTAAAAAAAATTCAAAAAAATTTAAAATAAACTCTGAGTCGCTTCGTCGTTTTGCGTCATATTTTTGTGGGGGTCTCCATGCACCACACCAAGCAACCTGGGACTAATCTCTTCACAATTCTCGATAAACTCATTAGTCCCTTAACCGCCTTATCATTAATCCACCAAAACCCACTTAGGGGTAAGATGCACTTTCACCCGCACGGCTGGCAGCGACTTGAATGACGACATGATATAATTAATTTGGGGTTTTTCAACATTTCGATTTAGTAGGCACCAGACAAATAGAGAGAAAAACATTTCGATCTGGAAGTTGGGTTTTCTTTGCTCTTTGTCTTAGGTCAACCCCTGGCGGTGGGCATTTTCAAGTGGTAAACGGAGTAGCGGTGGGTATTTCGATTCGTAAACGCTATTCTCCTGATAATGTGAACACAAAGAAGAAGAAGTTGGTGTGGTTTGTCAAATGCCTGGATGAACTAATCAAGTACAAGCTTGCTAGTGTGGACTACAAGGATATGTCTGAGTTACTCAACAAGGTCCTGTTGATTGAGCGCAGGAAGAAAGAATTGGAGAAAAGCCGCAAACACAAGGCCCTGCAGCAGATGAAGCCTTTTTCAAGTGCCCCAAGGCTAAGGATGATAATGCCAGCAGTACCACCTCGACGTTTCCTGCCACAAATACCAAGGCCTCCAATACAACAGAAACAGTAGTATTATGGTGGAGATCAGTACCCAGCAAGTAATATTCCAAAGGAATGTTATCATTGCAAGCTGGTGGGACACATCCATCCAAACTATCCCTAGAGAAACTTTCTGACTGATGTTGCACAAGTTAAAGCAAGAACCTAGAGTGCTATCCCACATGCTGTGCCGCAGAACCAGAATGTGGCAGGACGTGGAGCAGGAGTGCCCAATCGTGGAGGAGCAGTGCCAAACCGTGGAGGACAGGTTGGAGCTCTTGTAGGACGAGGACGACCTAACCCTGGAGCTATTCAGGGAAGGGTCAATCATGTTTCAGCCAAGGATGCCACTGGAGCTACGGACATTATGCTTGGTATGTTTCCTGTTAACTCAGAGCCTGCTTTGGTTTTATTTGATCCGGTGCTACACATTCTTTCATTTCTTTGTCTTTGGTTAAGAAGTGTGGTCTAAGCCTAGTAGCTTTAAATAACACCCATGTGATCCATGCCCCTGGATCAGACATAAAGTCCCAGTTTAAGTGCCCTAATATAGAAATTCAGATAGAAGGACTTACCTTTTTAGCAGGCCTTATGCTACTAGAAATACAAGAATTGGATGTTATATTGGGAATGGATTGGTTGTATAAGTATAAGGGAAAGATGGATTGTGAGAATAAGATCATTAATTTGGTCAATATTGAAGGGAAGAAAGTAGAGTTCAGAGTCAAAAGACCCTTGTTGCCACCATTGCCACAGTCACTAAACACCATGGTCGCAGAAGGAGTTGAGAAAGTACCAGTGGTTAATGAGTTTCTAGCTGTTTTCCCAACAGAGTTGCTAGGAATGCCTCCAGGAAGGGAAGTTGAGTTCTCCATCAAGCTGAAGCCAAGAACCAAACCCATTGCAAAGACAATGTACCGTATGGCTACCCCTGAGTTAAAGGAGTTGAAGAAGCAGATTGATGAGCTGGAAGGGAAAGGTTTCATAAGGCCAAGTGTGTCAGAATGGGCTACTCCAGTGTTATTTGCTAAAAAGAAGGATGGTACCTTGAGAATGTGTGTGGATTATAGAGGACTTAATGAAGCAACCATCAAGAACAAGTATCCATTGCCAAGAATTGATGATTTGTTTGATCAACTGAAGGGAGCTAAGGTGTTTTCGAAGATTGATCTGATATTAGGATATCATCAGTTAAGAGTTAGAGAAGAGGATATACCGAAAACTGCATTTATTACTAGATATGGGTTATATGAGTTTACTGTGATGCCATTTGGAGTGACTAATGCACCAGCAGTTTTCATGAGATTGATGAATAAGACCTATATGGACTATCTTGGCAAGTTTGTGGTAGTCTTTATAGATGATGTTCTTATATATTCATCAAGTGAAGAGGAATATGAAGAGCATTTGAGGCTAGTCTTGGAAAGATTAAGAGAGCAAAAGTTGTATGCCAAGTTCTCCAAATGTGAGTTCTGGATAAAGGAAGTACAATTCTTAGGCCATATCATCACTGCAGAGGGAGTAAAAGTAGACCTAGAGAAAGTTAAGGCTGTATCAGAATGGGAGCAACCGCAGACAGTGAAGGATGTCCGGAGTTTCTTAGGAATGGCAGGATATTATCGACGCTTCGTTGAAGGATTTTCTAAGATAGCAAGATCTCTCACCAATCTCTTGAAGAAAGATGTGCCATTTGAATGGACATATAAGTGTGAGAAGAGTTTCTAAGAGCTCAAAACAAGGCTAACAACCGCTCCAGTGTTAGCTTTGCCTGATAACAAGAAGGATTTTTAGTTATATTGCGACGCTAGTCGTCAAGGAATTGGCTATGTTTTGATGCAAGAAGGAAGAGTCGTAGCCTATGCCTCTCATCAACTACAACCACATGAGCAGAATAATCCAACACATGACCTTGAATTGGTAGCAGTTGTGCATGCACTGAAGATTTGGAGACACTATTTAATAGGAAATAAGTGCGAGATATTTACTAATCATAAGAGTTTGAAGTACATATTCACACAACCTGACCTGAACTTGAGGCAGTGAAAATGGTTAGAACTGATAAAGAACTATGATGTGGATATTCAGTGTCGTACCCTAAAAATCTGCCTAATTAAAATTATTTTTGGGTAAATGGGAATACAAGAATATGCTGGAAAATTTTGCTTGTGAAAGTTTTTGAATAAAATTTTGAAATTTTCAATATTAAAAATCCCAAGTTGAAATTTTAATTAATGCTTGAATGCTTTTATATTCCCTGGGGTTTTGTTGGAATATTTTAAGTGTTTTAGTATTTATAATAATAAATTCTTCGTGTTTCGTGGTGGCCTTTACTTCTGAAAAATTCCCCATGATTTAATAAACCCTCTGAAATTTTCTCGGATTTTTTCGAGCTCCAGAATTAATTTTAATGCTATAAATATCACTTTAATAATTAATTAAAAAGGAAATAAAATCTTTTTCTTTTCCCCTGTTCAGGTCGTTCCTGTTTCAATCCCTTGATGTCACCCTGTTCCCCTCGAACTTTGGATCCCTTTTCTTTAGGGTTTGGCGTCGTTTTCCCGGAACCCTAAAGACTCCTAAAAATCTAAATCCGGAGTTCCCGGACTTATTCAATTTCGGAAACCCTAAAACCCATTTGATTTCTCAATCTATGTCCTCAGAATCTAATAAACTGAGATCCTCTAGCATTCTGAGATTTTGCTCAATTTCAATGGCCATAAAATATCCTCGTCAAATCCTATATCCTGGAATATTTATAATATTCGAAATATTCCATTTTTTCCAGTTCTTAGGAAAATATTCTAATTTCCCACAACTCCAAAATATCCATATATTTTAGGAAGTTCAATTATTCAATTTTATCGGATTCCCGAATTATTCCAAAATTCTACTTCCCTAAATATTCCTCGATAGAATACCCTTTGATTTCTAAACCAAAGAATATTTCCGATGTTCGGTATATCCTTAATATTTCGGTTTTCTAATATCCACAAAATATTCCGTTTCCCGGACCCCACTAAATATATTCCGTTTTCTAAGTTCTTCCAAAATACTCTTCGATTCCCAATATATATATATATATATATATATATATATATATATATATATATAGAGAGAGAGAGAGAGAGAGAGAGAGATGGGCTATGGTGCGGCATGCTGCACGGCCCCCTCCGTGCGGCACGCCCCGGGCCGTCGGATGGGCGCGATCGACGGTCCGGGGCATTCCCGGCCCCGGGTCGCGCCCCCAGTCCGGGACGCACAGGCGCGGTCCCGGGGCAAGGCGCGGGAATGTCCCGGACCGTCGATCGCGCCCATCCGACGGCCCGGGGCGTGCCGCACGGAGGGGGCCGTGCGGCATGCCGCACCATAGCCCATCTCTATATATATATATATATATATCTCTCTCTCCACATACCTATAGTATTCCAATATCATGAATATTCCTGCATTTTCTAAATTCCAGAATACGACTCAGACTTCATAAATATCTTCAAATTCCAATTTGTGCAAAATTAAAATTTTCTGGAAAAATTTTTCATTTTTGTTTTCCAATTTTACCCCTTTTTCCTTTTTCTTTCCCTTCTTTTTCTTTTTCTCCCTTCTTTTCTTTTGCCCTTTCTTTCTCCTGGGTACTGTTCTCCTTCCACCCGGCCTCCTCCTCCTTCTGTCTGCCTTCTCTCTCTAGCCAAGCCGCCCGGGCCGAGCTCCCCTCAGCCGCCACCTGTCCCGGCCTGCCACCGCCGCACTCCGCCCCGGCCCTGTGCCTCCCCTCGGCCTCGGCCCGCCGCCTGCGCCTATCCCTGCGCGCAACGGCCGCCGCCTTTCGCTCTCGTGCCGACGCTGGTCTCCGGAGCCGAGCCCCATATATAGCTGCCGTGCTCTGCCCTCGCGAGCCCTAGCAAGCCTCGCCGCCGCTCTGCATCTAGCCGCCACCCGAACCACCCTAGCAGCGCTGCCCCACGCCCGTCGCCGCGCTGCGGCAAGTCTTCACCGGCCGCCGCCCCTGCTCCACCGCCTCCCCGCATGAGCTATCGCCGCCCCGGGCTACTCAAGCCCCTGCGCCACACCGCTACTCCTCCTCAGCCAAGCGCCGCCACCCGAAGTCGCCGCCGTCGTGGTCGCTGTCGTCGCTTTCGCCTGCGCCCGCCGGTGAGCTCCAGGACCGCCGCCATTCTTTTCTTTTTCCTCCCCGGCGCCCTATGTTCTTCCCCAGCTCGCCGGCCAGCGCCGTCGTCGTCGAACTCCCCTACACCGCTCCGCCGCTCCTGCGCTGCCGACGTCTCACCGTCGGGTCTCCTCTCTGCCTCGCCTGACCGTGCCCTCCGTGCCATAGCCGCCTCTGGCGCGGGTTGGCTCGCCACCCCGGATGCTGACAGTGGGCCCCGTCGGGTTGCTCCCCTGCTGTGAACGTCTAGTGGGCCCCTCGGCTCCTCTCTCTGTGGATCCAGTGGACCCCACGGCATTGGAACTCGATGGATCCCTCTCCGGTGAATGATGACTGGGTCCCACGCACAGAACTCTGAGCCATCTTAGCCATTCATTGCCTCTAATTAAATCCGATCCCTCGAACCAGCCCGTTAGATCTCAACCATCCAACCTCCTAGATCCAATCCAAGCCCTTGATTTTCCATAACTTGGTTAGCTTGCCACCTCGTCCCTAATCGCCTCGTCATCGATCCTTATCAGTCGCCACCTCATCTTTTTTTCTTATGTGGTATCCACCTTAGTAGTCTACAGACCTCCCTATCTCTTTGGTCCACAGACTTGGTCCACCAAAACTTAGATACTGACAATGGCCCCATCTCTTTTTTTTAATTTCAGAATAATTCATTTAATCAATTCTGAAGATATTTCTTTTTCTTTTCTTTTCAGATTTTCTTCGAAATCGAACTTCCGAAGGTCGTATCTTTTCCGTTTGAACTCCGATTCGACCTGTTATTCTTCCTAAATTCATCTAAAATCATGATCTACCTGTTTATGTACTTTTTATATACTGCTTATTTGGAGTTTCTTAGGGTTTTTCTTGTTTTACGTATAGTTGCGTATTACTGTTATTTCGAAGGATTGCAAAGTACGAGGAAGAGTTCGAAAGGCCTATTAAAGACTTTTACAATTGCAAGACAAGTCACACGATAATCTCCTTGAGCATGTTGATCCCATCTGTGAAAGCTATTTTCTTTTAACGTTATTGCATGAAATGTTTTGGAATATAATTACAGGTATTTATTTATTATCCAATATTCCTTACTTATTATGGCCATTTTGTTATTGATACATGTACCTTGATACCCTAGGTAAATAACACTGACTAGCTGGATGACTATTTAATGATCTAGCTAGATTATTTAGGTTCTGCTTAGCCATGCCCAGCAACTGTAGCGTCATTTTATGTGGGGAAACTATTCAAACATCAATGATTCATTAATGTTAAATGGCTATATTTTTCACGACAGTTGGTCGTGGTTGGTTAATTAATTATATCAACTAAAACTTGACTGATGGTGGGTTGTGAGGACCAGGATTGTGATGTTGCTAGCGGTGCTCATGACAGTTAAGGATCGGTTTGCGGACTACTTATTGCCAAGCACTTACCGTGTAACCACAAGCCAAAATGGGCAACGGCTATGTGTCTTGTGGGTAAAGTTGTACACCTTTGGCCAGAGTAAAACTATTCGAATAGCTGTGCCCGCGGTCAATGGGGGGGGGGCCTAGCAATGTTTTCTGTGATTAGTCTCATACTATTCAATAATAGTGATAAATGATGGAATCTGTATAGCTCCAGTTTGGAGAGTTATGGTTATGGATCTGAACTGTGTTGGAGCGCTGTTCAGAGATTGGTTCTATGTTGATAATAATTAAACTATATTATTTTCGATGCTTTTAAATGTAAATATTTTAAATGTGGTTTATACAAATAAGCCATACTATGTCTTTCCTTTGGAATCCTGTTGCATTATTTGCATTTCCTAGTGTGGCCTAGTGCTGAAGCCACGCAAGTTGCCGTTTCACTGCTGGTTTTTTTTGTGTGAGGACTAATGTCACATCCTGGTTTCCCCTTAAATAGAGCCATACAAAATATATTAAAGAAAAAGCCTCAAAGAAATTATTTATAAAGGCCAAGTGAATTAATTAAATAAGAGAAATGCAAAATAATAATTTATTATGGCTAGGAATATTTTTTCTATATTCCTCTTGCCAAAATAAACTAACAGAATTTTTAGTAGAATATTTAGAGCACTGGATGTAATTTTAATAATTCGAAACAATTTATCGGAATTAAATCCCTCCTGGAAATTCTTTTTGCTTTTCTTTTCTTTCTCTTTTCCTTTTCTTTTCTTCCCGCCGGGCCACCGGCCCAACACTGCTCCTCGGCCTGGCGCGGCCCGCGCGCGCATGTCTCCCCGCTGGGCCCCACCTACTAGCCGCACGCTCGCGTCTCCTCTTTACCCGCGCCGCTGATGACAAGGCCCCACTCGCCAGCGACCGCCCGCTCCCCTCTCTCCCGCTGACGTGTGGGGCCGGGGCCCACATGTCAGGCCCGTCGTCTACCTCCATCCGAGTCGGACGGAGGGGAAAAATCCCCACCGCCATCCGATCTCCTCCTTCGCTAGCCTCCTCACGCGCTCGCCCCACGTTCAAACGGCGCAGACCGAGTCCCCACCCGTTTCCCCCATGTTCCCCACTCCTCTCACCCACTCCTGCGAGTGAATCTCGCCCACTACCGCCACAGCCGCCGCCCTCAATCCCGTGGAATTGCGCTGCCTTGGCCACGATCTCTCCAATCCAAGCCCATATAAATGTTCCCCGTCCTCTCCTTTCTCTTTTCCCTCAAACGCCTAGGCTTCTCGTGCCCCCTAACCCCTCACGCGACATGAACCAAGCGCTGCCTGCACTCCGCCGACTCTAGCCACCCACCGCCGCAGCTGTAGTCGCCGCAGGCCACACGCTCGCCACCGCTAGCTCGCCGCACGCCGGAGGAGCCCGGTCGCCACTCCCGTGGACTCCAACACCGCCAAAAGCCCAATCTCCCCGCCGTCCCTTTCGGTAAGCTGCTCCGCCGGACTTCGGGTGCGTAATTTCATCGATCCATCCGGCCATTTCCTATCCTAACCCATGCTTCATCGTCACCAGGGTCCCTCGGACCTTGTCCGTGCCTCCATCGCCCCTCCGCGCCACCGGAACGCCGTCGCCATTGACATCCCGAACCTCGCCACCGCCTTTCCTCTCCGTTCGCCGCCATTCGCCGTCCTCTGGCTGCCGCAAGCCCTCGGTGAGTGCTCCTTTGCCTTCCCCACCTCCTCCGCCGCTCGCCGATGCCCTCCACCACACCGGATGGTTGCCGACAGCGACCATCGGGCCGCTCGCCTCGCCGTGGCGTGGCCGTGCCGGCGGGGGCAAGCCCCGTTCATCCTGGGCCGTCCGATTTGCCTTGGCAGATCGAGGCCGTTCACGAGCGCCCGCGCGCGGTGCACCGCATCCACCGTGCGCCGTCCTCCTCGCGCCACTGACCCATGGGCCCGCCTTTCGGCGCCGGTGGTAGGCACCGTTGGTGAGAATGGGCGTGATGGAGTTGGGCCGGCTCGGGGTCGGGTTGATCGGTTTCCGGATCTATTGTGGTGCAAGGGGGTAGCCTGGCCGATATGGTGTGCCCTGTCGGCAGGTGCAACCTCAGCGTGGTGTGGATGGTTAGGAAGAGGTTACGTGAACAGTCCTGTCACAGCCTCTCGCGGGGTGTCGTGGTGACACGCTGGCACACGGGAACGTGTGTGGGGCTGTGTCTTATGGGTACAATTGTACACCTCTGGCCAGAGTTAAAATCTATTCGAATAGCCGCACCCGCGGTCATGGGCATCTTGGTCAAGACTCACCGTGATTAGTCTCTCTATAATAAATTGACATTAAAATTTGCTATAGTGTTAGGATGGATGGTTAGGCCTGGTTAACGTGGTGTATCATTGATCAGTGGAGGATTAATATGGTTTAATTAATTAACCTTTTTACTGGTTGCAAACTACTATTGTTGCAATTGCTTTTACGCAAATAAACCGCTAGCCTATCTTTGTCACCCGTGCATTGTGCATATTTGCGGGTATGACTTGTTGAGTATTGTGGGTGGTACTCAGTCTTGCTCCCTTTCCCTTCTCAGTGGTGGAGTACCTGTCTGACAAGGACCTTCAGGAGGACTAGGCTAGATCCGCTGTCAAGATGCCTGTGGATTGGAAGCCTCCGCTTGGCTAATTGTATATCGACTTTATTTATCTTTACCGTTGCATTTATGTAAGACAATTTTACTCTGTTTATAAGACGCACTCTGTATAGCAACTTGGTATTGTGTACCCTGACTTTCCTGGACAGGGATTTAATACACATAAATATTCAGAATTCTGGTTACAAATTTCTGGGCGTTACAAGTTAGTATCAGAGTCGAACTTAACCGTAGGACCAGCCAAATGGAAACCCTAAGAGCCCTCTGAAATTCTCATTTGCATATACTTCTTGCATTTGGAGTTATTTTGAGAAATTGGGAATTTGTTGTCGGATTGGGATAAAATCTTGACCTTTTTTTTACCAGAATTTTTGAGTCAGGTCAAAGCTAGCGTAGAAATTTTTATTCGAGGGTTATGGCATGGGTATCCAAATTTTGGGAAAAACATTGGTTTATTGGGGTGGTATATGATTTAAGGCATGCATAAAATATTCTTTACTTGCTTTGCCCTTATTATTTAAAAATTAATTCGTTACTACATGGTTTTGTTGTATTATTTCATCGGATTCTCAATAAAGTTTATATGCAAAATTGTTTCGTGCATAAAATTGTTGTTTATTTCCAAATTATTTACTATTTACTTTATTTGGATCTGAGCATACATTGATTCTCCCTCCTTGTCTTCCATAGATGGACAGCCTTCCCAACCAACGCGGTGCAGACATGGGCGGATTTGTGGAAGAGCTTCGCATGATGAGCTTCACTTTGGGGTATAGTCACACCCTGGAGTATACCGCCGTGGAGCCCATGGAGGGTGAGCTCCCACACCGTGTTCGCTTGGAGCTGCCAGGCAAACTATACCTCCTACCAGCCATGGAGGTTGAGATCAGCGGGCGTACCTACGATCATGCCTACCAGGAGGCAGTTTTCCGTCTGATTGGAGAGCTATGCCGGAGGCACCACTCTACCCTCTGCACCACCACCTACCGCTATCTCCCCTACCGGGCCCACTACCAAGTCTACAGCACCTTCCAGCAGGCTGACGATGAGAATGACACCATCGTTTGTCGGAGGAGTGAACTCCAACCGCGGGGAGTCTGGGGACCCCCCTTTGAGGTTCGGCCAGGGGAGTGGTTCGCAGGACGGTTGCGGCGTCTGGTCGATGGCACGCAAGGGAGGCAGAAGAAGTAGACAGGTTTGGGCCGCGCGGAGGCGTAATACCCTACTCCTGTGTGTATCTGCTCTATGGGAGATGAATGCGGTTTGTTCTTAGAAGATGTTCTTGAGGGGTCCTCAGGAGCTAGCCTTAACTTGGGAACTCAGGCTCTCTCTAAGGTTGGACTCAATCCTCTCCAGAAGCTCCCTTTTCCCTGCTGGCATGGATCCTCCTTTCATAGTCCAAGGGGAGTCCACAGTGCCTAGTACACATGCCAAGAGAAAGCTTTTCTAGGTACGATATGTCTTGTCGCACGCACCCGCCTGCTGAGCCACGCCGGAGTTGGTTCGGCACGTCTGGTCGTCACCTTGCTCGGCTGCTGCGGGCGGCTAGTTTATGCAGATGTGACAGCGCACGCCATTGCTGCCAGAGCGTGGAAAACTGAAGCCCTCTTAGTCAAATATTCTCTAACTGCTCAGGGAGCGGGCCCACGGGGGGCCATCATGAGAGCCCACGCGTGTCCGAGTGGGCGACAGGCGTGACACGCCCCGTCGCCTCGTCATTAATGCAGGTAGTTGGAGAGTTGATCCGCTCGAGTCAGGCTCGTGCCCGGGGCAGAGAGCTCATCGAGCCCTTCGCGTGCACAAGGCGCCGAGTTCCTCGGGGACCGAGGCTGAGTCCCGGGCTCGGGGAGCGCGCCCCGGGTCCGGGAATGCCCCAGCGATGTGCCCCAGGAACGTGTCCCGGGACCGAGCCTGTGGGTCCTGGGACCGGGGGGCGAGACTCTGGGCCCGGCGATGTCCCAGTAATGTGCCCTAGGGATGCACCCCAGGACCGAGCCTGTGGGTCCCGGGACTGAGGGGCGAGACCCGGGCCCGGGAATGTCCCCGGGCCACGGGGCCCGAGGTGGATGCGAGCGGTCGTCGCGACGCGCCCGGGAAAGGTGCAACCGGGCCCGGACAGTGCTCGGGCCCGGGCACTTAGCGGGAAAACGGCCGTAGCCGACCATCGCTTGTGCAGAATGTGGGCCCCGGAGGGGCTGACATGGCCAAAGATCCACGCGTCCCGGGGGAATGTGGGGCCCCCAGTCCCGCTTCGCCGACACCGTTCTCCACATAAGGCAGGCGATGTGGGCCATGGACTACATGCACGCCAATTGGGTGCATGCGGCCCATGACAGGGAGAATGCCAACCGGATGGCCATCATTGGTCTCCAGAACAAGATCGACCGCCTGAAGAAGGAGGTCATGGAGTTGAAGGGATAGCTGCCACCCGGTGGGGCCAGGATCCGTCTGACCCCGAGGAAGAGGACCCTTCCTCCGGTGCGTATTCAGTTGGCCCTAGGAACGGCCACACGCACCACCAGCTGCAGCACCAGCTCCAGCTCTAGCTCCAGCACCCGCGCCAACACCAATCGGCGGCATGATCAGCGCGTCGTCGAGCGATGGTAGCTCTCAGGGAGGTACCAACGTCCACGGGAGCTTCACCTCCACCGACGACAGTAACTCCCTCAGCAGATCTCGCACCCGTAGCGAGGCTAGTTCGTCGGCTCATGGTAGTGAGGACTACGTGAGTGGATCCAAGACTAGCACCGACGACGAGACGAGCGACGAGCAGGAGCCGGAGTACAACTCGGACGACCGCAGGAGCCGTTCAGAGCATTAGGCACGCCGTCCTTAGCTTTATCGTTTTTCTAGTTTGATTCCATGTTTAGTTGTAATGGCAGGATGTTTGCTTTGAGGTAGTTGGTGGTTCATGCCGTCTACTGTGGTGTGGCCGCCTCGACTAGGAGTTGAATTGTTTTTGTTATGTTTCTAGAATATGCACTTCAGTTAATTTAATTCAGTCACTTAAATATCACTCCTATTTCTGAGCCTCCTGTTTTCCTCCTTCCCTTTCATTTCCATCCCCCTTTAGATGGTGAACACCAAGAATGATAACCGTGCCGCTAGTGACACCAACGCCACAAATCAACAAGATGGAGCGCCATAGGACAACGGGGCTCCCTGCCACATGCTACCTCTCTTACCGGAGAACCTGACACTCGCCCAAGTTCTGGCCAACCAGAACCAAATGATGGCAATCATGATGCAACAGATGCAGCAGAACAACCTGCAGTAGCAGCACCAGCAACCTCACATCCCGGCCTTCGCTCCTCAGTCTAAGCTGCCTGAATTCTTGAGGGTCAGGCGGCCTACTTTCTCCAATACTACCAATCCCATGGACGCCAGCGACTGGCTGTGGGCGATCGAGGAGAAGCTCAACCTCCTCCAATGCAACGACCAAGAGAAGGTCGCCTTCGCCACGCACCAACTTCAAGGTCCCGTCTCAACTTGGTGGGATAACTTCCTCGTGACCCACACCGCTACAACGGAGGTCACTTGGGCTGAAATCTGCCACAACTTTCGGAAATCTCAGATTCCGGCCAGCATCGTGGCACAGAAGAGGAGAGAGTTCAGGGACTTGGTGCGGGGAAGCAAGACAGTCATGGAGTACCTCCATGACTTCAACCACCTGACGCGCTACGTGCTAGAGGACGTGCGCACTGATGCGGAAAGACAGGAGAAGTTCCTAGAGGGACTCGACGACGAGCTGACCAACCAGCTTCTCTCCAGTGACTACCTTGACTTCGAGAAGTTGGTGGACAAGGCAATCCGCTAGGAAAATTAGCGTAACAAGATGGACCACAAGCAAAAGGCGGCCCAGTTCCGAGCCCACCAGGGGCAGCACCGGAGGCCAAGGGTGATGCTGGGGCATCAGGATGGACCTTCCACTATGATTGTCCACCAGCAACGTCCGTTCCAACCAGGGCATTTCAGGGGCAACAACAGTAACAGCGGGCAGCACAACCGTCACCCCGCTCCGAGCCCACCAATGGCACCAGCACAACAAGGCCAGCCACAGAAGGACAGCGGGGGCAAGACTCTCATCTGCTTCAACTACAATAAGCTGGGCCACTTCGCCGACAAGTACCCGAAACCGAAGCGAATGGGACCCAGGCTCGTAGCTCCCCAAAACCCCAACGCCAACCAGCAGGTGATTAAGGGACGTGTTAACCACGTCTTCGTAGAAGAGGCGCAGGCTGCACCTAAAGTAGTACTGGGTACGTTTCTCGTGAACTCAATACCAGCAACGGTACTTTTTTATTCTGGTGCAACGCGTTCTTTCATATCCAAGAAATTTGTGGGAACACATGGGATAAAAGTAGAGGACCATAAAATCCCCATACGGGTTCACACCCCAGGGAACCGCATGACCACAACTCACTATAGCCCTTCAGTAAGCCTAAAAATCCAAGGATCATCCTTTCTAGCCAACCTCATCCTCCTAGAATCCAAAGACCTAGATGTCATCCTAGGGATGGATTGGTTAACCCGGCACAAAGGAGTGATCAACTGCGCCGACCGCACCGTTACAGTAACCAGTTCGGAAGGAAAGTCAGTTACCTTCAAGTCGCCAGTGCCACAGAGGCAGGAAGCAAGCTTAAATCTGGTCGCAGTAGAGCAACAATCAGAAAGTGGCAAGAAGCCAGATCGGAAAATAGAGGAAATCCCGATATTGAGGGAGTACCCGGATGTGTTTCTGGAAGATCTAACGGGGATGCCACCAGAAAGAGAAATCGAGTTCAGAATTGATTTGGCATCAGGAACAGCGCCTATTTACAAAAGGCCGTATAGGATGGCACCAAACGAGATGGCCGAAGTCAAGAAGCAAGTTGACGACCTGCTGCAGAAGGGTTACATCCGACCCAGCACGTCGCCTTGGGGTGCACCAGTCATCTTCGTGGAGAAGAAGGACAAAACAAAGCGGATGTGCGTGGATTATCGCGCACTAAATGATATCACAATCAAGAACAAGTAACCCTTGCCAAGGATTGACGATCTCTTCGATCAATTGGAGGGTACCATTGTCTTCTCCAAGATAGACCTGCGATCAGGCTATCATCAGCTAAGGATCCGAGAAGAGGATATCCTCTAGACAGCTTTCACCACTCGATATGGGCTGTACGAGTGCACCGTCATGTCCTTCGGACAGACAAACGCACCGGCCTTCTTCATGAATCTGATGAACAAGGTGTTCATGGAGTTTGTAGATAAGTTCATGGTGGTATTCATCGACGACATCCTTATCTACTCGAAATCAGCAGAAGAACATGAGCAACATCTCCGGTCGGTTCTCGAGAAGCTGAGAGAGCACCGGTTGTATGCCAAGTTTAGCAAGTGTGACTTCTGACTGAAAGAAGTACAGTTCCTCAGGCATGTCATCACCGCCCAGGGAGTTGCTGTGGATCCAACCAATGTGGAGTCCGTAACCAATTGGAAAACGCCCAAGACAGTGACATAAGTGCGGAGTTTTCTTGGACTTGCGGGTTATTACTGCCGGTTCATCAAAAATTTCTCGAAAATTGCAAGACCCATGACTCAACTGTTGAAGAAAGACGTAAAGTTTGTTTGGACAGTCGAATGCAATCGCAGCTTTGAGGAACTCAAAAGTAAGTTAGTCTCGGCACCAGTCCTGATCTTGCCAGACCCCAAGAAAGATTTCTAGGTATATTGCGATGCATCTCGCCAAGGGCTAGGATGCGTGCTGATGTAAGACGGCAGAGTGGTAGCCTATGCGTCACGACAGTTGCGCCCCCATGAGGGCAACTACCCGACACACAAC
Organism: Oryza meyeriana var. granulata; assembly: GCA_003991445.1. Taxonomy (NCBI): domain Eukaryota; kingdom Viridiplantae; phylum Streptophyta; class Magnoliopsida; order Poales; family Poaceae; genus Oryza; species Oryza meyeriana. The sequence goes on from RYFJ01002376.1 coordinate 76,650, forward strand.
CTAGAATTGGCTACAGTGGTTCATGCTTTGAAGATTTGGCGGCATTACCTCATCGGTAACCGCAGTGAGATCTATATGGACCACAAGAGTCTGAAATACATATTTACCCAGCCTGACCTAAACCTCTGTCAAAGAATGTGGCTGGAGTTGATTAAAGATTATGATGTGGGAATACACTACCACCCGGGAAAAACCAACGTCGTGGCAGACGCTCTGAGCAGGAAAAGTTACTGCAACACCGCTCTAGCAGAGACGTTGTGCAAGGAAGTGCAGCAGGAGTTCGAACGTCTGAATCTGGGTATCATCGACCCTGGATTCATGGCAGCCCTAGAGGCCTAGCCCACACTGTTCGATCAAGTTCGTGAGGCACAAGCGAGTGAACCAGAGATTAAAGAACTCAAGAAGAACATGAGAGTTGGAAAAGCTCAAGGTTTCACAGAAGATGAAAACGGGACAGTCTGGATGGGAGAACGATTGTGCGTCCTAGAAAACAAGGAACTCAAAGACTTAATACTCTGGGAAGCCCATGAGACTCAGTACTCTATTCATCCCAGAAGCACTAAAATGTACCAAGATCTCAAGACGAAGTTTTGGTGGGCTAGCATGAGAAGAGAAATCGCGGAATTCGTGGCACATTGTGATGTGTGTCAGCGGGTCAAAGCAGAACACCAACGGCCTGCAGGACTTTTACAACCGCTCAGAGTCCCAAAGTGGAAGTGGAAAGAGATCAGGATGGACTTCATCACCGGTTTACCCCCACACATCTTTGGGATACGACTCAATCTGGGTGATCGTGGATAGGCTCACCAAGGTTGCCCATTTTATCCCAGTGCGTACAACATACTCGAGCAAGAGGCTGGCAGAACTCTACTTGACCCGCATAATGTGTTTACACGGAGTACCCAAGAGGATTGTATCCGACCGCGGTAGTCAGTTCACTTCCAAATTTTGGCAGAAGCTGCAAGCAGAACTGGGAACTCGACTGAACTTCAGCACAGCTTACCATCCACAAACGGACAGGCAGACCGAAAGAGTCAATCAGATATTGGAGGATATGCTAAGGGCTTGTGCGTTGGATTTCGGTGGGACTTGGGATAAGAGTCTGCCCTACGTGGAGTTCTCGCATAACAACAGCTACCAAGCCAGTCTGTAGATGGCCCCATTCGAAGCTCTGTATGGCAGGAAGTGTCGTACACCCCTCTTCTAGAATCAGACAGGCAAATGCCAGGTATTCCAGACCGATGCACTCAAAGAGGCGGAAGAGAAAGTGGCCATAATCTGAGAACGATTAAAGAGAGCTCAATCAAGACAGAAGAGTTACGCCGACAACCATCGCAGAGATCTGACTTTTAAGGAAGGACATTATGTGTATCTTCGTGTCACACCACTCCGCGGGGTACATAGGTTCCAAACCAAAGGGAAGTTGGCCCCGCGCTTCATGGGACCCTATCAAGTGCTAGCTCGTAAAGGCGAAGTTGCATACCAGTTGGATCTTCCGGCTTCAATGGCAGGTATACACGACGTGTTCCATGTGTCACAACTGAAGAAATGTCTAAGGGTACCAACAGAACAGGCCGATCTAGAGCAGATCGAGATCCACGAAGACCTCACCTATGTGGAAAGGCCGATTCGGATCTTGGAGATCAGTGAAAGGAACACCTGAAGCCAGGTGATCAGGTTCTGCAAGGAGCAGTGGAGCCATTGTAACGCCCCTCTCCCGCTAACCCGTACAGATTAACAGAAGGGGAACATTGTTACCTGTAATACCTGTACCAGTCCCAGGAGACTAGCTGGTACATACAGGACATCGGTGGATCACAGCCAAACCTGCTTTATTTATTAAACATAGTCCTTACATAAGTTGCAGCCTCGGACAGACCTCGAGACATGCAACGATACATTACAAAAGTAGGCAGCGGAAAATACACGAGTAGACCTATACCCACAACCAACGGCTTGGGACTAGGAAGGAAACCCTAATCTTCACTTCAGCTTCACTCTTCCTGAAGGAGGGGAGAAAAGGAATGGATTGAGTACTTACGTACTCAGCAAGTCACGGAAAATGTGAGTTATGCAGGCTATCAAAGAATAGGCTAGGGTTTATTTCACAAACCATTTCATTTGAAAACATTTTTCAAAAATCCTAAGTGTGGGTTGTATCAATGTTGTCTAGAAGGAGGCTCTCGCCTCGATCCTGTCCGCGAATTGCTTTTCAACAACTCAAGCGGACGAACCAAATTTTAATTGATCTTAAGTATTCTTATACCGCCTATCGGATCACGACAGCGACTCAGTGGATCTGCCTACCAGTAGCTTTCCACTGTATTAACATCTATTACTTTATTTTTAATTTCATCCTCACCAGGACGTATTCTCATTTTTCACTTTCGTCCTATCCAGGACATCATCTCATACTCATCTCAGCGGCTCCTCGAGCCATTCATAACTCATCTCGATGGCTCCTCAAGCCATCCATATTCTCAACTCAAACTGTTTCTATTCGGGAAACCTAATCTATGATGCCATACGACATCCCGGGTCATACAGCCCCGTTTTAGACCACTTAGGTCATCCATCAGCCACAAAGGCTGATTCTGGTAACGATTCCCATACCACAAATCACTTTCACAAACACTTGTAAACAAATCTACGCTAGAGGAATCACCTCACATTGCCCGTAACCGTGGGCGCGGCTGTTCGAACAGTTCATGAACCTTTGCAAAGAGTGCACGCTTTACCCACACGACGCGAGCTTACTTCCCGCACTTGTCAGTGGGGAAGGTTCGCGACAGGGCCTTTCCAAAGTGTCTCCAGGACTGCCTGAAGCCAACTGGACGGGTCCCAGACCAAGTACCGAGCGAGTCCCAGACTCCTCGTACTCAGGATTCTGCGGGTGCATCTCATATTGCTACCCCAGCGACTCCACGTCCAAAGGCAACCAAGCCAACCCTGGGTCTACTAATTACTTGGCCAGGGGTGTCCCATACCACCCGTGTGGTCGCACTGTGAGATGCTCGGATGGAATTCCCCAAGGAATCGGTCCTTATATGCGAATATGAAGTGCCACCACACAGGCGATCACTTTGCACCGCGGAAATTTTCACAAATGGATTTTGTTTCGCAAATCTCGCCGACATCGCATGCCGGGTTTTTAAACCACTTTGGAAACCCAAATTTTCCCAGATCGACAAACAATTGTGTTGTGAGTGGAACCATCGGAATCCATGCTCAGAGAGCACAGTCACCAAGGTACCACGGGATGGAGCGACAAGGAATGGGGTACCAAAGTCCTACGGGATTTCTGCAACTAATAGGCAGGTCCATCGGTTCGACACGCAAACCGCGGCCAATCAATTTAACGTGCACACTAGCAATGCAATTTTGCAAACAAAACATTTTAAATTTAGGAGCAATATGGTCAAGGAGTGACTTGCTTCAGTCTTCGTCTTCGAATCTTCGCAAAAATCCAACGTCCGACAAATTTCCGAAGTGTCGACTACGCGCGAAACAAGAGAAAAACACACAAAAACCTAGAAATAATATACTATTATTAATAACTAATAGTGCCAATGCGTAAATCTCAATTTTAGAAAAATTTTGAGATTTGAATGGGCTCAATCGGAGCTACGGTTTAAAAGTTATGAATTTCTAAAGTTTGGACTTATTTTCTGAAAATAAAAGGATTTAAAATCTTTTTAGGAAAGAAAAGAAAAGAAATAAAAAGAAATGGAGGAAATAGATCAGAGGCTGACATGTGGGGTCACTGGGTCAGAGAGAGAAAGAGACAATGCAGCTGACATGTGGGTCCTACTGCTACAGTGAATGAGAGAGAGCAGAGGCTGGCCTGTGGGGCCAAGATGTCAGAGAGTGAGAGAGGGGATGGGTCACTGTGTGTCATGGGCCCATCTGTCAGTGGTCACTGTGCACTTAAAGGACGGGGCCTACTTGGAAGTGACAGAGGGAGAGACTAAGCAACCGGGCCCGCTGGACAGGGGTACTGCGCGGGGCCCGCATGTCAGGGACAGAGAGGGAGATGCGGTGCCGGACGGGCTACAGGAAACGGCCGGCATAGGAGTCGACGGCCGGCGATCGCCGGAGGCGATCTCGCCGGCGGCGGCGAGGCTCGGCAAACGGCCGGCATCAGCAGAGAGCGGAGACTACGGTGAATTGGCTCATCGTCTCGGATTGGCCGAACGGGCGGAGGAAGGAGGTCGGCGACGGCAACACAGAACCGTCGGCGGCAGCGGAGAGAGAAGTTCGTCGCCGGTGACCAAATTAGCGGCGGAACGGCTCGGGACTGGATGGGTTGGGTGCGGTATTACGCGAGGGAGCTAGGGGAGAGAATTAATTCATGTTTTACCTCCTTCAACGATGAGGACCGAAGCGGCGGCGACGGCGGACGGTGGAGGGAGAAATTGGGCATTTTTTATTTGGCGGTTAATCGGCAGCGAGGAATGGTGGTGGGGCTTTCTGGCGACTAGGGGAGTTCGGTGGTGGTGTCGGTTTGGTCAGGGGTGGCCGGAATCGGCGGCGGGAGCTTGGTCAGAAGGCGGCGGAGGGGGTCTCTCGGCGGCGAGGTTACTCGGCAGCTTATCTGGGTGGTCGGGATAGGGGAAACTATTGCCCTATTTATAGGGGAGCTCCTGGTGCTGGCGGACGGAGGGCAGAGGCAGAAAGGGAGGAGTTAAACTCGAGCTCGGCCGACAAGGTCCATCAATGGCGCCGAGCGCCGTGGCTCACATCACCGGCTGCAGAGAGGGAAAATGGGACGCGGAGAGAGCGGCGAAGCAATGGGGTGAGGTGACCTGGCGAGGGTGTCGATTTCCGGGGCTCGGCACGGAGGAGAACGCGACGGCGGGCTATGTCTGGTTTCTGGGCTCGAGGCGACAGTGGCGGGGCGTCTCGCGCTGTGCGCCGAGCCGCGGGGTGACTGATGGACGCGAGCAGAGAGGTTCAGAGAGAGGGATCGAGAGGGATCCAGAGAAAAGAGAGAGAGAGGGGCGAGCAGCGGGAGGAAGATGATGCACAGTGCATCGGCTGGCGAGCGGGGCCGCGCGGCAGAGGGAATCGAGGCCGTCCACGCGGCGCATCCAGCGGCCGAGGGGCGAGGCCGAGGGGAGTGGCTGACGCGCGGGGCCCGCGGGGAGGAAATCCCACGCGCGCTCGCGTGGGCCGAGCAGGCCGCGTAGAGGGGGCACAGGGATGGGCTGAGAAGTGAAGGAAGCCAGCCCAGCTTGAAGAGGAGGTTTTATTATTTTTTTCAGAGGTTGTTTTAAGGAGTTTTGAATGATTTCCAAAAGGGATTTAATCCAAAATTTGATTTTTGGGGTTCATAAAATTCTGGAGATTTATGGAGAGGAATTTTACCAAGGTATTTTTCTGGATATATATATATATATATATATGTATACATATACATATGCATATACATGTATATATATATAGAAGAATGGATAGGGATTTTTGGAGATTTGAAAAGGGTATTTGGGATTTGATGCTTGATTTCTCGGGGAATAAATTCAAGAGAATTTTTGCAGAGGGACTCGGATATATTTATATATATGCATACACACACACACACACACACATATATATACACACATTTGAAGGGAGGTCTAGAGAGTGTTTTTAAGGGACAATTTGGGATTTAGATTTGGATTTGAGATTTGGACTTCAAGGACTTTTTGGGAAACTTCTGAGAGAAGAATTATAGGAAGAAAGATCTCGAGGGGAGGTTAGGGTTTGAATTTAATTCTTGGGATTTGAGGCAAATTTTGGGAAGAGAGTTCTCGATGGAATTCAAGGTTTCCGAGAGGAACAAAATAAGAGGATTTTAAATAGAGGGCTTCAAAGATGATTTTCCGAAGGGTTTTTATTGATTGCAAATTCAAACCTGAGTACAGAGAATTTTTTTTGGTGAGATATTTGATTTTGGATTTTCCGAGGAATTTTAGAGAGAGACAGTTGAATTGCAAAATTCGAGTCTCGGATTTTAGGAGAGAGTTTGGGACCGAGGTTGAAGTGTTTCAAGGAGATTCAGACTGAGATCTACGGCACTTAGTCCTTAAGCACACACAAAGAGCCAAAAAATTTTGAAATTAGGGTTTTTACAAAAATAGTTTTTAATGGCCCGGAAATCAGGGCGTTACAGCCATCATTCAAAGGAAGAAGCCACATGGGAATGAGAGGATGAACTGCAGTCCGCCCATCCGCACCTCTTCGCTAGCACGTCCAAATCTCGGGGACGAGATTCCGTTTAAGGGAGGTAGGTTTGTCACACCCTGATTTTTTCCCTTAAATAGAGCCACACAAAATATATTAAAGAAAAAGCCCCAAAGAAATCATTTTTAAAAGGCCTAGGGAATTAATTAAACAAGTAAAATGCAAAATAATAAATTATCATGGCCGAGAATATTTTTCCTATATTCTCCTTCCCAAAAATACAATAACAAGAATTTTACTGGAATTTTTAGAGAACTAGAACTATTTTTAATAAATCAACAAAAATTATCAAAATTAAAATCCTTCTGAAATCTCGTTTTCTTTTCTTTTTCTTTCCTTTCTCCTTTTTTCTTTCTTCCTTTTTCTTCCCGTAGGCGGGGCCCGCACTCCAGCCCTCTTCCTCGGCTACCGGGCCGCGCGCGCGCCGCCTCCCGTGGACCCCACCTGTCAGCCGAGCGCGCAATGAAACCTCTCTCTCTCTCCTCTACTGCGTGGACCCCCACCGGTCAGCGCTTGCCTGCCCGCCCATGCCTCCCCTCACCGCAGCTGGGGCCCCCTGTCAGCTCACTATCCACGCAAACCCCCTCGCTCTCTCTCCTACATCTGGGCCCCGCTGTCAGGGAGAGACCGTTCCGCCCCTCCGCTCTCCTCCTGACATGTAGGACTAGGCCCACACGTCAACCCATCTTCAACCTCCGGCCGAATCGGCCGGAGGGGATCGCTCGCCCCCGCCATGAGCGACGATTTCGCCATGGATATGATTCTGCCCCTCGCACTATGGTTCAAACAGTGCGGCACCGGGTCTCCTAGTGTTCCTCACTTCCCTCGCGTTCCTGCCCATGATCCGAGTGGATTTCGCCAATCTCGCTATCGCCCGCCGCCCCATGTCCATGTCGTGAAATTTCCGCCAACCCGGTCACGAACTCCCGGACAGCCGAGTACATAAACCCTCTCTGTGCTCCGCCTCACTTTCCCCTCAGTTACCCCCATCTAAAGCCGCGAGTACTCTAACCTACCTCCATGCTGAGTTCCCAAATCGCCGCCAATGGATGCGCAGATCCGCCGACTCCAGTCGCACGTTGCCGTTGCTACAGCCGTAGGCGCCCGACTATCGCGCTCACGCTCGCTATGCTTCGCGCCCCGCTGCGTCCTGTTTTGCCGTCTGCCGCCTCAGATTCTTGCCGGAACTCCATCCTCTCCGTCGTCCCTTTCGGTAATCCTCTCTGCCAGCCGTCAGCCGCAGATTTCGTCGACCCACTCGGTCTTTTTTCTCCTAACAGTTCGAGGAGTAGACTTCGCCAAGTTCCTCCTAACCTAGTCCGCACCTCTATCGTTGCTTTGCGCCGCTGGAATGCCATCGTCGTCGGCTACCCAAACCTCACCGCCGCCGAACCCCTCTGATCGCTGTCGTTCGCCGCTCTCCGCCTGTCGCCGCACCTCGGTGAGCACTCGGTTGCATTCCTCACCTCCTCCTCGCCGCTCGCCGTGCGCCGGATGGTCGCCGTCGGCGACCATCGGGCGCGCACTAGCATAGAACTTCGTCTGCCGCAAACGTGCGTGCTGCACGCGGCGGGGCTCGATCCCGGCTTGATCTGGCGAGCCGTCTAATCTGCAATCGGCAGATCGGGACCGCTCATGGTGACTGTGTCCGTGGTCGCACCGAGTGGACTGGTCCACCGTGCACCACATTCTCATACGCATTGACCCATGGGTCCGCCTATCATCGCCAGCCTGTGGTTCGCTAACGCATTAAATCACTTGTTAATCGCAATAATCGTTTAAAAAAAGGAAAATGACAGTAAAACTTTTAAAATTCATAACTAATTCATACGAGCTCCGATTAATTCCATCCAAATTTCATTAAATCCAGAAAAATGTCAAGAATCCATTAAAAATACTTTCAGCCCCTATTTCAGTGTCCACATGTACTGGTTTCAATTGTTTGTGCTTGTTATGCTATAGAGATGACTAGAGCGTGAGCCTGCTAGTTTACTAAGTCGTTGGAGCAGATCACTAGCCGGAGCGGAAGTTGAATCGTTTTCGAATCATTTGTATCAGTTATTGCAAGAATCATTTGTTTTAGACTTATAACACATGTTTATTTATTTATTATCATGTGGAAGGTTGACTATATAAATTCAATTTTAAATTGGTCAACTTATTCCACCTGAACACCTTTGTAGCTAGGATAATAATATGACTAGTAGCTATTGTTAGGATGGCTTCCTGCTTAGAATATTGCTCAGGGAAGGCTAAATATTCCTATTTATATTCTTTGTCTGACACTATGTCGGGGAATGAAACTTTGGATATGTTGATATTAAATTATTAAAATTTGACTTAATGGTGGGCTGTGAGTGCATGGTTTTGTTAGTTGCACTCGTGGCAATTAAGAACCGGTTCGCGTGATCCCCTTGGGCAATTAATCGTACATTCCATAAGTCAGCATGGGCAATGGCTAGGCTTGTAGCGTTTCTTCTCCCTCTCCTAGGCACCGTTGGTAAGAATGGGCATGATGGAGTTGCGTCGGCTCGGGGTCGGGTTGATCGGCTTCCGGATCCATTGTGGCACAAGGGGGGTAGCCTGGCCGATATGGTGTGCCCTATCAGCAGGTGCAACCTCAGCGTGGTGTGGATGGTTAGGGAGAGGTTACGTGAACGGTCCTGTCACAGCCTCTCGCGGGGGGTTGTGGTGACACGCCGGCACACGGGAACGTGTGTGGGGCTGTGTCTTGTGGGTACAGTTGTACACCTCTGGCCAGAGTTAAAATCTATTCGAATAGCCGCGTCCACGGTCATGGACATTTTGGTCAAGACTCACCGTGATTAGTCTCTCTATAATAAATTGACATTAAAATTTGCTATAGTGTTAGGATGGATGGTTGGGCCTGGTTAATGTGGTGTATCATTGATCAGTGGAGGATTAATATAGTTTAATTAATTAACCTTTTTACTAGTTGCGAACTACTATTGTTGCAATTGCTTTTACGCAAATAAACCCTAGCCAATCTTTGTCACCCGTACATTGTGCATATTTGCGAGTGTGACTTGTTGAGTACTGTGGGTGGTACTCAGTCTTGCTCCCTTTTCCCTCTCAATGGTAGAGTACCTGTTTGACAAGGACATCAGGAGGACTAGGCTGGGTATTCCGCTAGTCAAGTACACTTGTGGATTGGAAATCTCTCACTTGGCTAGTTGTATATAGACTTTATTTATCTTTACCGCTGCATTTATGTAAGACAATTTTACTCTGTTTGTAAGACGCACTCTGTATGCAACTTGGTATTGTGTACCCTGGCTTTCCTGGACAGGGATTTAATACACATAAATATTCAGAATTCTGGTTACGAATTTCTAGGCGTTACAACAGTGAACCGCTACTGACGGCACTGGTTTGGGGGAAAATTTCAGCCAATTAGGGGAAAACCCTCCCCTACTGACGGTGGAGCCCCACCGAGGCCAGCCTCAAGCCGGTGTGTAGTCGGCCGAGCCAATTTTGCAGTGGAAGCGCATTGCTCCCCGCTGTGCTCGCCGCCATTCCTAGTCTTCCCTCCTCACGACCTTGGCTGGCCGTAGACGGTAGCTCAGCGGTCTCTTGTGTATCCCCAAAGGCCCTAGGGCACCACCGTGGGCCTCTACGTCGCCGCCCTGCCGCCAACATGTCGTCGCACGAAGCCTAGGCACCTCGTGCCGCTGCCGCCCATCGTAGCGCTAGCCTGGACCGCCGCAGCCCGCACGCCCCCGCCTAGACACAGCGGGGGTCCCTATGGACCTCCCCTAGCCGGCCGCCCCGGGTCCTGGCCCAGCGGTGCCACGCGTGGGCCGTTTCGGGCAAGCGGCCACACGGCAAGGAGAGAGGCAAAGCGCAAGAGGAGGAGGAAGGAGTTCATGGGACTGACATGTGGGCCCAGGAAGATTAAAAACTAATCATCGTAATTAACCCTATTGACATAATTAACATCAATGACTGACATGTGGGCCATGCCGATTAAGGAAAACTAATTAAAAATGTTTTAAAAGTATGTCTCACTGATAGCTGGGGCCCGCTCACTTCAAAAACCTGTTTAAACCGGGTGAAGGGCTCTGTGAGGCTGACATGTGGGTCCTGGCCAGAAGTGGGCCGTCTGGGCTAGTCAAACCTGACCTGGACCCTACCTGTCAGCGACTAAGGCTTTTCTTTTTGAAAATAATCATTTTCAAATAAAAGGGGCCTAGGGCCCACTAGTCAGTGACTCAATGATTTTCTTTTAGGAAAAAATTCGGGAAATGGGAAAACAAATGCACAGTGAGGTTTTTTCAATTAATTTGATTTAATTCAATTTGAATGTTTAAACGACCATAACCTCTCTCATTTTAAATCAGAATTGGGACGAAACTTTCACCAAATTTTTCTACAATTAAAATCTATCCAATGGCACTGTTTTTATATTTTTACCATTTTTCTAGAATTTATGACTTATTTATTTGGAGCGTAGATTGATTAGATTCCTCCTCCACCAGGGTACGTTTGCGAGGACGAGTTCATTGTAGCCAAGGAACTCTTAGCTGAACAAGGCATGTCACTACGCCCCCTTCCATGATCATGTTGATCCTATGTTGCAAAATGATTTGATTGCAAATAAAATGCATGCTATGTTTAAATTGTGTACCCAATTGCTTTAGCCATTCCTTGGTATTGCTTTCCTCGTGCCTTGATTGTTGTATTATGTTTAGTCCTTAGTCAGATAATTGCATTGCTTAGTCATGCTTAATTAGATGCGTGCATACTATATGCTCATGATGTGTTTGTGGGAAAAAAGGGGATGATTGCCCAGGGTGGGGTGATTATCGATGAGCGAGTGGAGACATGAGCGCCACTCCGCGTATCTCATATAAAAACATTTGCGAAAACCAAAAGCTTAAAGGAACAAAACTAATTTCGACTGGGACGGCACGGATTGAATTGGGTGGTTCTATGAAAAGGCTAGCACCGACCCTGGTCAATTAAGGACCGAGTCAAGAAGCTATGCGGGAAACGAACAGAGTACGACCGTATTTCTCGTATGGGCATAGGCATGGAGGATTAGGTGACCCGAGTGCGGCACCCCAGTCATGGTTGGTTCTGCACATAGAACGTACGATGATGTGAAGTGTTGTGCTATTGTGATTGAGGGCGCCAAAACCTAAAATGCACCCTAAGTATGTATGTATATATATGTGTGTGTGTGTATAGTGTAATGCCTGGATTTCTTGGGTTCCAGGACTCCTCTCACCACCAGCTCGAGGCGTTGGGTGCTAGGGGGTGCATAAGGGTTCATAGTCCTTGGAGCGGGTGCCGCAATGCGAGGGAAACCGAAAGGCCGGCTGTGACAAGTCTCATGTGTTGGGTGCATCACGGATTGCGGGTAAAGCGTACATCCACTGCAGTGTGAGTAAAAACAATCTGTTCGAATAGCCATACTCGTGGTTAAAGGAGCGTTGGGACTCATTATACACTTGACTAGCCTTTGAAGTTTTAATCTTGCTTAGATTAGGATGGGGCAATGGTTGTGAGCTCTCCCGAGATGCCGGGAAAGTCTGGATTTGGGCAAGCGAATAAAATTAGGCGCGAGAACAAGCCGAACCAAGGGACGCTTGGTGAGGGAATGAGGAGTCCTCGTGAATGGTTAAACTACTTGAACAAAACGTTGTTTTTCAGTTAAAACTACTAGGTCTAGGGTCTGTGAACTGTTTTATGAATGGTGTTTTTTCTGCAAATAAGCCCTGCCGCCTTGAATCTGATTCTACATTAATCATCTTGTAGTGGTGGCTTGTGAGTACGTTTGTACTCACTGTTGCTTAATCCCCCTTTTTAGAAGTAGGCGACAAGGATTATCCGTATGAATGTGTCCCATCAGAGGAGGAGAAACCTAAGGAGGCGCCTTAGGGTTTGGATCCCCAGTCATTGCCTGTGGAGTGGTACTACCACCTTTCTGCTTCCGTTTCCGCTTCCACTTCCGTACCTTAATCTTTTGGAAGTTCTGTAATGTATTCAACCTTGCTCGGTTTATTTGGATCCCACTCGGGCAACCCTTGTAATATTATGTGTTGTAAACCTTGAACGATACAAGCACTGTGTACCAACTATGTTAGTGTGTATGCCAAACTACTGATCCAGGGATTTGGTATATTATAAATACAAGGGGTTTCCGGTGTATAAAACCAGGGGCCCACACTGTTTATATCACAACGACAGTACGCCGTGGATCTCCGGCAGCGTGCTGGCATGTCTGAGTGCCATCCTACTGTGACACCTGTGGATGCTCATGCCAAGCTCTCTGCCGCCGACGGACCCCTAGTTGTGGATCCCACCGAGTACCGGAGCCTTGCTGGCGCTCTACAGTATCTCACGCTGACTCGTCCGGACTTGTCTTATGCTGTGCAACAGGTGTGTCTCTTCATGCACGACCCACACCTAGCCTTGATCAAGCGCATTCTGCGCTACGTCAAGGGGACACTGTCTTCTGGGCTCCACATCGGCAGTAGCTCTGCACTCTCTCTGACAGCTTACTTCGATGCTGATTGGGCCGGATGTTCGGACTCCTGGTGGTCCACCTCCGGCTATTGTGTCTTCCTCGGTGACAATTTGGTGTCCTGGTCCTCCAAGCGTCAGACCATGGTTTCTCGCTCCAGCGCAGAGGCAGAGTATCATGTGGTCGCCCTCGCTGTGGCTGAGTGTTGTTGGCTTCGACAACTTCTCTAGGAGCTTCATGCACCGGTCGCTTCCACGATGGTTGTCTATTGCGACAATGTCACTGCAATCTACATGACGTCCAATCCTGTGCATCATGGTTGCACGAAGCACATCGAGACCGACATCCATTTTGTTCGCAAAAAGGTTGCCTTGGGACAGGTTCGAGTGTTCCATGTCCCATCTTCCCATCAGTTCGCCGATATTATGACCAAAGGACTTCCTGTACAGTTATTTACTGAGTTTAGGTCCATTGTTTGCGTCCGGTCTCCTCCCCCTGCGACTGCGAGCGGGTGTTAGAGAATGTATAGCTATTGTTGTGCATGCCTTGTATTACTCCTCAGATTGAGGATCTTGTAACTTACCGGCATCCCCCGGCTATATATATACGTGGTCACCACCCTGCCCCCCCCCCCCCCTCCTACGGGTGTGAGGTGTTTCCCTAATTTCTCTCTTTCTACATTGACTGGGCGATCGAGACTCTGTGAACTGAGGTGGAGAAGCTGATAAGTGATGTCACTACTTTTAAAGATGCTATCAAATCCGCAAATGGCTTGACCTCAGAAGAGATCGGCTTGGAAGAGGTGCTGCTATAGATTTGTTTGTGTGAGTTCTGTATCTGGTGGTGATTCCAGTGGTGTCCAAGGTGTTTTTAGTGGTTTTTCTTGGTGCTAGTTGGTGAGCTGGTGTGTTTTGGAGAGCTTTGGGTGGGAGAGAGCTTTACCGATGTTATGGTCGTTACCACTAGATGCTGTAACTGCTTCCCTCTTCTAGCAATGCTTAAAAGACTGGGAAGAAATCTTTAGAACTCTAGAAAGTGAGTTATGTTTGATGCCTAATCAATACTGCCTAAGCTCAGCATTGATTGTGTAATGTGCTCCTTGTGTAGGCAATTTGTCTGCTGAATATGCTGGGTTTGTACAACATGGTTTTGTACCAATGCACTTTAGAGGTAGTGAAGAACTGAACATGTATGATTTGTCTTGTGTTCCATACATTTCTGCTCCGAGTACATTATTTAAATTTCAGACCTAAAGGAAAATTCGAATTAATGAATTTGTTTTCTTCACTAAAATTAATGGCGATACTGGTTGTAACAAAGATTCACAAGAATTTTGCCCGGCCATCTGAAGATGCACCGGGAGAGGCATTGAGTGGGTGGTGCTCTCAGATTGAGATGAATATGCTCTCAATATCCTCCCAGTACATTTGTCTCAATCATCATCAGCTTCTGACACACAGATAGCTAACACCTGACATGCATTTCCAGATCGATACAACTTGCAATACTATTCATAAGCATGGACTATACAAGTGCTCCCACAATACATGAAACAAACCACAAATTAAGCAAATTTAAGCGAAAATAGAGTGCCCCACAGCACATGAAACAACCACAGATTAAGCAAATCTATACGATCACCAAGCATGCAGGTCAGATTGAATTATCAGCAAAATAAGAGTACATGGTCAGGACAGCAGTACAAGTTCGGATAAGAACGCTCATCAAATGGTAGCGCATGACATCTTTTCAAATTGCAAAACTCCTGCTGTTGCTTGTTAATACAGAAGCCAGGTGCAGGATGGGTGATGCCAGCTGCTGCTCTCCACTACTCTAGTCTCCACCTAAAGTTCCAACTATCAGGTCTGCAAAAGAAAACAAAAGCATCAGGAAATCTGCATTTTGTAGTGGTCATTGGAGTAGAAGAAATATACTTACATCAATCAGTAGAAGAATAGCTACGTCTCTGTGCCGTCTCTTCTGTCTTTTCTTGTGCTCCTTATGTGTGGATTTCTTGTCAGCCAGCTGATAATCAGCATCTACTAATCTCCTACCAACTAATCGTCCCTCAAATTCAAAGGATCTTTCGACATTAGATATAGTAATTGGTTCACCATCTGCATCATTTGACTTCTCCCCAGGCTTCACCGCCGCCTCCTCGTATCCCCGCTGCTCCCTATATAGGTGGCCACGCTCAACCCTCCTTCCCCTCTGCTCTCTATCCTGGTGGTCACGCCAAACCCTCCTGTGCTTCACCCCCTCTTCTCACCAAGGTGCCTCTGCTCCCTATCCTTCCTATCCTGGTGGTCATCCTCAACCCTCCTGCATTTCTCCCCTGCCCTCGCCCCGGTGCCGCTCACGGCCATCCACCTTCATCTCCACCACCAAAACCCTAGCGTCATCATCACCACCGGATGACTGGCCGGGTTTCTCCTTGAAAGAAATTCAGGTCAGAAACCAAGCATAGCAGGCGAGAACAAATAGAACACTGAATCATGGATGAAACCTCGAATTGGGTTTCTTGTGATCATGTCCAACCCTCTTGCGCTTCTCCCCTCTCCTTGTTCCGGTGCCGCTCACTGCCATCCATACTCATCTCCTCCACCACCGAAACCCTGACGTCCCCCCTCCCCTTGTTCCGGTGCAGCTCACCACCATCCACACTCATCTCCTTCACCACCACCGAAACCTTGACGTCGTCACCGGCCGCCATGATCACAAACTCAAAAGCACCGTTGGGTGCCCGGTCGATTTCTCCCTGGAAAAAAAAACCCAGATTAGAAACCAATCATAGGCAACAGGGGAGAACAAATAGAGAGGCCCACTCAAGAAATTCACTGAGGTGGTACTGAACACCTCCATGTGCAAAGCCCACTCAAGAAAAAAATATGTAGAATACACAGCCCATTTGCGAGCCTGTGAAACATACAAAAGCCCACTACGATTTGCTTGATACAAAGATTTTTCCTATTAGAATGCTTCCATCAGTTTTGAGTCCATTGTAAAAACATTTAATTCAATGGAAGATAACATAGTGTCAACTAATAAAGATCTAGTACCTCCAGAATTAAAATGTTATAAATTGGGGGAGCCTGTCATATTTTCATTTTTATCTGCAGGCCATTTTAAAAAATGAAATTATTTCTGATCCTTAACAGGCAATGAAACAACATCTAAGGCACACATGAGCTAATAGCTAGTGGTTTGCAACAGATTTCTAGTCAATGATTCAGATATATCAATATGAATACTGAATAGAAACAAGCGCAAGAGATTAATACATGCAAAAGTCACCTCAGTATTCAAAGGATCGTCCGTCTACCAACTAATCGTCCATCAAATTCAAAGGATCTCTCGATATCACATATAGTAATTGCTTCACCATCTGTTGCTCCCTATCTAGGTGGTCAATGATTAAAGCTATCGTTTGACTATCGTTTGGTCACCTTGCTCGAATGAGACTTCGGCTTTGGAAAGGTTAACACAATGACTAGATCAAAACCACCTTCCAAATTCTTACATGACAATGAACAAAACTAGAAGAAAAAGAGAAACTCACTCCACAAGCATGTATTAAGAGGGGAGGCAATACCTAAAAATAGAAAATAAAATTCAAATAAGATTTCAAATTTGTCACAAGCAAAATAAAATTCTATTACATTATAATTTAGTTTGCAAGAACTTGATTACACCTCAAAATCAATCCCATGTATTAAGAGGGGAGGCAATAACTAAAAATAGAAAATAAAATTCAAATAATTTTTCTAATTTGTCACAAGCAAAATAAAATTCTATTACATTATAATTTAGTTTACAAGAACTTGATTACACCTCAAAATCAATCCCACTGAAAAGACTGGCTCTCTTAACAGCTCTCCAAGGTGTGCAACAGCTTCACTTGTCTCTGCATTTGAGCCTTCTTCCGTGCATAATTTTTTTTATTTTTATATTTTTTTAATAAAATATTTACAAAAGTATACCTTCATTTCAAAAATTTACAAAAATATACTCCCAACGCTCTCTAGGAGGGCGTTTTTTTAAAAATCGTCCTCCCAGAGAGCGATTTAATGACGTGGCAGACGGCGGTCGGCCGTCGCGGGGCCAGCTTTTTATAGGCGGCCCCCTTGCCGCCCTCCTAGAGGCGGTTTTTGAGCGGTCAGAGGGCCGCCTGTAAAATAGCCACTTTGTTTTTTTCTTTTTTTGATATTATTTTCTCAACTAGGAAATCGAGAATAGCAAAACCTCGTGAAGGTGCAACTCAAACTGATGTAAGATATGGTCTGTAGAAAATTATGAGCGTGCTTTAAAAACCGTGCTGAAACTTCGGACCTCGAAAACTCAATCTTTCCATCCGAATTTCGTAAAAATTTTTTGGACAAACCCAACGAAGTGGGGGAGAAACAGATGTAAAATTTTCTGTAGATGTTCGCAGAGTACTTATTTGCCCGATTTCGAGACCGTATACGAAAGTTATGACTATTTTAAGGTAATTAGCGCGCGTTAGGAAAAAATAGGCACAAACTTTCAAATGGTTCTGTACTCGGCTGGTCGACCGGGTTGAGGCAGACGGTCCACCGCCCCCAAATCACCCTCTGAAGGGTGGCAGGGGGCCGCTGTAAAGATGGCTGGTCCCCCGGCCGCCGTTTAGCCAGGGGGCCGCCTGCAAAAGTGTTGACGTCCGGCTGACGGCCGTTAGCCATGTCATAAAATCGTCATATATTTTAAATTTTTAAAACGAAAATATACTTTTGTAAATATTTTATTAAATAAATATAGAAATAAAAAAAAATTCCTTCCGTGCATATGCTCGAGCCCACGTACGCGTGGTCCACTCGCTCACTCATAGCCTGGCCGATAGGCTCCTTGGGCCAGTCGCCCACCTAGACAATGCATGAGCCTTGGTATTCCTGGAATTACAAGTGTGTAACTCTTCAATAAACTGAGTCTGAGTCCTTATGTGCGAAGCAAGCAAATGGATGTAGAGTATGAAGTGGGGTTTCAATAATCTTGTTTCGAGTTGTACCGCATAGAATGACTAAGGGAGAGTTTGGAGGTACTGGTTGAGGAGAAAAAACTTTACGTTTTCTGTGAGTACGTTTCCTGAATTGCTACTCGGTGTGTTTTTTATAAAATTTTCTATATAGAAATTGCTTAAAAATCAAATAAATCTATTTTTAAAGTTTATAATAATTAAAAATTAATTAATCATGCGCTAATGATTTGTCTTGTTTTATGTGCATGTAGAGGCCATGGCCCCGGGTACCTCACCACCAGCATATAGGCCACTCGGATAAAGGATGGGCCGAACCATGTAATTAGGGATAAGATAACACCCGGCAGGCTTTACCTTGTGCAATGAGGAATAACAGTCTTAGTTGGATAGGTTTCTATCTCTAAGAAGGAAATTCCTTGGCCGTATCCGGCAAGGATCCTTATCATGTATCCCGGTCCCCTAGTATATAAGGGGAGGCAGGGCGCTCTTCAGGGCACGAAAGATCATTGATCACAAACACCTCAGAGGAATAACATCTCAACTGGACGTAGGGTATTACCTCACATCGAGGACCTGAACAGTATAAATCTTCCTTGTGTTCTTCTGCAGTTCACCGAATTTACCTTCACCGAGTAGCCCTATAGTTTTATTGCCGGTGCAAAGCATCGACAGTTGGCGCACCAGGTAGGGGCTTCGGCGAATTCTTCATCAGCAAATTCAATGAATCCAACAAACGGAGTCGACGGCAACAAGTTCTCCCCCGGAGGCAAGATTTCCTTCGGAAGCCTCGATTTCATTGCCAACCAGATCGGCAACCTTACCTTGGCCGAAACAGATCTAATCCAGCCGGCTGAGGAGCCAGCCGACATAGCGCCAGTCGGCCCACAGGACGCCACGATCTCCTTCCACGACTTACTGCGGCAGTCCATCATATCGCCAAGCATCAGGACAATTCTCTCCTTCGGCGTCCAACTTGCGCTAGGCCTTGAGCTAGCCCGGGTTGGGCCGAGAAGGGGAGAGATCGTCAATCTCCCACACGGACTCGGCGACGCTACGGATTTACATCCCGCACAACAGACCCGATCTCCTGCGATTCAGTTTGGACACGGCCAAGTGCCGTTTCAGATTGGATCAAGAGAGGTTGGGGTCGTTCTCACTTCGATAAACTACTCGGAGTCCGACTCCAAGTCGGATAACGGTTCGAACGCCAGTTCGGACTCCAGTCTGGCGAGTTTTCTCCTCCCCCGCGAGATCTTCATGGCTTCAACACCACCCTCCGAGGTGCGCCAACTACAAGAGGAGCAACAGGAGGAGGCGCGCCGACTGCAACAACAGGAGGAGGCTGATCGTGAGGCTCGCAACGACGGGCTGCGCAGAGTTGGGCGAGCAGCCCAGCAACAGATTCTCCAAACTAAAGTCGGCAATCACAACCTCTTCGTCACGCTGCAACAGAATGTTGTGGCCGCCGCAACTCTGCTGGACACACTCCAGCTCAGGCTTAATCATCAGGCCACCCCAACTATCGCCAAAATCAAGGCGATGATCACGGCTGCTACTTGCCAACAGCAACAACAGCAGTCGGGCGACACCCTAGTACCGACTAACCGGTCGGGATCTCCAGCAGCGAGCTCGTCCACGTCAGCTCGGCATCGGGCGGCCGGCTCAAGTCGGCCACGCGAGGAGTCTAGGCAAACTACACTAGGCAATACCAATAACAACAACCGGCGTCGTCACCAGTATGATCGCCGGCCTAATCAAGATCTCCGAGAGCACCTACAACATGACCTTCGCCATACTATCAGCGCCCGGCGCCGCGAACGACGAGAAGATGAAAACGAGCACTTTGGCCTCCATCACGAGTGGTTTAACCGCCGTGGTCGAAGCCCGAGCCCCCACGAAGACGAAGGCATCCCAGCTTTCACTCGGGAGCTATAGGACGTCCATTGGCCGACTGGCTTTAAGCCCACTGGGATTGAAAAGTATGACGGCAAGACAAATCCTGAGTCCTGGCTCACCGTATATACCCTAGCAGTTTGAGCTGCTGGGGGCGACAACAAAGCCATGGCTAACTACCTCCCAGTCGCCCTAGCCGACTCGGCGAGGACATGGCTGACAGGGCTCCCAAGGCGGTCGATCGGTTCTTAGGGAGAACTCAGGGATCGGTTCATCGCTAACTTTCAAGGGACCTACGAGAGGCCGTCTTCAGAGCACGATCTTTATCAGCTGCACCAGAGGAAGAACGAGTCTCTGCAAGATTTCATCAAGAGGTTCTCCGAGAAGCGTAACAAGATCCCAATGATCCGCGACGAGGCTGTCATCGCCGCCTTCCGCAAGGGAGTAAAGGACGCCCCATTCATCGCGAAGTTCACTCGGAAACCACCGCCGTCTGACCGGGCTTTGTTCGACATGGCCAATAAATACGCCGACTCGGCTGAAGCAGTCGTAGAGGCCCTCGACGAGAAGAAGGAGTCACGACAGAAGCACCGAAAGGCGAAAGCCGACAACGAGCCGTCTCAAAACAAGTCTGGCAGCCGCAAGCGGAAGTCAGACAACGAGGTGGCCAACATAGAGCGCACTCGGTCGCAGCCCCACCGGAATAACGACTACCAGAAAGTCATGAGCGGGCCATACCCTACGTCGGACACCCCCCAGTACCTGCGCTGGTCAGAGATGGCCATTACCTTCAATCGCGCAGATCACCCAGATCAGGTTTCTCACCCGGGACGTTACCCACTCATCCTAGACCCGGTCGTCAGACACATCAGGTTGAAGAAAACCCTCATCGACGGAGGTAGCGCGCTCAACATCTTATTCGCCAAGACTTTGGACGAGATGAAGATTCCTCGTTCAGAACTACGGCCAAGTACTATGCCCTTCCACGGGATAATTCCCAGCCTGTCATCAACTCCACTCGGGCAGATAACCTTGCCAGTAACTTTCGGCACGCGGGATAACTTCCGCACGGAAAACGTCTGTTTCGAGGTTGCCGACTTCGAGACCGCGTACCACGCGATACTCGGACGACCGGCACTCGCCAAATTCATGGCGATACTGCACTATACATACATGGTGCTCAAGATGCCTGGGCCAGCAGGAGTCCTCTCCCTCTGCAGCAACATCAAGCAAGCCTTCACCTGCGACAAGGAGAGCTACGAACTGACTCAATCACAAGAGGCGGCAGTTGGGCGCGATAGCATTCGGCAAGCCGTCACAACTGAAGTCAAGCAAGATCAAGTTTTGGCAAAAAAGGCAGCGAAGTTAGGAATTTCAGCAGACTCTGACACGAAGAAGATTCCCCTGGACCCTTCCGACCCCTCCAAGACTGCCCTAGTTGGGACCGGACTCGACCCTAAATAGGAAGACGCGCTTGTCACCTTCCTACAAGCCAATAAAGATATCTTCACATGGAAACCGTCCAACATGCCGGGCGTACTAAGGGAGGTGATCGAGCACGCCCTAAATGTGAAGATAGACGCCAAGCCACTCAAGCAACGGCTGTGGCGCTTCGCTCAAGACCGCAAGGATGCGATTCGGGAGGAGATCACCAAGCTCCTCGCAGCCAGGTTCATCAAGGAGGTCTATCACCCGGATTGGCTGGCTAACCCAGTTCTTGTCCGGAAGAAAAACGATAAATGGCGCATGTGCGTCGACTACACTGATCTCAACAAGGCGTGCCCCAAGGACCCATTCGGTCTTCCCAGGATAGATCACGTGGTAGATTCCACGGCTGGGTGCGACCTACTCAGCTTTCTCGACTGCTACTTGGGATACCATCAAATTAGCTTGAGGGAGGAAGACTGCTTAAAGACATCTTTCATCACACCGTTTGGAGCGTACTACTACATCACAATGCCGTTCAGTTTGAAGAATGCTGGAGCAACCTATCAACGGGCAATCCAGCGGTGCCTGCACACTCAGATCGGGCGCAACGTGGAAGCCTACGTCGACGACGTGGTGATCAAGACAAAGTCCAAAGAAGACCTCATTGCTGACTTGGAAGAAACCTTCCACAACCTTCGAAGATTCAAGATGAAGTTGAACCCGGAAAAGTGCGCCTTTGGTGTGCCATCTGGAAAGTTACTCGGCTTCATCGTCTCACATCGCGGCATCGAGGCCAACCCGGAGAAAGTCAACGCCATAATGAACATGGCACCCCCGACTAATCTCAAAGACGTCCAGAAGCTGACAGGCTGTATGGCGGCACTCAGCCGGTTTATTTCCCGATTGGGCGAACGGGGTATGCCCTTCTTCAAGCTACTCAAAAAGGCAGACAACTTCCAATGGACTCCGGAAGCCCAGCAAGCCTTCGAAGACTTTAAGCAATTTCTCACATCACCTCCCGTGTTGGCGTCACCTTTGCCCCAAGAATCGCTAATGCTATATCTGGCGGCAACCACTCAGGTAGTCAGCACGGTGCTGGTGGTTGAGCGATCCGAACAAGGTCACATTCAGAAAATACAACGGCCAATCTACTTTGTCAGCGAGGTGCTTGCCGACTCGAAGACGAGATATCCGCAGGTCCAGAAGCTGCTATATGGCCTACTCATTACAGTCCGGAAGCTGGTGCATTATTTTCAAGCACATCAAGTCACGGTGGTCACAGCGTTTTCACTCGGGGATGTCCTTCATAATCGCGAGGCCACCGGCCGAATCGCTAAATGGGCACTCGAGTTGATGGCGTTCGATATCACCTTCTAGCCACGGATAGTAATTAAATCACAAGCTCTAGCCAACTTCGTGGCCGAGTGGACGGAAGTTCAACTGCCTACATCAACAGCAAAGCTAGAGTACTGGACAATGTACTTCGACGGTTCTCTACGAATCGGCGGTGCCGGAGCTGGAGTCATATTGACGTCCCCCACCGGCGAAAAACTGAAGTACGTTCTACAAATCCACTTCCCGGCTTCCCACAACGTCGCCGAGTACGAGGCACTCATTCACGGGCTCCGCATCGCTATATCACTCGGCATACGCCGACTAGTTTGTGCGCGGGATTCCCAACTCGTGGTAAACCAAGTCATGAAAGACTGGACTGTCTCGACGATACCATGGCGGCATACTGTCAGGAGGTCCGCAAGCTGGAAAACAAATTCGACGGGCTGGAAATAACACATGTCCTGCGTCAATACAACGACGCGGCAGACGAGCTGGCAAACATGGGATCCAAGCGAGAAGCAGTTCCGACTGGAATCTTCGCCGAGCAACTCATGGAGCCATCAGTCAAGAAGAAACCGGCGCCGGAGCAGTCGGGAGGCGAACCTACCCCGGCCACAGATGAGGCGCTGCACATATGTCAAGACTGGAGGACTCCTGTTGTCAAATTCCTCCTAGACAACGAACTCCCAAAAGATCGCAGTCAAGCCGAGCAGATAAAGCGTCGAAGCAAAAGCTTCCTACTAGTCGGAGAAGACCTGTACCGAAGGAGCGCATCCGGTATCCTCATGCATTGTGTCACCACCGAGGAGGGCAAGCAGATTCTGCAGTCGATTCACTCGGGCATATGTGGCAACCACGCCGCATCCAGGACGTTAGTCGGAAAGGCTTACCGGCAGGGATTTTTCTGGCCCACAGCAGTAACAGATGCCAAGGAAATTGTTCGCAAGTGCGAGGGGTGCGAGTTCTACGCAAGACAAACAAATCTCCCAGCCCAGGACCTCCAAACTATCCCTATTTCTTGGCCATTCGCAGTATGGGGGCTCGACATAGTCGGGCCTTTCAAGAAAGCGTCAGGAGGGTTTACACATCTATTCGTCGCAGTGGATAAATTCACCAAGTGGATTGAGGCTAAGCCTGTTGTAACAATCACAGCGGCACGAGCAAAGGCCTTCATCATGAGTATATTATACCGGTTCGGGGTCCCTAACCGCATCATCACCGATAATGGTACTCAGTTCACGGGCGGCGTATTCCAAGACTTCTGTGACGATTTCGGCATCAAGATCTGCTACTCATCTGTGGCACACCCACGGAGCAATGGCAGGTCGAACGAGCCAACGGTATGGTCTTACAAGGCATCAAGGCCAGGATATTCGACCAACTACAACCATATGTGGGCCGATGGGTTACAAGAACTCCCATCCTTCTCTGGTCTTTCAAGAACCACGGTTAGTCGGGCAACAGAGCAATCCCCTTTCTTTCTGGTCTACGATGCTGAGGCTATGCTACCAACAGAGTTACAGTTCGGCTCTCCGCGAGCCCGGGCTTACTCAGAAGATGACTCAAATAACACCCGACTGGTTGAGTTAGATCAGTTAGAAGAAGCAAGGGACACCGCAACAATCCAGTCAGCAAGGTATCTTCAAGGCCTGCGTCGCTACCACAACCGCAATGTCCGTGGCCGCGCCATTTTGGTCGGGGATCTCATCCTGAGGAAAATACAAACTACCAAAGACAGGCACAAATTATCCCCAATCTGGGAAGGGCCGTTCATTATAGCCGAGGTCATGCGGCCAGGCGCCTACCAACTGAAGACCGAAGACGGTGTCCTCATCAACAACTCATGGAACATAGAACAGCTACGTCCTTTCTATACCTGAGTTTTATACTTTTTCATGTGTACAGTTTCTCTGACTCACTACGCCGCTTGCATCAACCGAGTAGTGAGTCGGGGGTTGCATGTATATACGTGCTATCAATAATATACGAGCTTGTCCTACTCAATCACGAAGCTTTACTACAACTGTCGCGTTTGCCCGAGTCCAGCTTCCTACTTTGAACAATTTTATTAAGTCCTAACACAATAACTCGGCACAGACCGCACGGTCAAGTAAAGCTAATGACGACTGAGCACATAAGCTTGGTGGCGCCGCACATATATTTACACATGTTTTCCACAAAAGTTCATACATACCGACTACATAATATGTTGCCCTTACAGACCCAAGTCTCGGGTAATTATCTCAGCAGTCGGCTTCGCCCGGGCAATCAGCTCCAGCGCCTCCTCGGGCGTTGTCTCCTCAGCAAACCACTCCCCAATGGCTTCAATGTCTGCCCTCGGGTAGATGGATTTGGTCATCGCCAGGGTTTGGGCCACGCCGGCAACAACATGCTCATCCGAGTACTTCTTCAAGGCACTCGGTGCATTCTCAAGACGCACCTCTATTTAGGGGATCCTGCTGCAACTGGTTCCCACAAGGCTAGGATCTATGAGGTCAAGGAGCCCTTTCACGGACCCGACGAGGGCTTCCCGTGACTCCCTGATCACTCTTATCTCCTCTGTGTAAAACCGATACTGGGCCTGGACATTCGCTCTCATGTCTGCCCAGGTCCGCCGGCAAGTAAACTTGTCAGGCTCGGTTGCAGATAGAATGACTAATGGATTGGTTAAGATCATGGTCAGGCTGGGGACTTACTTTCGTAGTCGGCCTCCCACTTGGCTACGGTTTTCTCCAATTCGGCTTTTTCTTTACCGAGCTTGATGGTGGCCTCCTTTAACTCGGCCCCCTCTCGTTCAAGCTCGGCATTGGCCTCTGTTAGGTCGGCCTTGACCTTCTCAAGCTCGGCTTTGGCTTTTTCGGCCTCCTTCAGCTGGGTTTCCCCCTCTGTTCGGGTCTTTAATTCAGCTTCAAGGGCTGCACGACAGATTAGTCAAGAACTTGACCGTGTAGCCAAGACGCAACTGGGCAATCAGGAACAACTCAGCTGAAGAAATACAACAAGGGTTCGGTCGGGAATATGCATTCAGGGACTTACCTCTAATCTTTCCGACTTGAGCCCAAGTTTCCTCCCTGAGCCGGGTGGCGCCCTCCTTCAGCCAGGCTTCCCTCCCCGAGTGACGCTCCTCCATCTCGGCCTTCAATGCCCGAAGCTGCTCCAATTCTACGAGATGGGGAGCCATTTCGACCAGGATCTCTGTCATCGCCTCATTACGGTCGACAAGTTTCTGCTCAGGGTAAAGAACAAATCAAGAATGAAGTCAGACGTCAAAATGAGAAGATCACCACGACTCTGCCACAAGAATTATACCCCGACTCCCTGGGACCCGCTGATAGCAGCGCGAAGCAAGCTTTCGTGTTCCCTTCTCGCGGCAACTTCGTCAAGCTTGAAGCTCTTCACAGTCCCGTCAAGCGCCGTCCAGGTGAATGTCCGGGGCATTCTACGTGGAGGAGCTTCAATCCGAGGCAGGTTCGGGATCTCTGGCGGCGGCGACGATGACGACGACGACCACGACGGCGACGGGGTCCCGGCCCCCATGCCGCTGTCCCTCGCGGCCTCGGGGATCGGCTCGAGGGCTCCGACAGCGGCCTCCGCGACGGGCGACGATTCAGGGGCTGGGACATCAGCCTCCGCCACCACTCCTTGGTCGGGCGACACCAGCGGCCTCGCAATCGGGACCACCTCAGTCTCCGCGAGTAGAGTGGCCACCGGCTTAGCGGGTGCGCTTGCGGGCGCCAGCTCGCCTGGGGCGGGCTCTTCAAGGGGAGCGGTCAGGGCAGTCTCCTTGAGATCGATATCGGCCCGCTTCCTGCATGACGAAACAAGACATCAAAACACTGCTGCAACACGCAAGAATTTCAGAAGATCCGGAGCAGCATACCTCTTGGAGAACTTCAGTTTCCTGCCGGGCGACCCGGGTCCTGGCGGAGCGCTACCTCTGGTTGTCGGCCCGGCCGGTGAATTGGTCGGCGTCACAGTCGGCGGTGGCACATCAGCTGGAGTCGACCCCAATTCCGGTGTGGCCAGCTTGGGCGCCTCCGTCCTCGGCGGTGCCTGCTCTGGCCGGCCCCTCGGCGGTGCTGTTGCCGGACTCGGCAATGTTGGGCTCAAACCCACAGGTCTCAACCTAGGACTTGATCGCCTGGGCGCCGCGGCGACGGTGTCCTTTATCTTCAGGCTTCCTGCCACGGCGCGCGGCGTCATGGCCCCCTCGCCCCGATACAAAATGGGCTTCTTCCCCGCTCTCTTGGAGTGGGGCTGGGTAGCAGAGGAGCTCCTCGGCCTCTTCTTCGATGCAACGGCCGACAACGAGCGGGAGTCTTCATCAAACTCTTCGTGCCACTACAGACGAGTCAACAAAATACATCATGCAGTGCTGAACAATCGCAGACACAAGCCCACAGGCATTCATCACAGAAGAAGATTAAAGGTTACCTTGGTCCGGGGCCGAATGAAGCTATAGGCCGCGACTCGGCGATTATCATCTTTGGTCGCGATCACCCCTTCGGAGAAGTAACCAAACAGGGTCTCGGTCACTACGCGCTTGTTGGCTGACTCATTGCTTACTCGGTCAGGATCATTTTTGCCCTTAAAGGCCCAGCCAAATGCGCTCCTCAGCTTCAGTGGCTAGACGCGCCGAGTCAGGAAGCGACGAGCCACCCAAGGTCCTGTCGGCCAGCCTTCTTGAGGTCGTCCAACTTCACCAACAATTGATGCGCCTGGCCCATTTCCTCAAAGGATGGCTCTGCTGACCAATTTGGTAAAACCACTGGTGGCAAGCCGGTGAATGGCCGCAAGGAGGGAGCCAGATCTGCGCAATAGAACCACTCCTTGTGCCAGTCTTTTAAGGAGGATTTCAAGGGAAGATCAAGATATGACTTTTTCCTATCGCTCCTTAGCTGAAGACCAGCCCCCCTATTACACTGACGTTATTTTTGGAGGGCTGGGGTTTGATGTGAAACAGATGCCAGAAGAAAATAAAATGGGGTTCAACACCCAAGAAGCACTCACAGAAAGTAACAAATATGGAGATCTGAAGAATCGAGTTGGGGTTCAAATGCACCAACTCCAGCCCGTAGAAGTCAAGGACGCGGCGGAAGAAATCGGAAGATGGAAGGCACAAGCCCCGATCGAAAAAAGAGGCGAAAACTACCGTTTCACCAGGTTGGGGATTTGGGACCGACTCACCCTTAGCCGGCCGCCAGCGAATCACCTCTCGGCTAGGCAACTTCAGTTGACTCTCCAGCAGCTTCAGCTTCACCGAGCCGCAATCTAAAATCGGCCAAGCACTCTCCGGCACACCCGCAAGATCCGAAGCTTTCGGCATGGCTGGAAGTGGCAAGATTTGGGGAAAAAACGAATCGGGGGCTTGGAACAAACGAAGAGGATTGGAATCGCCCGAGTTCGGGTGGGGAACAGCAGCAGCTAACCCTAGCCGGGCGGTAAGCGAAAAGTTGGGCACGAAGGTGGAAGACGAAGCGATTGGCTGATTTGGGAAAGATGAAGGAATATTTTTCTCTCTCCCCGCCTTTATAGAGCCGATGCCGACTAGATGGGCTTGGGCCTACACGGTCAGCACCGGGCCATCAAGATATGAGTTCCTACAGTAGCATGCTCCATGTGGGCCGCCCGCAGGCTGAGTTGAAATTATAGCACTGGTGCTACTAACAAGAGCCGATGAGATAAACAGATATGCTTCATGAGAGCCTTATTGCTAAACATATATGTTTGGGTATCTGTTTTATCCACCAGGTCTCGAGGATATATCCTTACAAGGATCACAAGCTGGTCTTCATTAAAATTGGGGATGCAGGTATCTTTCTCGAGTACATCTGACCACGCCGTGGATTTATTTTCATAAAAGTGGTATTCGACCTACATGCTTGGCCAACGGTTGCCATGAGCAACATCATTCCAGCCGATATGACGCTGAAGAGTCTAACTTTCGAGTAGTGCACTACTCGGGAGAGACTATAAATATCTTTTCCCGCTAACATGATGCGGAGGAGTCTAACTTCTGAGTGGGACGCCACTCAGAAAAGACTATAAACCCCCCTTTCCAACTGACATGACGCTGAAGAGTCCCATATACAAGTAGCATCCTACTCGGCAAGACTATAAACACACATTCCGATTGACATAAAGTCGAAGAGTCCTACATACGAGTAGTTCCCTACTCGGCAAGACTATAAAGTTTATTCCGGTTGACATGATACCGAAGAGTCTCATATACCAGTAGTAATCTACTTGGAAAAAACTTCTAGGTTAAAGATCTTTGACTTTATATTTAATTGTCTTCACAATTAAGCACAAAGTCGGGGGCTACACCTAATAGGTGCGCCTATTCGGCACACACTATTCATATATCTCCATGAAGCCATTCATAGCCTCGTTGCTAGCTGACATGAAGCAGGACTCGGGAAGAAGACTTACTCGGATAAAGAGTACTCGGGAGCATCGCACTTGGGCAATCTTCACCGTGGAGGACGAGCACTCAGCATCAGTTGTGACTCAACTATGAAGGTCTCAGAGGCTACTGTGGAGGCCATAGGCCCCGGGTATCTCACCACTAGCACATAGGCTACTCGGATAGAGGATGGGCCGAACCATGTAATTAGGGATAAGATAACACCTGGCAGGCTTTACCTTATGTAATGAGGAATAATAGTCTTAGTCGGATAGGTTTCTATCTCTAAGAAGAAAATCCCTTGGCCGTATCCGGCTGGGATCCTTATCATGTACCCCGGTCCCACAGTATATAAGGGGAGGGAGGGCGCCCTTCAGGGCACGGAAGATCATTGATCACAAACCACATCAGAGAAATAACACCTCAACTGGACGTAGGGTACTACCTCACATCGAGGGCCTGACCCAGTATAAATTTTCCTTGTGTTTTTCTGCAGTCCACCGAATTTACCTCGCCGAGTAGCCCTATAGTTTTATTGCCGGTGAAAGCATCGACAGTGCGTCGAACATTTCCACCGAATCCGCAGGTTCGAACGAAGCCTAAGACAGCGTTTGAAGATAAGGGAAGTGGTAGAAAACTCCCTCGTTTTCTATAAGCACGCTTCCCGAACTGTTAAACGGTGTGTTTTTTAAAAAAATTTCTATATAAAAGTTGCTCTAAAAAATCAAAAAATCTATTTTCAAGTTTGTAATAATTAAAACACAATTAATCATATGCTAATGGCTCACCTCATTTTACGTGATCTTTTTTTTCTTTCTTTTTCCTCACCTTCAAACGAGCCATTAGCGTATGATTAATTAAGTATTAGCTATTGCAAACTTAAAAAATGAATTTATATGATTTTTTTAAAATAATTTTTATATAGAAAATTTTTACAAAAAACATACCATGTAGTAGTTCCGGAAACATGCTCACGGAAAACTAGGGGAGTTTTCTCCCCAACCTTTAGATTCAAACTATATTTAAGGGTGAGTTTGAAGGTGATGAAAGAAGAAGATTAAGATAATCACACAAAATGAGGTATCTCATTAGTGTGATTAATTAAGTATTAACTATTGCAAACCTGAAAATAGATTAATATGATTTTTAAAGCAACTTTTAGATAGAAAATTTTTATAAAAAATAGACCGTTTAGCAGTTCGAAAAACATGCTCATGAAAAATAAGAGGAGTTTTTATCCCAACCTTCACTGTCAAAAAGAGCCCAAGTGAAGGCCAAATGTTTCTGCCAGGGACTTCAACTGAGATATAACATGCTCTTGGTGCGTTTTCCGGTCACCGACTTTCACACCAGAGACGAACCCTGCTTTCACATCAACTGAGCAGGATGGAGACAACTGACTTCCTACTCAAAGGATGTGCTTGAATCGTTTGAACATCTTAAAGAATCTACATTAGTCTTTGGCATTTGATTTTTTGTCACCATATGAACCTTGCAGGGCATAGGACACACCTAGGGGCCAACTTTCAAGTTTTGGCTGATAATTGCTGTTGCCAATTAGTATCTAACAATAGAAAATGTATACTTGGGCCCTATTGTGGTGACAGGTGAAATCCCTAGTATATTATTTGTGGACTTAGGATCGGTTGGTATCAAGATCTACACGAAGACATAGCAAGGAGCAAGACACAGGAATTTTTATATAGGTGCGGACCTTCGACGTGGGTAATAGTTCTACTCCTATTTATATATATTGATATGAGTGTATCACACCAAGTATAATATGGAAAGCAAGCTTGTCTAATTTAGCCTACTAGACTAATGTCACTGGAATATGAGGCGCTATGTAGTCGACGATTAGCAAGGGACTTGTAACATTCTAAAAATTTGGTTAAGAAAAATACGTAAAATTTTGAACTTTTTAAAAACTTTTTGCATCATGCCTCGTCTTTGGTTGCTATGCTTGTGATCTAATAAAATACGACGCAGATAAAGTAACCAACAAACCTAAGTCAAGTAAAAGGAATAATGCGTCAACCGAGAATATCTGGAAAACAAGAACAAACAAAAGAAAATTAAATATTCATTTAATTTCCTAACCTCATCCTTTGAATAATAAGAAGTGAATAACTGTCAGTCCATAAATCACAAGTAAAGGGAAATTAAATACCCATTTAATTTCCAAACCATAGTGCACACACCACCATAACCAAGCTTTTTAATGGAACCAATGAATCCTAGCTCTTGAAATTACCTAGACAAATTTCCCAAATAATGAAAAGTATTGACTAAAGACTAATCAATAAATTTTTGACTCACAAGTAAATTAATTCTCTATATAAATGAATTTCCTTTTGAAGGAAATGGGTAAATTCAACTCGAACTGGAATTCTCAAATTTCTGAGGGGCAATCAAAGTCGAGATCTAATTTATGAACCCAAATTCAAATTCCCCCCAAATTCAAATATTCCCTCCTTAAAGTTTCCTTTCTTGGGCTCAATTTCTTCCTCCCAAAACCTCAGCGCAATCTCTCTCTTTGAATTTTTTTTTATTTTTATATTTATTTAATAAAATATTTACAAAACTACATTTTCATTTCAAAAATTTACAAAAATATACTCCCACCGCCCTCTGGGAGGGCGATTTTTATAAATCACCCTTCCAGAGGGCGATTTAATGACGTGGCTGACGGCCGTTGGCCGCCCGGCCAATGGCCGTCAGGCAATTTGCAGGCGGCCCCCCGGGCCACCTAAAAACCGCCCTCTGAGAGGGCCGCAAGGGGGCCGCCTGCAAAAATCCGGCCGGGGGCCGGCCATTTTACAGGAGGCCCCCTTGCTGCCCTCTCAGAGGGCGGTTTTTAGGTGGCCCGGGGGCCGCCTGCAAATTGGCTGGCCCCGGCCGGATTTTTGCAGGCGGCCCCCTTGCCGCCCTCTCCAAGGGCGGTTTTTGGGTGGCCAGGTGCTCGGGACAGAGCAGGGCGTAGCCGGCAATGAAACGGACCGTCCGGCCATGAAGAGGATGGTCCGGCCAGGCGAAACAGAGGAGGCACAGTTAGTGAGCTTTTCCGTGGCAGCGGCGGCGAATGGCGGCGTAACTCATCGGGTGACCAAAAGAGAAAAGCTAGAGGAGTACCAGGCGAACCTAACGGTGGTTGTCTCGCGGTCGGAGGTGGTTGGAATCGCCGGCGACAACGGCGGAGGCGGCGAACTCTTTCGACATGCATATGGATTTTACCTTACAAGCTGAAATGGTGCATGCATGCAATACCTGAGGGACTAGAGAGGCTCACCAAAGATGTTGGGTTACTCAGCAGTGCTGGAACGGCGACGGTTGCTCCAAGAGAGGTCCAGCGGCGGCGGAGTGCCTCGGGCGCTCGTCAGCAGCCGGATCTGGGCCAGGATCCCTTATAAATTTGAGTTGACAATGTGATTACTTGTTTTTCTTTAAAAGAGAGCAAAACATGGGTCTCCATATATGTATATACATATATATATATATATAGGTGAAAGTTTTGAAACAAAGCCTTAGTACTTTGTATTAGTTTTTCCATGATTATCCATAATTTATTCCCAGTACATATATATATATTCTGGGTATGTTACAACAAAGTAAAGAGGTTTCTTCAGTATGCATAGAATTAATAAAACATGATATACAACAGACAAATTATCACTGATACAACGTACTACGGCCCTGACCGTAACCTCTAGCTCTCTTTGTCTTCCTACCCTGCGCTCGCACCTGGCCCTAGGAGTACGTCAGCCGGTCTGGTGGTACGGCACGGCCAGTGCGGGTCGTCTGCACGGGTGTGGCAGCTGGTGGGTCCTACGTCTGTGGTGGCGGAGCTCCTTCGAGCTGCAAGGCAGCTAGTATCTCCTGGATCTCCTCGCCCGAGTCCTCCAAGTCGTCCCCCTCGAAAGGATCCGGTGCCCAACCGCTGCCGCGTGCGCCCTGCATGGAGGAGCCAGCGCCAGCAAACATCCCCGGCGCTGTAGAGTGGAACCCTATACACCAAAATATTGATAATTGCAAACCAAAATTTTGTAAGGCAAAAATAAACTTTGATATAACCTGAAGGACCTCCTGTCGTGGCCCGGGAGGCACTTGTCGTGCCCAGCTGCGCGTGTGGTCGTGTTTGGCGCACTCCATGCGTCGACGTGCTAGCTCCAGAGGGATGTAGGTACAGTGTAGCGAAAGCTGCAGTGAAGCATATTGATGTACAACGGTACATGTCGTAGAAAGAAACATGTTATGAATCGATGGTTAGTCGAATTTACCTCTGGAGGGGCCAGATGGCTGACTGGAACCCTGCGGGCGCACTCCTGCTCCTGTTCCTGCTGGTCGTGGCTGTTGCTGCTGTGCAACTACGGGAGGTACCGCGTCGGCCGTACGACAAGTGAGCGCACGAAGCACTGTGTGCATCGCCTGACGAATCCTCCCGAAGGTCGTCCTCTACTCATCGGCATTCAACACGATCCCACTGTCCAACCATCCGAACGCCGCGTTTACATCAGCCTGAACCTATCGCGCTACGTCGACCTATTTCAAATGTGACATGAACATGTGTTAGAGCCATGGACACGTACAAAGGGAATAGCAAAGTGCAAAGATAATGTGACTTACCGCGTGGAAGTAGTCCTGGTCACAGTGTCTAGGATACGTGTCCGTCGTAGCGGCGACGTGTGGCTGTGGAGCATCTGGGGTGAACGTTACGCGTGTGCGGGTACGGGGCTGGTACCACGTGAGGTATGCTAGGTAGCTCTCCTCAGTGTGTGGATATATCTCGTCGATGACCTCCTCCATCGCCAACAACCAGTCCTCCACGTACTTCTGCAGTCGAGGATACCACTGAGCGCCGGCTGCCTGTCCCCTACGATTATATCTATTTGCAGAGAGTGCATTAGGCTACATTAAATAGTTGTAGTACTAAACAAAGATCACAGTTGTACTAACCGGTGCACATCGCGCGGCACAACGATCTCTACGGGCGATGGGGAGTGCTGACGTAGTCCGAACTGTCGCATCACACGCTGTGGACAGTGGGGCTCGATGAAGATGTCGAACACCAACGGCACTGTCGTCGTCCAGTACGCCTGGTCGCGCGTGCAAAGAGAAGAGAGTCCGAGCGGTGCACGGGCCACGATGGCCTGCGGACTATACGGCTCCCAGACGACGTCGCTGGGCAGCAAGCAGTCAAACTCCAAAACGAATTCGCAGTAGGCCCTCCTAACCTGCTTGTGGACGTAACAACGCTGCAAAATAGGAAAAGCTTACACGTGAGTGTTTGCGCATAAGTGCTAAACATAGAATTTCACATTTTGTACCTCACGACGACACCATACGGTCCCCATAGTCGGATGGTCCTCGGGCCACTGGCCGTACAAGCCTCCGGGGTCGCCCTCGTAGGAAGAGTGCTCAATCAGAGGACGGCCTATCGCGAACAGCTCGGCCGCCCATAGCTGCAGAAGGAGAGGGCAACCGGCGATAATCGCACCTGGATCGGTCTTTGTGCACGCGTCACAAAGACCACGGTACGTCGTTGCTAGCATAGCAGATCCCCAACTCCAGTGCGATACGTGTCCGTCCTCACTGTCGGCGATGGCACGAGCGTAGTGGATCAGTCCCATGTCCACCGCGTGCCCGTGAGTGCTGGTGAACATCACCCACCCAAACAGCCACAACAAGTACGCCCCCATGCTCCGCCGCACCGAGTATACGTCGGCGTCATCGTCTAGCTTATCAGACTATAAAGAAAGATTATAGTTAGCAGCTCTGTTGCTTTGTAGGTCGGATGATTGTGAATGAAAGGAATCCGCGACTTACGGTGAACTGTAGCAGCCAAGCTTGCGAGGGGCCGTTCGTGGTGTAAGGCGGTAGCGAACCCGGGGGTCCAAGTTCAAGTCGACGATGCACGGGCTTGAACCGAGTAGTGATGTCCTGCGACCAACCGTGCCCCCCGTTGATTGGACCGACTGCGTCTCCTGCGAGGGGAAGTCCTAGCAGGTACGACACGTCCTGGAGTGTGGGAGTCATCTCGCCACACGGTAGGTGGAACGTGTGGGTCTCCGGTCTCTAGCGATCCACCAGTGCTGCCAGAAGTGACCGGTCAGCGTCCCATCGCTTGGCAGGGTCTGCCTCGTCCGGTGCGGGCTCAACTAGCCTACACAGCGAAAGAAGTCCAGCCTCACACAACCTGCAGAATATAGCATTGTATTCAATATTAGGGAACATAGATATGCACAAATGATGTGAATGAATATTCGTACAGCTCTTACCTCTCACGGAATCGAGGGTCTATCCGCAGGAGGTGACGTGAAGGCCGTGGATGGAAGGTGGCTAGATGGGCACCCTCCACGGCTGACAAGTAAGACCGGTGGGACTGGTCGACACCTCTGCCCAACAGCTCCGGTGTATGGTACGCCATACCTGCATGCAAATAGAGAGTTAGCGTTAATTATTGATAAAGTTTATAGCATTGTTACATGACAATAAAAAACAACAGTACGGTAGATATCCTTCTATAATAAAGAACTAGTATAGACTTACACTACACCGTAGCACCACCAATTGTTCGAGAACGCCTAAGACGGGGTCATCTTGAAGTTGTGCCTTCACCCGTAGGACGACTGCCATCAGCGACTGAACCCGACGGTCCAGCTTTCGCCGCACTTGGACCGGTTGCATCTTTTGGACATTTCTTATATGTATGACATGTTTGGTCACACTTTGAACAACACTTATGCCTTCCACCGGCTTCTGACTCATCCATGTCATTACGGATGCGTCTTGTCTTGCGGCGACCTGCTTTATCCCTCAATTTTGTTGGGTTAGGAATGTACACAGCTTGAGGATGCTCCATAGTAAATGTACCCGCAATATCGAAACCGTATATCTCTCCGCTCCAGGTATTATAGATTGCTTCTTTCTTGAAATAAGGTGAGACAAAATTGCGTGCTTCTATCCCGCACTCACCGCTCGCGGCAATAACGTGAGAGCATGGCTTGTGGAGCAGTGTAGGTTTTCGGCACGAGCACTTGCAGGTCCCGTCTTCCTTCAGCACACACTCCTGCACAACTCTTTTGCGGTAGATTCCCCGCATGCCCTTATCAACACACAATATTTCAAATCTGTGTTCTTGTGTGCCTTGAGGTAGAGCACGATGTCTTCGGGCCTTTTCACTTTTATCTTGCAGATACTTCGTCAGTAGTGTGCCAAAGAAAAGATTATTGTCCGTCATTGTGGGCCCAGCTGCTCTGAACCGATCTCTGAAGTACTTACATGTGCCATGCAAGATAAATTCAACTATTCCAACAAGTGGGAGCCCTCGAACACCACGCATAACCCAGTTATAGACCTCTGCCAAATTTGTGGTCATTATGCCAACCTGAGAACCATCCTTATCATACAACAATGCCCATTTCTCCTTTGGCTCATTCTCAATCCAATCTGAAAATTTTCTAACTGAGGATGCAGACCTTCTTCTCATATGTGGTCTGCCACTTGATAGAGGCCCAAGAGCTTGTGGAGCCCCATCCCCTCCAATGGTAGCCCTCCTGGACTGCTCATCTGTTAGTTTAGAGGTCAGCTCATCCAACCTCCTTCAAAACTCATTAAATTTCTTCTCTTGATTCTGGGCGCAAAGCCTCTTGAAAAATCCATAAGGTGCTATTCTTAAATTGTTTGTAGAAATTAGCACCCATGTCACGCCCAGAATTTCCATCCAAAATTCTGGAGTTTTATTGTGTGTAAACCCTCGTCCAGGAATCAACCGAGGCACACATAACAAAATTGATAATCAAAGTAATTGTTTACAAAGCGTACCCATTTATTACAGAGGTGAATGGTACCTCTCAGTACAATAAGGTTCTAGCAGCGGATAAATAAACAATAGCATGACGATTCCCACTCCACGCACTTGACTGGGCTCCCTCTTAGTCCTCCAGCTAGTCCTCTTCGCTGTAGTCCTCCTCTGAATGATTGTTGATTGCAAGGTGAGCATATGACATACTCCGCAAGCCACACAGCAAGTATGCAAGTGCACGGGATAACAAAGGATGGCATAGTATGGCTCCAGTTTGCATAAAAGCAAGTAATAAAATATTTGAGAGAGTAATAAAACAGTAATTAAATAACAGTATTAATCAACACTATACCGTTCACCAAAAACGATATAGGCCCAACCACTCCAACCTGGAGCTACACATGTTCCACTGTTCAACCATAAATTTAAGTAGTGTGGGACTAATCACAGAAACATTGCTAGGCTCGCCCATAACCTTGGGCACGGCTATTCAAATAGTTTTTACTCTGGCTAGAGATGTACCAATTTACCCATGAGACACAACTCCACAGCACATCACTGTGCCCCTCAATACCACCACGGTATCTCGGTAAGGAATTGTGACAGGATCATTCATGTAACTCGCCCAATAGGAGAGCCTCCCGCCGAACCTCCGGTCTCCGGTAGGGGTGATCAATGCCCTCCCCGCAAGACGGTTCGACGCCCGAAGCATGGCCTTATTGGCACTGCCATGTGTGGACTTATGCCAGCCACAAACACGCCCTGGTGCCTCCTATTGAACTCGGCACACTTCAAACTCCTGCTAGCCCATACTAGCTTGTGGTTAGCACGAGTGTTGCTTCGCAACAAGTAGTCCGCGAACCGGTCCTTAACTGTCACGAGCACCGCTAGCAACAAACACAACCCTGGTGCTCGCGACCCACCTTTTATTCAAGTTTTAGTGGACCATTAAGTTGTCCTTGTACGACCATGTCGTAAAGGGATCATCATTTCATGTGACTGAAGAATAGTATAGAAATTATTATGACAACCCATAAGTTATTCTATTAATTGCTAGGCATGGCTAAGCAGGGTCCTAGAGTTATTCTAGCTAACCGGTAAATAAAGGTAGCTAGTCAAAATTATCCCATAGGTACAATGTCATGTGATCAAATCAAAGGGGCCATAAACAAAGGTTAGGGTTTCCCTGTCCCGATAACATTCCAAAATAAATGCAGCGTTGAAAGAAAACATAGCTTTAATCATAGGAACAATATGTTCAATGAGAAAGAGGAATCTGTGTGACTTGCCTTGCAGCCCTACACAGTCTTCGACACCTGCTTCGACAAACTGCGTCTCTTCCTGAACGTCGGTAGATATAGGCAAATAACAAAACAAGCAAAACAGTACATCAACACATATGAACAGTACAGTATTATATTTTTAATGGATAGTTCATGACTTTTAGAGAAATTAGAGACTTGAACGACCTCAATCCGAGTTCGTATGAATTAGTTATGATTTTTAGAAGTTTTAACCCCTGATAGCCTATTTAACAGAATTAACTGATTTATTGCATCATAATTGAATTAATTTTATTCGGAAAAGGCATTTAGGGCGTCACAGGAGAGAGGGGGCTCTCGGCTGACCAGTGGGGCCCACTGTCAGTGAGAGGGAGGAGTCGGGTCCATGGTGAACTGAGTCCACCGTGGTCCACGAGGGAAAAACGACGGCTGGGATTCTAGGGTTTTGATCGGACGGCTACGATCTCGCCACGCGTCAAGGACAAACATCACTACGATCGGACGGAAGGAAACCAACCGAGAAGATCCGACGGCTACGGCGCTGAGGTGGCGGCGAGCTGGCGCACACACGGCGACCACGGCGGCTACAGCGACGGCGGCGGCACTGGATCCGATGGTCGACGGCGATCGGCGGCGTGGCGACGCACAGGGAGAGCAGGAAAGAGTAAA
Source organism: Oryza meyeriana var. granulata (assembly GCA_003991445.1). NCBI lineage: Eukaryota > Viridiplantae > Streptophyta > Magnoliopsida > Poales > Poaceae > Oryza > Oryza meyeriana. Next base: position 115,170 of record RYFJ01002376.1, read on the forward strand.
GGAGGTCGAGGCGATCGTTACCGAGGGTGAAACCGCGAAGAACGGCGACGGAGACGGCCGGCGGCGAGCTTGAGGCAGCGAAGGGCTTCGGGTCTTCGTCGACGGCGGTGTTCCGGCGGCTTCCGAGGGCTACGAGGCGGCGGCCTGGCTTCAGCGGAACCCTGCGAACCTAACCGAGGCGGCGGCGAACTCCGACGGCGGCTGAGGCGACGGCGGTGTGCAACCGAAGCCTGGCGGCGGCGGTGGAGCAAGCGCAAGGCGCGGGGAGGCGGCTAGGGCTAGCTCAAGCTCGATCTAAAGGGCGAAAACGACCCTAGGGGTTCCAGGCTCGCTATTTAAGGCAAAGAGGGGCGGACTCCGGCTCGGACTCGACGGGTTTTGCGGCAGTGACGAGAGAGAGAGAGGAGACCGACTCGGGAGGCTTGGGGGCTCCGTTCCACGCACGATTCAGCTCCGGATTCTTGGGGATTAGGTAGAGGAGGATAAGGACTTGGTTTTCCCTCAACCGATTCGGAGAGAACGGTTCTGAGGCGAACGGATTTGGCGAGATTCGCGGCGGCGGCGCTCGGGTGCTACAGCGCCTTTGGGCGCGAGGAAGACGACGACGACCCGACAAGCGGGCCCCGTCAGTCGCGCTGCGAGGCACGGGCACCACGGACACGGCGCGGCGCAGGGCATGGGCACGGCACGGGCAAGGGGTGCGGGCCGCGGGCACGGGCACGGGCGAGGCACGGGCACGGGCGGGGCACGGGCAGGGCGGGAGGGCACGGCACGGGCGGGGCACGGCACGCGCGGGCAGGGCACGGGCACGGGCGAGGCACGGCACGGCGCGAGCAGGGCACGGGCACAGGCGGGGCACGGGCAACTGCTAGAGCACAGTAATGGGCCGAGAATTGGCCCAGAGACTGTGAGGGGATTTTTAAAACCTTTCTCTTTTTATTTTACTGCTGTGAGCTTATTTATTTTGCCGAAAATACTTCCCCTAATCAATTAATTCCTAGAAAATTCCAGAAATTAAATAATTAAGCAAAGAATTTTATAAAATTATTTGCAAGCCCATTTTTCTTCAGATTTTTCCCTGATTTTATTCTTTTCACTCATTGAGACTTTTAATTCTATTTCTAAAAATTCTTTTTGCACAATATTTTATTTAGGGATAATTTCAGGGTGTTACAAACCTACCCCCTTAAACAGAATCTCGTCCTGAGATTCGCAAGCTCAGGCGAAGAGATGTGGGTGAGCAGACTTCAATACATCTTCGCGTTCCCACGTGGCTTCCTCTTCCGAGTGATTACTCCATTGAACTTTGCAAAATCTGATCACTCGATTCCGAGTATTCCTTTCACTGGTCTCAAGGATACGAATGGGCTTCTCGACGTAGGTCAGATCTTCATGAATCTCGATCTGCTCTGGGTCGGCTTCTTCAGTTGGTATTCGTAAGCACTTCTTCAACTGAGATACATGAAAGACATCGTGTACCCCCACCAAAGTGGGAGGCAACTCTAGTTGATAAGCAACTTCTCCTTTCCGTTCCAGTATTTTGTAAGGCCCCACGTAACGTGGTGCCAACTTCCCTTTAGTCTGAAATCTGTGTACTCCCCTGAGTGGCGTGACTCTTAAATACACATAGTCACCTTCCTCGAAACTAAGATCTCTTCTGCGGTTATCCGCATAACTCTTCTGACGAGACTGTGCTTGTCGGCGAAACGGGACTGGGGGTCCCACGGATCCCGGGGTCGCATGGGTCTTCTACCACGTCAGCTACTCCGGGGCCCACATTCTGCATAACTGGTGGCCGGCTACGGCCGGCTCTCCCGCTAAGTGCCCGGGGCCCGAGCGCTGTCCGAGCCCGGGTGCGCCACCCCGTGCCCGGGTGCGTCTCTGTTCGCACCAAAAACCATCGGGTGTGCCAAGAAGCTTGTTGATGATCTGGTTTGATGCGATTGAACATACGAAGGCCTGGGAGATCTGCTTAGCTCCAGTGCAGGTCCTAAAATCTTGAGGTTCGCAGGCGTGCCAGTCAATTTGACCCAATAATTGACAAGGAGAAAATATTAATTCAGTGAATCAATCGGCCGACATACTGATGTAGACTCCTTCCAACCGATTGCCGATAGCTCCTGTACCGACTGCCCGACTGCCCGACTTGCCCGGGCCCTCGCCTGTGTCCGCGCCCGGGTCTTCGCCTGTTGCCCACGCTCGGGTTCTCGTTTGTTGCCTGAGCCCGGGACCTCGTGCCCGCGTCCGGCTACCAGCAGCGATCGGCCGATAAGCTGATAAAGTCTTCCTTCAGCCGATGGCGCCAACAGTGCTCGCACATCGGCTACGCCTGTACCCGGGCCCTTGTCCTCGGCGTGCTCGTGCTCGGGTCAGCAGCAATTGCACATCAGCTATCGGCCGATACGGACTGATGTAGGCCCCTTGTAGCCGATGGCTGATGGCACCTGTGTATCGGCTAGGAAACCGATAACGCTATAAGCAAATAGATAAGCTGTCAGTATAACATGTGCATCGGCTAGAAGCCGATGATAAAATAGATAGGCAGAATAGTAAACTAGCCGACTGCCAAGGAAACATATGTGCATCGGCTAGAAAACCGATGATAATATAGATGACCAAAATAGTAAAGATAATACAGTCGGCTTTATAAAAAGATAACCTATCGGCTAAGCACTCCGATAGAACGTCGTATATACACCGATCGGCTCGTCAAGGATAAACCTATTATTATCAATCTAGTAGTTCAGACCTAACTGATGCAACACAGATTAATAATAATAAAGGAACCTCAACAAGCCGATAGACCTAATGCAACTGTGATGTAATAAGATAACTTATCGGCTATACATTCCGATAAGACACTTGCGCAAAAACCATCAACCTAGCAGGAACGATTTATCGCTGGCAGCTCAGTAGGCCGGACCCAACCGATGCAGCACGAACTGATGATAAATCGCCCCAGTAAGCTGATAAGATCTACGCACGCGTGATGTGGTATACCTGATCGGCCTAAGAGGTCGGACCGAACTGATGCAGCCGTAGACAGGGCAGATACACCTGGTAAGGGGTGACGAGTCTTACCCTCTCGCAGGAGTTCGGACCTAACCGATGCAGCCCCGCTCGAGAAGCAAGAACCCGTCAAAAGGGTGGCGATGCGCCGAATTTGATTGATCTGTGTGGATTGATTTACAAGGTGCCCGGGCGTACGTATTTATACCCCGAGTTACATGAGTCCTTATAGGACACAGAACAGGACTTTCCTAACTAGAAAAGGAAAACTAACAGACCTGATCGGACAAGAGATCAGGTTTCCTAAAAGATAAAACTATCTAATAGATAAGATAAATAACTGCCATAACGTGGTCTTCACGATTCCTTCTCAAATCCGGTTTCTTCTGGATTAATTTCCTCCGGTTGATATAGCTTCTATCTTTACCGAATCTGATATGAGCCGTGCCAAATTTTGGTGTTAACAGTCTCCCCCGGGCCCGGGAGCGCCTTCCCCGAGTGCGTCACCCCGTGCCCGGGTGCGTCCACCCCGGGCCCGGGTGCGCCTCGCCCGGGTGGTGCACCACCCCGCGCTCGGGTGCACTCGCCCGGGTGCGCTTGCCCGGGTGCGCCTCGCCCGGGTGCGCTTGCCCGGGTACGCCTTCCTCGGGGCCCGTGTTCCGGGGACATTCCCCGGGACCCACACGCACGGTCCCAAGGCGCGTTCCCTGGGAGCGCACTATCTCCCCAACTACCCGCATTAATGACGAGGTGACGGGGCGTGACGCGCCTGGCTTCCGTGGGCCCGCTTCCTATGCAGCCAGAGTCTTTTTGACTATGCAGGCACCCTTTTTCCACGCCCAGGCAGCAGAGGCGTGCACCGTCACATCCCCACGCTCCAACCGCCCTCAGCAGCCAACCGAGCGTGCAGCACCAACTCCGGCATGGCGAGAGCAGGCGAAAGAGACCGACGAGACAGACCATACTTAGAAAAACCCTCTCTCTCAGCTTGTACACGAGGCACTATGGATTCCCTTACCCTATAAAAGGAGGATCCGAGCCCACGAAAAAGAGGAGGGCGGGCTCGGACTCAATCTCTAGCTCTCTAGCACACTCTCTCTGACTAGAAGCTCTCCTGCGCCACCCCCCGGCGTTTACCGGGACCGGGGGCCGAGAGCGGCGGTGGCTCAACGAGGTCACTGAACTAGTAGGCGCGGCCCATCACCGGGTCGCCGCCGACAGTAGTGCAGGGGCTGGCAGCACCGACCGCGCGACCTCTAGCATGAGCCGGCTCACCGCCCCGAACCAGAGTCAAGCCCAGGGCGCGGCGCCTCGTGCCGTGCCCAGGACCAAGAAGGGCGCGGGCGACCTCCGCAATCGGCTGAACCGGTTGCGGACCCATGAGGACACCCGGGTCACTTTGGAGCAGCAGCGTGAGCGGCGCGCGGACGCCGCCAGGCGCCCTGAGGCCCAGGCCTCCAACTCCAACCCGCCGACGGGAAGCCATCGTCCATCGCCCGAGCCTGCCCAGTACGGCGCCTCAGGTTGCCTGGCCCTCACCCCGGGCCTCCGGCAGGTGTGCTGGCCAGCCAAGTTCCGGCCCAACCTGCCGGAGAAATACGATGGCTCCGTTGACCCCATAGAGTTCTTGCAGATATACACCACCGCCATCCAGGCGGCGGGCGGAGATGAGATGGTGATGGCGAACTACTTTCCCATCGCCCTCAAGGCCCAGGCTCGCTCCTGGATGATGAACCTCCCCGAGGGGTCCATCTACTCGTGGGAGAATCTTTGCCACCAGTTCGTGGCAAACTTCCAGGGCACCTTCCCGCGCCCTGGGACCGAAGCGGACCTCCACGCCCTACGTCAGAGTAGGGGCGAGGCGCTGAGGCACTTTCTGCAGCGCTTCAGCCAGGTGCGCAACACCATCCCTCACATCGCCCCTCACGCGGTTATTCACGCGTTTCGCTCGGGCGTGCGCGACCAGTGCATGCTCGAGAAGTTGGGCACCCACAACGTCCAAACCACGGCCGAACTGTTCAATCTTGCCGACCTCTGCGCCCGCAAGGAGGAGGCCCGGGCGTGGAACAAGCCGCGCCCTGAGGCCCCCGATCAGGGCCCTGGAGAAGACAGCGAGTCCTCACGTTCCGCATCCTGCCGGAACAGGGGGAAGCGCCAAAAGGGCGCGGAGGCCGGCGAGAACTTCATCTTGGTGGCCACGGGCGATCCCCAGGGTGATGCCGCCCGCCGAGATGACAACGGCGGCAAGCGGCAGAAGGCCGCACGTGCGCCACCGCCACCGGCTGTGGGCCGGAAGTGGTGCTCCGTCCACGAGACGGACCGCCACAACCTCACGGAGTGTCGCGCCGTCCAGAACTTGGCCGAGCGCACCAAGAAGTTCCAACAGGAGCGGCAGCAAGCCAAGCCTGCTCCCGATTCGGTGCAGCCTCTCGAGTTCCAAGAACCCGAGAATGTCCTCGCCACCCTCGACGGCGGGGCACACGCTCACTCCTCGCGTCGTGGCTTCAAGGCCATGAAGCGCGAGCTATTAGCCGTGACCCCGGGGCCAGCGGCGTCCCGGAGGCTGAAGTGGTCGGACACTCCGATCAACTTCGGCCCCACGGACCATCCGGCCCGGGTACCTGGGGAGGGACAGCTCGCCCTGGCGGTCTCCCCCACTATATGCAACATCAAGGTGGGCCGCGTCCTCGTCGACGGGGGCGCCGCCCTCAACATCCTTTCCCTCGAGGTCTTCGAGAAGATTAAGGCCCCGGGGACGAATCTTGCGCCCTCGTTGCCCATTGTTGGGATTACAAAGGGCCTCACTTGGCCTCTCGGCCAGGTCTCGTTGCCCGTTACCTTTGGTGACCGTGGCAACTTCCGCACCGAGCGCATCGTCTTTGACGTCGCCGAGTGCAACCTCCCATACAACGCGGTCCTCGGGCGCCCCGCGTTGGTGAAGTTCATGGCGGTTACGCACTACGCGTACCTAACCATGAAGCTTCCCGGTCCCTCGGGCCCGATTACAGTCCTCGGGGACGTGAAGGCGACCCTCTCGTGCGCCGAGCAGCGCGCGGCGACATCGCCCCGCCGCTCCTGACACCGCGGACGGCGTGGGGTCCTCGCTGCCCCATACCCCCCAAGCCGCGCATCGTCGCCACCGACGCGGAGGTGGTCAAGGAGGTCGTCCTCGGCGATGACCCGTCACGGACCGTCAAGATTGGCGGTTCGCTTGCCGGCAAATAGGAAAGCGGCTCGTCGCCTTCCTCCGGGTAAACTCTGACGTCTTCGCTTGGCAACTGTCGGACATGCCCGGGGTCCCTAGGGGGGTGATTGAGCACCGCTTGGCCGTCCACCCGAGCTCGCGCCCCGTTTGGTAGAAGGTACGACGACAGGCCCCGGAGCGCCAAGCCTTCGTCCGCGAGGAGATCGACAAACTTCTCACTGCCGGCTTCATCCGCGAAGTCGTCCACCCGGAGTGGCTGGCCAACCCAGTCGTCGTCCCTAAATCCAACGGAAAGCTACGAATGTGCATAGACTACACCGACCTCAACAAGGCTTGCCCAAAAGATCCATTCCCTCTGCCGCGCATAGACCAGATAGTCGACTCCACGCGGGTGCGACTCTTGTGTTTTCTTGATGCTTATGCAGGATACCATCAGATCCGCATGGCAGAGGAGGATGAGGAAAAAACCTCTTTCATTACCCCCCAGGGGGCCTTTTGTTATATGTGCATGCCTTTTGGATTGAAAAATGCTTGTTCAACATTCCAGCGTGCTGTCCGTGTAACATTCGAATCGCAGCTAGGTCGCAATATGGAGGCCTACGTCGACGATTTGGTCCTGAAGTCGCGCGACCGCGCCACTCTGCTCCATGACTTGGCCGAGACGTTCAGCAACCTTCGTTGCACAAGGATGAAGCTAAACCCGGACAAGTGCGTCTTCGGGGTCCCAGCCGGCAAGCTCCTCGGGTTCCTCGTGTCGAGCCGCGGCATTGAGGCGAACCCGGAGAAGATAGCGGCAATCGACCGCATGCGCCCCCCAACGAGGCTCCGGGAGGCCTAGAAGCTAACCGGATGCGTGGCCGCGCTAGGTCGCTTCATCTCCAGGCTTGGGGAGCGCGCCCTCCCCCTGTTCAAACTTCTCAAGAAAACCGGGCAGTTCACCTGGACCGGCGAGGCCGAACAAGCCCTTGACGAGCTCAAGAGGTACCTGACTACGCCCCCTGTCCTCGTGGCGCCGGCACCAGAGGAGCCCTTGTTGCTCTACATTGCGGCAACCCCGCAGGTGGTGAGCGCGGCGCTCGTCGTCGAGCGCCCCTTACCAGACGGGGCGCGAGTACCCGGACCGCATCGCCTTGGCGAGAGCAGGTCTGGGGAAGTCGCCCCGATACATCCCACATCCAAGCCCGGGCCGCCGGATCCCGGCACATATCAAACTACATTTCAGTCCGGGGCCCCCGGGTCCCGGGCACATATTCGAGCCGGGGCACAGGTTCCTGGGACCATGTCCCAGAATCCGCTCCTCGAGCCCGCACCACGGAGCCCGAACCAGAGCAGCCTCGCCAAGGCGAGTACGGGCCTGGGAACATGGCGCCCGGAATAACCTCAACATTATCACAACCAGATGGGGCGCAAGTACCCGGACAGCGTCGCCTTGGCGAGAGCAGGTCTGGGGAAGTCGTCCCGACACATCCCATATCCATGCCCGGGCCCCCGGATCCCGGCACATACCAAACCGTATTCCAGCCGGGGCCCCCGAACCCTGGGTCTACATGTCCTCCCAGCCGCGAGAGCTCGCTCCCTTCCGGGGGAGTTGAGCCTGGGCCACCGGCCCCCGTCGGGCTGAGATCGGGGAACACGCAACAGAAGCCAGTGTACTTCGTCAGCGAGGTACTCCGTGACGCCAAATCACGCTATCCCCAGGCGTAGAAGATGCTCTACGTGGTTCTCATCGCATCTAGGAAGCTTCGCCACTACTTCCAGGCGCACAAGGTATCAGTGGTCACCTCCTTCCCCCTTGGGCAGATACTGCATAACCGGGAGGGGACGAGCCGCGTCGCCAAGTGGGCGGTCAAGCTCGCCGAATTCGACCTCCATTTTCAGGCACGCCATGCCATCAAAAGCCAAGTCCTGGCGGATTTTCTAGCAGAATGGAGCCGGGGCCCGAGCCGGATCCTGTGCTAGACGCCGGATCCTCGGCCCCCGAGCTAGCCCCTGATCTACGCCTCAGCTGGACGATGAATTTCGACGGCTCCTGTGTCAAGCGGGCTACCAGCCCCAGTGCCGGGGCCGGGGTTGTCCTCGTGTCACCCGCCGGGGACGAGTTCCGCTTAGTCGTCCACCTCAACTTCTGGGCCACCAACAACATGGCCGAGTACGAGGGCCTCCTCGCCGGCCTCCGGGCCGCGATCGCCCTCGGGGTGCGACGGTTGTGCGCGCAAGGCGACTCCGAGCTTGTCATCAACCAGGTGTCCAGGGAGTACCAGACCCTGGATCCCCAATTGGCCGCGTATGTGGATGAAGTGCGGAGGCTCGAGCACCGTTTCGACGACCTCAGGTTTCGCCACGTCCCTCGCAGTCGCAACCTCGCCGCTGACGGACTCTCGAGGATGGCGTCCTCGCGGGCGCCGGTTCCCTCGGGAGTTTTTCAGGAAGCCCTCGAGGCCCCCTCGGCGCGCTTACCCGGGATCTTGGGGGCCGCCCCCGAGCCCGGGCCCGAGCCAAACACGCACTCCTGGCCCCAGGATTTGGTCCTTATGGCCGGGCCCAGCGCGCCTTCATGGACGCTCAAAATCCGGGCATATCTTCTCCGAGCGCATCTCCCCGAAGATGACGCGGAAGCAGAAAGAGTTGCTTGCTTGTCTAAGTTCTACGTCATGGTAGAAGGGGACCTCCGACGTGCGCAATGGCGTCCTGCTCAAGTGCATTCCGCGCGACTCCGCATCGAGATCCTCGCCGACATCACGAAGGGGAATGTGGTAGTCACGCCGCATTTCGATCCCTGGTCGGTAAGGCTTTCCGGCAAGGATTTTATTGGCCTACAGTTTTGCAGGACGCGTTCGACCTCGTCCAGCGCTGCCGCGTGTGCCAGTTTCACGCCAAACAAAGCCACCAGCCGGCACAAGCACTCCAGGTGATCCCCCTGTCTTGGCCCTTCGCGGTCTGGGGGCTCGATATCCTCGGCCCCTTCCCTCGGGCAGTCGGAGGTTATCGGCATCTGTATGTCGCTATCGACAAGTTCACGAAGTGGCCGGAGACGTTCCCCGTAGTCGACATCGACAAGCATTCAGCGCTCAAGTTCATCCGGGGAATCACCAGCCGCTTCGGAATCCCCAACCGCATTATCACCGACAACGGCACGCAGTTTACTAGCGAGCTCTTCGGCGAATACTGCTCCGATGTCGGCATCAAGCTCTGCTTCGCCTCCCCTGCCTACCCTGCTAGCAATGGGCAGGCCGAGCGAGCGAACGCCGAGATCCTGCGCGGCCTAAAGACAAGGTCCTACAACGACCTCAAGAAACACGGCGTCAAGTGGATCGACGAGCTCCCAGCGGTCTTGTGGGCGAATCGTACCACACCAAGCCAGGCGACCGGGGAGACCCCGTTCTTCCTGGTGTACGGGGCCGAGGCCGTTCTGCCATCAGAACTCACATTCGGCTCCCCCCGGGTACAGTGCTACAGCGACGACGTCGACCACGACAACATGCAGCTCGACAACCTCGACTTCCTCGAGGAACGAAGACGGCGCGCCTCGCTCCGAGTCGCCCGTTACCAGCAGAGCCTTAAGCGCTATCACCAGCGTAAAGTTCGGGCTCGATCACTCCAGGTCGGGGACCTAGTCCTCCGCCGTGTCCTCACACGTGCCGGAAAGAATAAACTTTCCCCCATGTGGGAAGGCCCCTTCCTGGTGATCGGTGTCTCCGGCCGGGCTCGGTAAGACTGGGCCAGGAAGATGGGACCCCGCTTCCCAATCCCTGGAACATCGAGCACCTTCGCAAGTTTTATCCGTAAACATATCCTGTAAGTCACGGGGAGCTCGGGCCAGCGTCGGTTTCCTCCAAAACTCAACGCTGGCCGGGGGCCCCCATATGTATACACTTTACATAAGCAGCATTTTTAATATCCTTCCCGGCCTCGTTCCTTTGGACTTTTTCCGTGTGTTGCGTTCGTGGCAGTCTCACCCCCTGGGGGCATAATCGGGCCACGCCCATGCGGCGGCTGGGTTTTTGCGCATAATCATGAGTTCCCTACCAATGAGCGACCGTATCCCCACGTGCTAAGCCCGGGGCATTGTCGAGCCCACGGAACGTGTCCAGCGACTCCGGTCCCCTGCTACTAGCCACGGGATCGATTTTTCCGGAGGTAGGGGTGAAATGCTTGTGCATGATCTTTTCCTCCGCACGTCGCGACCAGCGAGGACGCCTTCGGGAGGTGGTTGACGCCACGGCTCGTAGCATGGAATGGACAGAGGAACGAACCAAATGCTCTCACAATTCATCATGTGCAGATGGGACCTATAACCGGCAGGCTTTCCGAACCTCGACGTGGCCTGCGAAGCCTGGCCTGGCCAGCTCCTCCCCGGCCACCACCGGGGCGCCGGGTGCTCCGCTGCCTGGCGACCCCATGCCTGGTCAAGTCTGATTTCGTGGCTCGCGGCGCTCCCTGGCCAATGGCGCTCGGGGGCGTGGAGGGCCCCCAGACCCGGAATACGGGAGGAGTCCAGCCTACGGACTTAACCGTTTCCGCAAGGCTCGCGCTCGGTCGCCCGCGGCCCCTTGGTGCCGGGCTCTCGGGGACCTGGGCGCTACGGTTCACGGCGGATCGGCCCGATACTCGGCGTTCCCGGGGGCGAGCAACGCTCCCGGCCCCGAGATTGTGCTCGCGGAACCATGCCGCCCTTTGCAACATCCAGATACGTAACCTTATCCGACTTTACATATTGCTCAATTGTATTCTTCCCCCGTTTGTATGGCCAGCCTAGGTTCCCGGGGCAGGCGGCCACACCAGGGCCCGGACAGGGGCCTCAGGCACTACGGCTGTTCAGGGCTCCTGGCTCTCGCTGTCGGATGGCGCCCGGTACTCGGCGTTCCCGGACACGAGGCCCCAAACACCAACAACCTCCGAACAACACAATAAGCAAAGGTACGAAAATATAAGCATGATTATATACGTATACAAACATCTCTCGTTGTACGAGACAGGCAAAATCGGAGCACAAGCACGAGCGAGGCCCGGAGATGTTGTCGCATGGGGGGAGGTCACCGGTGTACTTCAGACCGGACCCCGGGCGGCGTCAGAAGGGGAGTGCTCGGGGGCATGGAGGGCCCCCGGGCCCTGAAGGCGGCCGCGGATGGTATCAGAAGGAAATCGACGTCTCCCTCGGACTTCTCGTCAGGCATCGGCTCCACAAGGTGCTCGCCACGGTCGAGGAACCCTGCCTCCGGGGCAGCGGCTCTGCCACGGCTTCCTCGCGCGCGGCGACCTCACACCCCCGAGACATGAGCCTGGCCTCTTGGACCCGGACGCGTTCCTCCCGGGAGAATGTTTCCTTTTTTCCGCGCCTCCATCTCGGACCAGGCGCGGGAGGCCTCGTCGCGCGGGCAGATCGGTGGCGGCCTCCGATCGGACGACGCGCCTCTCTGCTGCCGCGATCTCCGGCCAGCGGGTCGCCACGAGGATCTCGGCGGCATCTAAGCGGATGGTGGGCTGCCGCATCGCCATTGCGATCGCTGCCTGCCCGTTCTCGGTTCCGCCCGGTCTCGGGCGGACCCCCGCCGCTCCCGTCGGACCACCGCCTGCACTTGCCGGCGGCGATTGTCGTCTGCTCCAGCGCGGAGCATATAGCGTCACGTGTCCACATGCCGCTCATGTTCGCCGAGCAGCAAAAAGTACCGGGGTCCGCTCCCCCCTCGCGGGAAACGGGGGCCTAGCATCCCACTCTTCTTCGACTGCAAGGATGGGAATAACGGATGGTCCGATCCCTCGGTGGACGGTCCGAGCGCAGGGGTTCGGACTGTCCGATCCTTAGGCGGATGTCCGAATCCGGCCTCCGGTCCCGGGCACATATCGGTTCCGGACAGCACCGCCTTCGCGAGAGTGGTCCGGGGAAGTCATTGCGATTCATTCCATCTTCTGGCTCGGGCCCCCAATTCCCGAGCACATATCCACCGCGTTCATCCCGGGGCCTCCGGGTCCCGGGCCCACATCTGACCCCGGCCAACAAGTCCGGAGTGTGCAGCAAGTCACCAAGCTCCATCACCTCACGACAAACCAGTGGGCTCCATGTCCCCTCGTTTCTTCAAGACATGGCCTGTTCCTGCCCGCGGCGGACCACGGCCGAGCAACAGAGCCAGGGGCCACTGTCGGCGAAACGGGACTGGGGGTCCCACGGATCCCGGGGTCGCATGGGTCTTCTACCACGTCAGCTACTCCGGGGCCCACATTCTGCACAACTGGCGGCCGGCTACGGCCCGCTCTCCCGCTAAGTGCCGGGGCCCGAGCGCTATCCGGGTGCGCCCCCGTGCCCGAGTGCGTCTCCCCCGGGCCGGAGCGCCTTCCCCGGTGCGCCCCCCGTGCCCGGTGCGTCTTCCCCAGGCCGGGAGCGCCTCCCCGGGTGCGTCACCCCATGCCCGTGTGCGTCCACCCCGTGCCCGGGTGCGCCTCGCCCGGGTGGTGCGCCACCCCGCGCCCGGGTGCACTCGCCCGGGCGTGCCACCCCGTGCCCGGGTGCGCCTCGCCCGGGTGCGCTTGCCCGGGTGCGCCTTCCTCGGCCGTGTTCCGGGACATCCCGGGACCCACACGCACGGTCCCAGGGCGTTCCCTGGGAGCGCACCAGCTCCCCAACTACCCGCATAATGCGAGACGGGGCGTGACGCGCCTGGCTTCCGTGGGCCCGCTTCCTATGCAGCCAGAGTCTTTTTGACTATGCAGGCACCCTTTTTCCACGCCCAGGCAGCAGAGGCGTGCGCCATCACATCCCCACGCTCCAACCGCCCTCAGCAGCCAACCGAGCGTGCAGCACCAACTCCGACATGGCGAGAGCAGGCGGAAGAGACCGACGAGACAGACCATACTTAGAAAAACCCTCTCTCTCAGCTTGTACACGAGGCACTGTGGATTCCCATTACCCTATAAAAGGAGGATCCGAGCCCACGAAAAAGAGGAGGGCGGGCTCGGACTCGATCTCTAGCTCTCTAGCACGCTCTCTCTGACTAGCACTCGCTCTCTAGCTCGGCCACTGTTCATCTTCCTCAGCGCCGGCCGCGGGCAGAGCTGCTCTTGTAACCCCAAAACCACATTCATATCTCCCACATAGCAACGCACACACAGGAGTAGGGTGTTACGCCTCCGCGCGGCCTGAACCTGTATACGCCTCCTGTCTTCATTGTGTGCCTTCTCTCTTACGAACTGTCTATCATCCATTGGACGCCTCCTGTCTCTCTTTCGTGCCATCGTCGGGATTCGGACGGTCCGATCCTTGAACGGACGGTCCGAACCCCGCTATCAATCAGCCCGGGCCCCCGGCTCCCGAGCATCGATTGATCCATTCTCCCACCGGACGTCGCATTCGCCTGAGAACAACTCCCCTGGCCGAACCTCAAAGGGGGGTCTCCCGACTTCCCGCCGTCGGGGTTTCATCCTTCGACAGTGCTACTCGAAGTCGTTCCTGTATGATCTTCACTTTTTCTTCCGCTTCCCGTAGGATATCCGTCCCGTATACTTGTCGTTCTCCCGTCTGATCCCAAAGCAGGGGCGTTTGGCACTTCCGTCCATATAAAGCCTTGAACGGGGCCATCTTCAGACTCGCCTGGTAACTGTTGTTATAGGAAAACTCAGCATATGGTAGGCTCTTATCCCAACTTCCACCGAAGTCAATGGCACAAGCTCTCAACATATCTTCTAGGATTTGATTTACCCGTTCAGTCTGTCCATCCGTCTGTGGGTGATAAGCGGTACTGAAGTTTAATCGAGTACCCATCTCTTCTTGTAGTCGCTGCCAAAACTTAGAGGTAAACTGACTTCCTCTGTCCGACACAATCTTGCGTGGCACTCCATGCAAACATACGATTCTGGCCATATACAACTCTGCTAACTTATTACCGGAATAAGTTGTCTTGACTGGTATGAAGTGGGCCACTTTTGTAAGTCTATCCACCACTACCCATATGGAATCAAATCCCGATGCGGTCCTTGGCAATCCGGTAATAAAATCCATTCCTACTTCTTCCCACTTCCATTCAGGGATCTTAAGGGGTTGTAACAATCCTGCTGGCTTCTGATGCTCAGCCTTTACACGCTGACATACATCACAAACAACCACATATTCTTCTATCTCTCTCCGCATACTAGACCACCAAAACTTCTCCTTCAGATCTTGATACATTTTGGTGCTGCCAGGGTGAATGGAATACTGTGTTCCGTGAGCTTCATCTAAGATCAGCTTTTTCAATTCCTCCCTGTCCGGCACACAAATTCGCTCTCCGAACCACACGGTACCTTGTTCATCCTCTGAGAATCCAATGGCTTTCCCTTTCTTCATGTTCTTCTTGATTTCCAAAATGTCTGCATCATCTTTCTGCATTTTGCGAACCTAATCTACCAAGGTAGGTTGTGCTTCCAAGGCTGCCACAAATCCTTGGCTGACTATACTCAGATTCAACCGTCCAAAATCTTCACATAACTCCAACAATAGCTGCTGACCTTCCATGGCGTTGCAGTAGCTTTTCCGACTGAGGGCATCTGCCACTACATTAGCTTTCCCTAGATGATAATGTATCTTGACGTCATAGTCCTTGATCAGCTCCAACCATCGACGTTGCCTTAGATTCAGATCTGGCTGAGTAAAGATATACTTCAAACTTTTGTGGTCTGTAAAAACTTCATTACTATTACCTATGAGGTAATTCCTCCAAATCTTCAAAGCATGCACTACAGCTGCTAACTCCAGATCATGGGTAGGATAATTATTCTCATGAGGCCGTAGCTGCCGTGAGGCATATGCCACAACCTTTCCTTCTTGCATCAACACACATCCCAAACCTTGCCGAGATGCATCACAGTAAACTTGAAATCTTTTCTTGGGATCTAGCATGATCAACACTAGTGCGGTTACAAGCTTCTGCTTCAACTCTTGAAAGCTTTGCTCACACTCTGGGGTCCATACAAACTTTACATCCTTCTGAAGCAAACGAGTCATGGGCTTCGCGATCTTGGAAAAATTTTCTATGAATCGACAGTAATATCCCGCCAATCCTAAGAAACTCCGAATCTCAGAAACTGTTTGCGGCTGCTTCCACTTGGTTACTGACTCCACATTAGTTGGGTCTACTGCAATTCCTCCTGCAGTGACGACATGTCCAAGAAACTTCACTTCCGGAAGCCAAAACTCACACTTGCTAAACTTGGCATACAACTGATGTTGCCGAAGGGTCTCCAAAACTATGCGAAGGTGCTGCTCATGCTCTTCTTTAGTCTTGGAATAGACAAGGATATCATCAATAAAAACAACCACAAACTTATCCAAGTATTCCATAAACACTTTATTCATCAAGTTCATAAAGAATGCAGGGGCATTAGTTAATCCGAATGACATAACTGTGCATTCATATAACCCATACCGAGTGGTGAAAGCCGTTTTGGGAATATCTTCTTCCCGAATCCTTAACTGATGATAACCCGAACGAAGATCTATCTTGGAGAACACTGTGGCTCCTTCTAACTGATCAAACAGATCATCAATCGAGTAGAGGGTACTTATTCTGATAGTGACTTCATGAGTGCACGGTAATCAACACACATCCGTTGAGTTCCATCTTTCTTTCCACGAAAATAACTGGCTCCCCAAGCGACGTGCTTGGTCTGATTAGCCTTTGGCAAGTAACTCTTCAACTTGCTTCTTTACTTCTGCTAACTCATTAGCTCCCATCCTATATGGTCTCTTGTGGATAGGGGCGGTGCCTGGGGCTAAGTCTATTCTGAACTCAATTTCTCTTTTAGATGGCATTCCCGGTAGATCATCTGGAAAAACATCTGGGTAATCCCGTACTACAGGGATTTCAATTAAGATTGCCTGGTTCAAAGAGGTTAGAGAAGATGAGGTATTGAGGACACGAAAGATCACTTTCTTTCCCAGGTCAGAAGTTAAGGTTACGGTCCTTGTGGCACAATCTATAATTCCGTGGTGTCGAGTTAACCAATTCATCCCTAGGATGACATCTATCTCTTCTGATTTGATTAGAATTAAATCAGCCAAGAAAGGTATTCCTTGAATTTCTAAAGTCACAGAGGGGCTAAACTGGGTGGTATGCATTTGGTTTCCTGGTGTATTAACCATAATAGACTTATCCAATTTCCCTATCTGGAACCCATGTTTTCTTGCAAAATTCCTTGACATAAAAGAATGTGTAGCCCCCGAATCAAACAAGACTGTTGCAGAAACTGAATTAACAAGGAACGTACCTAGAACAACGTCCGGTGCATTTTGAGCCTCATCCGCAGTGACGTGGTTCACTCTAGCCTTGATCACACTGCCTGAAGGTTGCCCCGATGTGGCTGACTTGAGGCGTTTTGGCTTTGGACACTGGGCAGAATAATGCCCTGGCTCTCCACAGTTGTAGCAAGTTAGTGGCTTCCCTCCAAATTCCTTATTCATGGGCTGGCTGGTTGTTGAAACTGTGACTGGCCGAGGAGGAGGACGGTTTGCTCCCATTTTGCCACCAGTAATGTTGGGATAGACCTGGCGTTGTGTACGAGGTGCTGATGAAGATGCTCCTTGCTGGGTCTGCGGCGGTCCCACAATACGTTGCCTCTGACTAGAGGATTGCTGTGGCCGGAAACTTGCTATTCTGCGCTTCTTTTGCTCCATCCTGTGGTGTTTGTCCTCTTGGCGAATGGCTTTGTCCACCAGTTTCTGAAAATCTGCATAGTCACTAGAGAGTAGTTGAACTGAAAGTTCATCATTCAGTCCGTTCAGAAACTTCTCCTGCCGGTCGTCGTCAGTGCTAACGTCTTCCGGCGCATAACGGGCAAGCCGGTTGAACTCATAAAGGAATTCGGTCACCGACCGATTCCCTTGCTTCAATGCTCGAAACTCCCGCTTCTTCAACGCCACTACTCCCGCAGGAATATGCGTCTTCTTGAAAGCAACTGCGAACTCAGCCCAAGTAATCGGCTGTCCATCCGCTCTGTTGGTCCTAAAGTGGTCCCACCACTCAGAAGCTGGGCCGTGTAGCTGGTGCGAGGCAAAAGAGAACTTCTCTTGATCTGTGCATTGTAAAAGGTCCAACTTCTTTTCAATAGCATGCAACCAATCCCCTGCTTCCACAGGATTAGTTGTGCTAGAGAACGTAGGAGGCCTCACTCGCAGAAATTCCGCAAGCTTGTTTTGAGGTGGAGGAGGAGGCGCCTACTGTGGTGCTTGGTTCTGTTGTTGTTGCATTTGCTGGAACATCATGTTCATCAGATGTGTCTGGTTAGCCAAGACTTGGGCGATGGTCAGATTGTCGTCCTGCGGTGGTGGTCCATTTTGTAACGACCCGCTTTCCTTTTTCCTGTTGTAACTGGTTTTCTGATCTTAATCTTTTCCTATCCCGTCAGCTGTGCCTCGTTTTCCCTCTCCCGGCCAGCCTACCTTCTCTTTGTGCCGACTACTCAGTCCTTGTATCCTGCCCTTATCCTTGTCACTCGGACCTCCTTGCTGCCGAGTGAGCACTGTGATGTGGCCGACTACCTTGTTGCTTCCTTTTCCCCGAGTTCACCCACCCCGTTGGACGCCGACTACCATCAGTCTTCACCTAACCGCAGCATCGCTGGACCAGTGGTCAGTCCGAAGCCCGGTCAGTGAGAATATCCAACCAGTCCTAGCCTTGACCTTAATGTCATCCAGCTACAGTCTGACTCCCACCAATCAAATCCCAGTCACTTCCTGTCAAAACCCGTTGCCCAGCTCCACCGTGCCTCAACCTTGCACGTCGGCTAATAAATGGCCAACCGTGCCCCTTCTTCCCTTGTTTTGGCAAACCGGGCCAGCTCCAGCTCTGCTAAGTTTTCATCCTCTCAAGCTTTGGGAGCTCTTCGCCTGTCGCAAGCCTGCCGACCGACTGCCCCCTTTTCTGCAGCCGACTATTCTTGATCCTTTTTCTTGGTGTTTTACTTCCCCTATCAGTTTCTTTCTTGTTCAGAGCCTTTCCAGAAGCGCCTTGCCAAGACGACCCCTCCTTGAACAAGGCAAGCCTGAATATCATTGAACTTTTTAAACTGTGCGCATTAACATTATTTGTAGTATTTGTTATATTTCTCCCTTGAAGGCCCCACAAATTAGCATAGGATTTAGAATGGTAGCTTACTCTTGCAACAAAAACATTGTTTTACCATTGAAAAGCAAAAAACTCCAGTATGTATCATCATAAGGACCGTTCCTTTGGGAATTCCATCGAGCAACTTACAGTGCACCACGGGTATTATGGATGCCCTGCCGACGTGCCGATCCCTGACATTGGATGACTCTAGACTGGCTTTGGAAAATGGCTTGTCACGAATTTCTGGGTACAGCCAGTACTCGGTGTAATTTTCGTGCGACGCACACCCTCTGCAAGAGTTTAGCATTTCGAACAATTGCCACGGTTACATGATTTGCCACCTGAGTTGCCGACGAAACGGATCTGTGTGATCTGGGTGTTTAAGCACCATAAACAATGTATGAAGGTAAACATGAAATCATAAGCCAGGGCCAAGTTAACCCGGGTTTAGTACCAGGCGGCAAGGCTAATCTCCCGGGTTGTAGCCACGGGGTGCCAGAAGCCAGCTATCAAGACAGCCTCCTCCAGGGTCAACGGCTATGCAAGATCCCAACTGCGATTGATGGAGGCGTGAGCCTTGTCCTCAACTAAAATTGGAACTCACTGTGTTGCAAAGTTCAGGCAATTCGCAAATGCTTAGCCCTTTTGTCGTCATTTTCCGGCTTGCCTGAGTACGAAAGTACTCACCACGAAATCCACTTCAGTTCCCAGAGGTGCGTTAGCTCCATGGATCTGTACCTCCTCTTATCCCCATCCCGCCTCCACCGTGCCAGGCTGGTTCTTGAACTCACACTACCTCCTCGTCTTAAGGTGAACCCCACACACACTTCCTAATCACACAACTGCTAACACAACATCGTCACTTCCATCGGCGTATGCTTCTGACCGTTGTCCTCCGAACTACCGTAACAAGACTTGGTCATTGAGTACACGGGTCCTTGGCGCCAACTGAATCCGAGGTGGAAGACGAACTCTCTTCCTTGCAGTAGAGTGGATCCTAGCTCCTACAGGGGGTGCTTCTCCTTTGGCCAAGGCCAACTCTCGCTTCAACCGATCCACTTGGTTCTGCAGCCTGTAGATCTTGGTGCGATTCTCATTCTCCCGGTCATGAGCTGCAATCACCACCTCTGCATGAACATCATCCATGGCACTCAACATCCTTACCAGTCGTTGAGTGGTTGCACTGTTCTCTGCTCCGGGGTCTTGATAACAACTGTACTCATCATTGTGGGTTCTTGCCGGATGGTAGCGATATGCCGTATTCCTTAGACAGACGGCAAATTGCTGACGAAGCTCCCCAATAGCCACCAAAGCTACTTCTTGACAGGCATGCTCATAATTTCTTCCTCCAGACCCAAAGATCATGGATGGGACTCCCTCTCGTTCACTGGAAATCGTGAGGCGGACGCGGCACTTCTCTTCATTAGGGTTGTGAGTGACTTGTCTATATTCTGGGGTTGGATTGTACCCTATGGCGAAAGCCATATCTCGTAACTCCTTGACGAATCCACCCACTCCGAACAGATGTACAGGTTCCCGGTTGGCCATCTACAAAGTATAAAAGAAAGATATAGGGATTTGACAAAATTAGCAAAACAAAGTTTATTTAAAATAAAAGAAAGAAGGGATAACAATAAAAGGCAGGTCAAAACCAGTAAAGTAATGAATGTACGGTACTAATTAAGACAAGGTAGTAAATTGCAAGAGAAAGAGGAGAGAAAAGTTCTAATTTTAAAATATTTTTTTTCAGAGGGCTCTTAGGGTACCAAGGGGCTTTTCCTACAGTCAAGGTGGCTCTGATACCAACTTGTCACGCCCAGAATTTCCATCCAAAATTCTGGAGTTTTATTGTATGTAAACCCTCGTCCAGGAATCAACCGAGGCACACATGACAAAATTGATAATCAAAGTAATTGTTTACAAAGCGTACCCATTTATTTCAGAGGTGAATGGTACCTCTCAGTACAATAAGGTTCTAGCAGCGGATAAATAAACAACAGCGTGACTATTCCCACTCCACGCACTTGACTGGGCTCCCTCTTAGTCCTCCAGCTAGTCCTCTTCGCTGTAGTCCTCCTCTGAATGATTGTTGATTGCAAGGTGAGCATATGACATACTCCGCAAGCCACACAGCAAGTATGCAAGTGCACGGGATAACAAAGGATGGCATAGTATGGCTCCAGTTTGCATAAAAGCAAGTAATAAAACATTTGAGAGAGTAATAAAACAGTAATTAAATAACAGTATTAATCAACACTATACCGTTCACCAAAACGATATAGGCCCAACCACTCCAACCTGGAGCTACACATGTTCCACTGTTCAACCATTAAATTTAAGTAGTGTGGGACTAATCACAGAAACATTGCTAGGCTCGCCCATAACCTTGGGCACGGCTATTCAAATAGTTTTTACTCTGGCTAGAGATGTACCAATTTACCCATGAGACACAACTCCACAGCACATCACTGTGCCCCTCAATACCACCACGGTATCTCGGTAAGGAATTGTGACAGGATCATTCATGTAACTCGCCCAATAGGAGAGCCTCCCGCCGAACCTCCAGTCTCCGGTAGGGGTGATCAATGCCCTCCCCGCAAGACGGTTCGACGCCCGAAGCATGGCCTTATTGGCACTGCCATGTGTGGACTTATGCCAGCCACAAACACGCCCTGGTGCCTCCTATTGAACTCGGCACACTTCAAACTCCTGCTAGCCCATACTAGCTTGTGGTTAGCACGAGTGTTGCTTCGCAACAAGTAGTCCGCGAACCGGTCCTTAACTGTCACGAGCACCGCTAGCAACAAACACAACCCTGGAACTCACGACCCACCTTTTATTCAAGTTTTAGTGGACCATTAAGTTGTCCTTGTATGACCATGTCGTAAAGGGATCATCATTTCATGTGACTGAAGAATAGTATAGAAATTATTATGACAACCCATAAGTTATTCTATTAATTGCTAGGCATGGCTAAGCAGGGTCCTAGAGTTATTCTAGCTAACCGGTAAATAAAGGTAGCTAGTCAAAATTATCCCATAGGTACAATGTCATGTGATCAAATCAAAGGGGCCATAAACAAAGGTTAGGGTTTCCCTGTCCCGATAACATTCCAAAATAAATGCAGCGTTGAAAGAAAACATAGCTTTAATCATAGGAACAATATGTTCAATGAGAAAGAGGAATCTGTGTGACTTGCCTTGCAGCCCTACACAGTCTTCGACACCTGCTTCGACAAACTACGTCTCTTCCTGAACGTCGGTAGCTATAGGTAAATAACAAAACAAGCAAAACAGTACATCAACACATATGAACAGTACAGTATTATATTTTTAATGGATAGTTCATGATTTTTAGAGAAATTAGAGACTTGAACGACCTCAATCTGAGTTCGTATGAATTAGTTATGATTTTTAGAAGTTTTAACCCTTTATAGCCTATTTAACAGAATTAACTGATTTATTGCATCATAATTGAATTAATTTTATTCGGAAAAGGCATTTAGGGCATCACAGGAGAGAGGGGGCTCTCGGCTGACTAGTGGGGCCCACTGTCAGTGAGAGGGAGGCGTCGGGTCCATGGTGAACCGAGTCCACCGTGGTCCACGAGGGAAAAACGACGGCTGGGATTCTAGGGTTTTGATCGGACGGCTACGATCTCGCCACGCGTCAAGGTCAAACATCACTACGATCGGACGGAAGGAAACCAACCGAGAAGATCCGACGGCTACGGCGCTGAGGTGGCGGCGAGCTGGCGCACACACGGCGACCACGGCGGCTACAGCGACGGCGGCGGCACTGGATCCGATGGTCGACGGCGATCGGCGGCGCGGCGACGCACAGGGAGAGCGGGAAAGGGTAAAGGAGGTCGAGGCGATCGTTATCGAGGGTGAAACCGCGAAGAACGGCGATGGAGACGGCCGGCGGCGAGCTTGAGGCAGCGAAGGGCTTCGGGTCTTCGTCGATGGCGGTGTTCCGGTGGCTTCCGAGGGCTACGAGGCGGCGGCCTGGCTTCAGCGGGACCCTGCGAACCTAACCGAGGCGGCGGCGAACTCCGACGGCGGCGCGCAACCGAAGCCTGGCGGCGGCGGCGGAGCAAGCGCAAGGCGCGGGGAGGCAGCTAGGGCTAGCTCGAGCTCGATCTAAAGGGCGAAAACGACCCTAGGGGTTCCAGGCTCGCTATTTAAGGCAAAGAGGGGCGGACTCCGGCTCGGACTCGACGGGTTTTGCGGCGGCGACGAGAGAGAGAGAGGAGACCGACTCGGGAGGCTTCGGGGCTCCGTTCCACTCACGATTCAGCTCCGGATTCTTGGGGATTAGGTAGATGGAGGATAAGGACTCGGTTTTTCCTCAACCGATTCGGAGAGAACGGTTCCGAGGCGAACGGATTTGGCGAGATTCGCGGCGGCGGCGCTCGGGTGCTACAGTGCCTTCGGGCGCGAGGAAGACGACGACGACCCGACAAGCGGGCCCCGTCAATCGGCGGTTGCGAGGGCACGGGCACGGGCACGGGCACGGGCGAGGCACGGGCACGGGCGTGGGCAGGGCATGGGCACAGGCACGGGCGGGGCACGGGCACGGGCAACTGCTAGAGTACAGTAATGGGCCGAGAATTGGCCCAGAGACTGTGAGGGGATTTTTAAACTCTTTCTCTTTTTATTTTACTGCTGTGAGCTTATTTATTTTGCCGAAAATACTTCCCCTAATCAATTAATTCCCATAAAATTTCAGAAATTAAATAATTAAGCAAAGAATTTTATATTATTATTTGCAAGCCTATTTTTCTTCAGATTTTTCCCTGATTTTATTCTTTTCACTCATTGAGACTTTTAATTCCATTTCTTAAAATTCTTTTTGCACAATATTTTATTTAGGGATAATTTCAGGGTGTTACAACCCATATGACGTATGCACCATCTGCTTTGGACATCATACCACCTTGGTGGGTATCCCTTCTCAACACATCCATATCTTAATTCCTCAATTGCACGCAACAAGCCGACGTGACGGTCATGTATAAGGCACACGTCTGGTCTCATCCATACAACTGCAGACTTAACCCTTTCTAGAAACCAATACCAGCTATCAGTGTTCTCACTCTCAACAAAAGCAAAAGCCACTGGTAGAACTTGGTTGTTCCCATCAACTCTAATTGCTGTTAAGATCTGTCCTCTGTACTTCCCGGTCAGAAATGTCCCATCGATGTAGAGGATTGGACGACAATGGACAAATGCCTGAATGCAAGCACCTAATGCAAAGAATACTCGTTGCAACACACTTTTATTACCATGGTCAATTGATGGAAAGGCTTTCAGGTCGTAGTACGTCTCCGAATTCCTCTGAAGAATACAGCCTAATAGACGAGGCAAATTGTCATAGGCTGCTTCAAATGTACCAAATCTCATCTCTACAACCTTCTGTTTTGCCCTCCAAGCCTTAGCATAGCTAATTGTGTATTTGAATTTCTCTTCAATATGTCTAACAATTGATCTTAGTTCGTACCCCAGATTGTTGATAATATGGGAGTACATCTCTGTTGCAACAAATGCAGATGTCATGTTTCTGTGATATTTTTCAACACCGGGTAAATAACATGAATGCTCAGTCACAATTGAAACTTGCCAATAATCTTTTCATTTACCCTTGAATGCGTGCACCCGCCTGGACACCCATCCTACATGCACTTTACTTCATACACCGATTTGCTTGACTTCACGACCGAGAACTCTCTTTGAAGTGACACGACCCATTGTTTTACTGCCTCCTTTAAATCCTCTACATATGCATACTTGGCCCCCTGGATGACCTCATTCTCCTTGTACTCTCATGGCACATGATGTCCCTCGGAGATAGCAAGCCTAGAGAAGTCTTCGTTGCTCCATTCTACAGGCATCACGGTGTCCTCATCAGACGAATCATCATACTCTGCTTGCTCGTTTTTCAAAATCTTCCCTATCCATTTCTTTGATGATGGTATTGATTTGTTCTCCCTCATCTGCCACATCTGTTGCCTGTCTATCTTCTCCATTCCCTCCTTCATTCGCTCCTTCATTTTCGTCCATTGTTTCACTATCACCTCCCGCCGTACTTGGACCCTCATCATCTTGCACAGGCATTGTACCAGCGGTGTTATCTTTCTCATATATCGACACAAGTATGTCCAGTGGCCAACCACGTTGGAATGCATTCTCCACATACCATCTCCAAGTGGCAGTGCAATCCACCGGCATCAGTTCCCAAAAAAACCTTCAGTTGCACGACTGACTACTACATACAAGGTTATTGCGCTGAGCTCGAGGTTCAATCAAAACCCTTGCATCAGCCAGTTGTATACTGACCCAAAACTTCTCTCAGCTGGTCTATCAATCCCCTTAGCCGTTGAACTAAAATCCGACAGATCTACCCCTTCTGGACCATATCTAACATTCCCTTGCCCGTGAAATAACTGAAATATCACCTTATTTGCTATATCTGTTGATACAAAAATACAGTTAAACTAGGTACCAGTATTCTCCTCACATCTTTACAAAACTTAAGTCATCTAACAGATTAACTAAAAACCTACAGATCTACGAGTAACTACTTATTTTCATACAGTACTATACACATAACCAGTACAATACTATATCAATTCTTGCATATAAATAGAAATTACAAAGAAACAATAAATTTTACCTGCAGATGAATCAGCAAACTGATAAAGCTTCGCTGCTTTCGTTCAGCCTCGCTCTTAGCTCTCTCTCTTCTTTTTTTTCTGTGATTTGTGTGAATTTTACGACATTTTTTGAGAGTGGGAGGAGGTTTTATACCTGGCCACCCAAAAACCACCCTCAGAGAGGGCGGCAAGGAGGCCGCCTGCAAAAATCCGGCCAGGGTCGGCCAATTTGCAGGCGGCCCCCCGGGCCACCTAAAAACCGCTCTCTGAGAGGGCGGCGCCGGCCCCCTTGCCGCCCTCTCAGAGAGCGGTTTTTAGGTGGCCCGGGGGGCCGCCTGCAAATTGCCCGTCAGCCACGTCATTAAATCGCTCTCTGGAAGGGCGATTTATAAAAACCGCCCTCCCAAAGAGCGGTGGGAGTATATTTTTGTAAATTTTTAAAATGAAAATGTAGTTTTGTAAATATTTTATTAAATAAATATAAAAATAAAAAAATTCCTCTCTCTTTCCCCTCCTTGGCCCAAGGCCAATCTGGCCCTTTCCTTTCCCTGCCAAAGCCCAACCCACCGGCAGCCTGCCAAGCCGCCAGGCAGCCCAAGCAACCAGGCTAGGCCGGCCCAGAAGACCCAGCCAGCCAACTAGACCAAATAGTGCCAACCGGCCCACCTTGCTCCCTAGCCCCCAGCCCAGGCCGCCCCCTCCCCTCCTTCCCAGGACGAACTGGCCCGGTAGGCCGAGCCAGCTCGCCGGCCCAACTCGGTGGTCAGCTAGGCGGCCCACCAAAACAAGTAAAGCAGCCCAACCTAGTTTGCGGCCCAAGACGATCCAGCGCACGCGCCGTCCGTCGTTTCCACTTTCGCGCGGACGTCTGCCCCTTGACTCCTCTCGCTGGTGCTGGGACCCGCGACCGCGCCAATCGGACGGCCGTCCGCTCCACCTTGCCTGCATGCTCGCCTCTCTCCCCCGCACTCACCCGACACGCATGGCGCGTGTTCGACGGAATGCTCGGCCGACATCGTTGTGCCTATCGGGCCAAGTGGTGCTTCGCTCCGCCGCGCCATGCCGTCGCCATCAAGCCTCACGCTCCTGCCGTTGCGAATCCCGCCGGCAAGCCTGCATGCGCGTACTGGCAACATTGCCCTGTCATCGTTGCCTGCCCGACGCGATGTCTCGGCCACCGACTCCTGCCATTCCCACGCCTGCGTGAGCCACGCTCCGTCGCGTCTCCAACCATCCGGCCTGCACCCTCATTCCCTGTCTCTGCCATGCCGCCCCATCGTCGTCAGCCAGCCACCCACGACGCGCCCATTCCCTTTGCCTGCACCATGCCACCTAGATTCTCATGCCGCGTCGCGATGTCTGCTCCACGGTAAGACGCGTTGAGACCATTTTTTCCCCATCATTCATATCTTTTATCTTAATCTTTAATTCTCAAAAATACTTATAGATAATTATATTTAAAAACAGAGAGAACAATATATTTTATAATCATTAGCTAACTACGATATCGAACTTTGTCTTAAAAAGAAAACAAAGTGTTTGAAAGTAGGGAAAGGGGAGATAATACTGTGATTCATTGCTTTAATTAACCTACTACTACTGTCATAAATTTACGCGAGGGCGCACATGGTGCACCTACTCGAGCAGGAGCTCCATTAATGCTCTCCGTAGCGTGCGAATGTGCGATGCAAAGCAATCGCCTCTGTCAACGACTCCACCGAAATTTAGATCCAATAGCTTAATACAGTGACTCTTCACACAAATTATTCCCTCCGTACCATTTAAATCTTGTTTCACAATATAAACTTTTTTATACTATTTATCATACTTCTTATTTTATTAATTATTTTTTATTTAAATTTATTTTTATCTTAATCCCAACTATCCTTCTATGTCAAACCATCTCTTATTTATTATTAAGAGACATCAAAATCGTTTTTTCTCAATATTAATTTTTCTAAAAATAAACATCCTAAAAATATTTATATTTTGGAACAGAAGAATATATGTTTTGCTTTTGACAAAGAATCGATTTTAAAAAAAATAAAATTGACGAAAACAAGTTCTATAAAATACCATCGCATAAGCGTTTTTTTTCTTCTTTTTTCTTCAAGCACGGTTAGCCTTGGGTCACATTAGCACGTCATTAATATTTCATTTTACCCTTACATGTATATCTCAGTTTAAGAATTGCTTCATATATAATATGGACTTTCTGTATGTGATTAATGGAGTGTATTTGATGGAAGGATAACAGTGACAGAAAAAAAAAGGAAGAAAAACACTTGCTCGATAATATTGTGTAGAACCTGCATTCGTCGATAACAACTCATACAATACAATAGATCATTTGTCAGTGGCAAAACATAAAATTTCTCTTTAAATTAAATTAAGGCACCACTTAAAGCTAAATCATAAACAAGTTTGTACGAATTATTTTTAGAAGAATCATAAAACCATGTAATTCCAACCTAATTTAACTTAGGTTCGTTATATTAAATTTGAGAGTCCTCTAAAAAAATTATCAGTCTTCTTTTGCAACCGAGGAATTTTGGAAAGTTTTTTTTCTCTAAACTAAAATAAATATTATAAAAACCTAATAAAATTCTTATGGTCCCTCTTAGTTTTAGAGAAAAGAGAGGTTTAGGGGCACCACTACTTCACCCACCCAGCTTATTTTTTTCGTTTTTCGCGCGCACGTTTCCTAAAACGATAAACGGTGCGTTTTTTGCAAAAAAATTTTATATGAAAGTAGCTCTAAAAAAACAAATAGATCCATTTTTAACTTTTTAATAATAAATATTTAATTAATCACGTATTAATGATATTTCTTGTTTTACGTGCGGTTTATTTAAACCCTTACTTCAGCCAAAAAAACAGGGTCTTAGCTTGTTGTGTTGTTTTATAAGCCGAAGGTAAAATGAGAAATATTATTAGCACGTAATTAATTAAGTATTAACTATTAAAAACTTAAAAATTAGATTTGTTTTATTTTTTAAGATAGTTTTATATAAAAGATTTTTAAAAAACATACCTAAGTTTTAGAGAGTGTGTTAATGAAAAACGAGCGAGAAGAATCGCCCAAAAGCAACACCATGTTGAACTAATTAAAGCTCTGTACCACATGTGTACTTGCGTGTTTGAAGAAAAAGAGGAATTAATAAGGCCAAATCTTCAATGCGGGGTGAATTCCGTCACTCACTGCTCATCTCATCGCTCGTCACCTTGTGCTCCTCGTGCTGTCCTTCCTGCGTCGTCTCCTCCAATCTCAACCCCCTCCTCTCTCTCTCTCTCTCTCTGCTCAGCTTCGCTCGATTCAGCTTATCGAGCCAGCACCCAAGGAGAAGCAAGGAGCAGCGGCCAGGAGAAGGGGCGCTGCTCCGCTCGAATCGATGGCGATGAGGCACAGGGCTCGCTCCGCCCCCAGCTCCCCGCTCACCCCATCCTCAACCATGAGGTGCCCATTTTCTCCGTTTCCCTTTTTGCGTTTCTTGCTTCCCAGTGGCTGTGGATTTCTTGCCATTTTAGGCAGTTCTTGTGCTTCATGCATCATGCTCCGCGCAACGTTTTTTCTTGTCAATTTGTTACTCCTAATAGGAATGCTCAGTGGAGAGCTGGGGTGGTGGAATCTTGGTGATTCTTGATTTCAGACAAAAAGAGATGAATAATGAGAAGGATTTGTTTATAACTTAGCTTTGTTCTCTTCTTTTTTAGTTGTTTTGGCATTTCTTAAACATATGGGCTATTTAGTAGCTAAGACGAGGAATCTCGATGTTATGTTTGGCTATTTGGTACTAGATTGAGCACGAGAAGCTCAAGAAATGCTTTTTGGGTGATGCAAAGCTTCATCTTTCAATCTTTTGTTTTGGGTAAGGTAGGAAAAGTTTAGTGAGTATTTTGATTCAGATCCATGGCTTCATGTGTGGGCAATGCCATCGGTGCCTAGACTGCAGTAGCAAACATGTACCTGGAATTGGTAACCAAGAACAAGAATGGATGTGACCAAGTTAATCTTTTTCATTCACCTTATCTTTTCTGAGAGGAAAAGCACATGAGGATCTTGGAAGAAGCTCAGTGTTTTGTTGACCCGCAGGCATGGAACATGGTGATGCCAGCATGAAGACCACTGCAAGTGGACTTGGCATTGACATTCACCCCACTATGGTTCACCTTTTCTCAGTGGGCAATGAAAAGCAAGCTCTACTTGCTGGCGCAATTCGGATAAACAAAAGGTGTTAAGGATATGCTGCGCACTTCAGATGGTCTTTGGTCTTAGGTTATATGGCATATGGTGGGTGTTGAGTGGATACCCACTTTCATTTGAATGGAAAAAAAATGGGAGCAGATTTGTTCTCAAGTTCTGATTTCCACCGCTCTATTTTTCTGTTGTATCTGGGAATCCTGTTAAACTTAAATCTCTTGAAATATTTCAAGAGATTGCTTAATGGTTTGACAAGTTGTTACATGTTGAATCATATCATGTAAAATGAACTCAATAAGCAAATCTGAGCACCAAATTGATATATTTGGGCTACATCTGTTGACCTTTTTATGTCTTCATTCATTTGGAGAAGCCAGACCACCATATGTCATGGTAAATAGCTCCATTGTGTTCTTGACAGAATAGCTCCCTTAGTATTGAATCTCTACAATTGTAGTGCCGTGTTCTAGGTTCATGTCAGGAAACATCAGGGTTTTGCAGTTTAAAGTTTTATCTGCAGTTGCAAATTCAAACTGCAAATGTCATGGCTATGGTATTCTAATGCTTGTGCTGTATCCAGCTGGAAATTAGATGGTTGAAATGAAGGTTGAGAAATTTGAGACACACAATTACCTCTGAAGAAAAAATAACTTTTCACATTGATCAGATTTTCGCAAGCATTGATTTGTAATCAGGTGCTCTATGGGCAAGGAACATGCTATATTAGTTGAAAAGAATATAATCATGAAGGGTCAGGTTGGATAGCACATACTTCATTGCATACCTGCAAGTTTCCTTTTCTGAACTGTAGAGGAAACTTACCTTGCATAATATAGAATTAACCGTTTTTTAGTCTTTCCCTTCTTGCAGAGCAAAGAAGATATTTGGTTTCTCTGTATCTCTCATCCTCATCAATTTGGCTTCCATTATGGAGCGTGCTGATGAGAATCTCCTTCCGGCAGTTTACAAGGAAGTCAGTGCAGCGTTCAATGCTGGTCCTGCTGATCTGGGATACCTTACATTTCTAATGAACTTTCTGAAGTCTATAGCATCTCCCTTGGCAGGTATCCTCGCCCTTCACTATGATCGCCCAACAGTGCTTGCAATAGGGACTGTCTTCTGGGCCTTATCGACAGGGGCTGTTGGTGCTAGCCAGCATTTTCGGCAGGTTGCATTCTGGAGAGCTGTAAATGGCCTTGGACTTGCCATTGTAATACCGGCACTTCAGTCATTCATCGCTGACAGCTACAAAGATGGTACACGTGGTGCAGGGTTTGGTTTACTAAGCCTGATCGGTGCAGTAGGTGGTATAGGTGGTAGCATTTTAGCGACAATCATGGCTGGGAATGACTATTGGGGATTGCCAGGATGGCGTGTTGCATTTATTATGGTTGCTCTTGTCAGTTTGATAATTGGTATTCTTGTTTACTTATATGCGACTGATCCAAGAAAAATCCCTGGTAATCATCTTCTTGATGACGATGACTATGAGAGGTACTTTTTTTTTCTATTTTGGTTAATTTGTTTCATATCATCTGCTTGTGTTACTTCATTGATAAAAGTACCAATCAAGGCTGGTTTGTAGGAAAGGTTTAAGAATAAAATCCTTCAACAGATCTTTAGGAGTTCAACACAGTAACATGACAATCATCTCAAGTAGTATATCCATATCTATATGATTCTGTCAGATAGGATATGACATCAATATAACGCTTTCTTTGTTTGCATGATTTTAATCTGCATGGAATTTTATTTCAGAACAGGGTTATTTTGTAGATGAGCTTAACTATAGGATACTCCCTCCTTCCAAAAATATAGTAACTTCTACCATTCAAAATTTGTCCCAGAATATAACAACTTCTCCACCGTCAACCAATCACAACCATCCCCCATTTAATTTCTCCACCTACTTCCTCATCTCAACCAATCACAACCATCCCCATTTAATTTCACTTCTATCCTTAATTCCCTTGAAAAACTAGAAAAATGCTTATATTTTGGGACGGACGGAGTATTTTTTTTATTATTATACACTAGTATAGATGGGCCATCCGATGCTTTTGATCCAATGGATCAGATCCTATTGGAGTATTACATTGCTTAGCCCTTCTAGATTCATGGTCTGCTTTTCTGGTGTTGCTGCAACACGTATAAAAGAACTATTCCTCACCTGAGCATAGCTCATTAAAATGGAAATCATCCCTTAAATGATCTGCATACTGCATTCGTTGTGTTTTGTTTAGGCATGCAATGGATTTCTCCCTGATCAAATTACTGCACAATATTTGAATTAAACCCAGCAGCTGGTAACTGTGAACAGTAATACTAGATGCATTTCAGTATGAGAGCATAACATTGGTACTTCATCGCCCAGGTTACATTTGGCCAGCAAAGATGTTCTTCCGCCGCCTTCAATATGGAGGGATTCTTTGGTAGCAACAAGATCTGTAATGAAGGTGCGGACGTTTCAGATCATCGTCCTGCAAGGAATAATTGGATCATTGCCATGGACTGCCATTGTTTTCTTCACAATGTGGTTTGAGCTCATTGGTAGGATAAAAAATTGATTATTTTGAACACTCAAATGATTACAATGCCCTCAATTTGACATTGAGATGTTTAAATCCTCTTAGGTTTTGACAACAACAGCTCGGCGGCATTGAATAGCCTGTTTGCTATTGGATGCGCAAGTGGAGCTTTCCTTGGAGGGGTGATAGCAGACCGCCTGTCGCGACACTTTCCAGATTCTGCACGTGTCATGTGTGCTCAGTTTAGTGCCTTCATGGGCATTCCTTTCTCGTGGATCCTCCTCACGGTCATTCCACAGTCGGTTGATTACTGGTCTGCCTACGCTGTCACTCTCTTCTTCATGGGCATCACCATAAGCTGGTGCGCTACCTCTGCAAACAACCCCATGTTTGCAGAGGTAGTCCCTCCCAAGCACCGAACCATGATCTACGCCTTCGACCGTGCATTTGAGGGCTCATTCGCTTCACTGGCAGCCCCTGCTGTTGGCTTGGTTACCGAGAAGATATACGGTTATGACAGCAAGACTGTAAACCTCGCAAACGGATCACCAGAAGGGGCATATGCGCTATCCAGGGGGCTGTTAACCATGATGATTGTTCCTTTTGGCGTTTGCGTCCTGTTTTACAGCCCCTTGTACCTTGTGTTCAAGCGTGACAGAGAAAATGCGAAACTGTCTAGCTTCAAGGACCAGGAGCTGATATGAAGATGGCTTGTGTTTGGACTAAAGCTCCAGTCTGGCGGCACAGAAAAATTTCAGGTACAGGCTTCGTCAGACTGCAACACGCAACATATATGTTCAGTGGATAGTTGGACCTGGTGATTACTCATGTGGAGGGAAGTGGTGTTTTTGCTGTAACTGTTAGCAACCAGCCAACCACGACCATTTGTACTTCTTGGCAGGCAAAATTTCTTTGGTGTGAGAGGAGTAGATGATCTAATCCATGCTGATGTGATTTGTATCAGCCATACCGAATTCCTTGTTTGTAACAGATTCACTAAAAGACTTCCACTATCAATAGGATTGTATGGCTTCCATACTATTCAGACTATCAATTTCTGCAGTTGCTGCAAAACTTCATCTGACCCCAATATTTCACATTGAACTGGTTATGAACTCTTGGAGTATATGGTAGTTAGAGATATATTAGGATAGGATTAATTTGTATGGACTTTTTTCTTATCTCTAGATCCTTTCTTATCTGTATCTATTGTACTCCTATATATACCGTCTCCTGAGACTCAATACAATCTATCTAGATTCGCATTCGCAGGACATCTCTCTATACTATTTAACATAGTATTAGAGCGGGCTATGTTTTAGCGCTGCTTCCAATCTTCCGCTGTCGTCGCCCTTAGGAGGAGCGATCTCGCTCCTGGGGGTGGCCACCTGTTTTGTTTTTCCGTTGCTTCTTCGCTCACCATGTCGTCGTCGAGTCAAACAACATGCAGTACCAGACCACCGCCTGCTCCATCTACCTTGATGCTACCGGATAGGAGCCGTGACCTCGCCGCTTCATGGCTTTCCTCTGCCCGCCTCCGGTCGGAGCTTCGTGTTGCCTGACGATCTGCCAGCCCCGACCCCGATCTACTCATCTCCGCCACCGATGGGGCCCCGCCTCTTACCCGTCACTGAGGGCCTCACCTCCGGCCTCCGCTCCACCAAGCTGGATCTACTATGCGCTGGTTGTCTTCGTCACCAACGCCCGGAGGAACTGCCTCCGCCCCCTCTTCTCTGGCCCCGCCATTCCATCCCCGCCGCTGATCTACTCCATCGACCATCTTCTTCCTCCATCGCCCCGCCAGGCTCCCCGTCTTCGGCTGCCTCTCCACCGGCCCGTCCCCTCGAGGATCCCGTGCCGCTCCGCCCTCTCCATCTGCGTCGTCTCCACTACGCCGCCGGCCCAGGACTGCCGATGCTGCCATCGACTCCTTCGCCCCGAGATTCTCCACGTTGCCCGCCGTCTCCGCCGTTGGCCACCCGATCTACTCCACCCCTCTCCGCTGCCACCACCATGTCTCCTCCGACGCACCTCTCCCAATGGCGCCCCTGACTCCGCCGCCTTCTCCCGGATGGACATTGGCGTCCACTAGGCTCCCAACCTCCCGCTCCCTTCTCTGTATGCCTCTTTGAGGTAGTTGGAGAGGGGGGATGGATGAGTCTGGCGTGGACCTAGTATATGGACCATCGAGGAGGACATGAGGTGCGGTGCTTGCTGCTTATTGTTGTATCTTTCTTTTTCCCGTTCAGGGAGCAGGGTTGCGTCGCCCACCGCCTCGTCAACATCTACGCTCTCACATATCGACATCGACTCTGCTTCGACTACATTGTCCCACCCCCCACGTTCTTAGCTTGATCACCCAATGGACTATCCGGGTACGATGACTTCTGCAGTCGATTATCTTCGAGTACGCGTCTCCGCCATCAAGCTTCGGGTTGCCGCTGCATCGCTCCTTCGGGCCGTAGTGTTGCTGCCTGTGGTCCATGTTTACTGGCTATTGCAGCGCTCAGAGGGCCCTCCTCAGCGTGGCCTCACCGTCAGTGGACTTTCCGCCGTTGCATCGACATGGAGTTGTAGTTGTGTCGCCTCTTTGGGTCGCAGTGCCGCTGCTCTCGTCTTCTTCACTGCCGTTCGTGCATCGACCTTGTCATTTGCACTGGTCATGTTGGCCACTTGAGGTCTTCTTCGCCTACTCCGAGCATTGCCGCCGCGTCTTCTTCATGGCTACCACTATCGCCGCTCTAGGGCGGTGGTCCTACATGGCTACCGATGTCGCCGTTCAGGTCATTGGTCTTGCTACTTCACATTCATCTTCGTCCACTACGTCTCATCGCCAGCATCGTCTTTTCTTTGATTACGTTCATTCTACTCCGACGACAACAGGCTGCACCGACACTTCTTCCTCTACGCCGCTCTACGCACCGTGACCATCTCGGAGGCTTTCTCTGCTAGTCTCATCCGACATGGCGCAAGGTTGATGGTGGTCTCCTACCTCGCCCGCGCGGTATTGGCAACACTGTCGCGCGTGTTCATCCTGAGTTATCCCTGAGCCTGACAAACCTGGTGTGACATCTCGTCCTAAACGGTTCGACAACGTCAGCTCTTTAGTGTCATTTTCCTCCACGACTGTTGCGACAACATAACCGTCTTCGTCCTTGGCATGTCCTCATGCCACCTTGGTCCACGGCGCCATCCTGTGTGCCCGCGATCACTCCATAGTACCTCTTGCGCCCCGTGGCTTGGCAGATCGCTCGTCATCAACACTCGACTTCGGCTACATCAACCACGGCTACTTCGCGTCTTTCGCTTCGGCTACCTTGACTTCGGCACAAAGGGCTATCATCCTTGAGCACTCTCGCCGGTTTCTTCTCCAGTCTAAGTGTCCGTATTGCTCACGCTTGGACTACGGGGGATGTTAGAGTATATTGTAGTTAGAGATATATTAGGATATGATTGATTTGTATGGACTCCTTCCTTATCTCTAGATTCTTTCTTATCTGTATCTATTGTACTCTTATATATACCGTCCCTCGAGACTCAATACAATTTATCTAGATTCGCGGTATATCTTCTCCTTATACTATTCAATATGAACTTATGATATGGTGCTCTACAACTTGACCCTATCTTTAGATGATATTGTGCTTTCATGCTCCCCTCGTGAAATATAACTGAATGAATAGTGAAAGAATTCTCTAAATGGTTTTATTGTAAAGTTAAAACTGTCATACGAAGCATTTGCAAAGCACCATGCAAAAAAAAAAAAAAATCAAGTAAACACATGCTCCTTTGAATAGTGGCTCTCTATTTTTATTTCATATCCTGATATCAATTTTAGCCAAAGAATAGCAAAAAATTCTTTTATTTCTCTCTGTGCGACTGTGCCTACCAAATTTTAATTTGAAATTCAAGGCATGATGGATTTACTTTTAAGAAATTAGCTATAAAACCTTTAACAAGAGTTATTGATGTATGACTCTATCCATTAGGGTTCAAATCCTGTTGCTTGTAAATATTATGTTGCTTATAAATATTATGTAACCGTATGTACGCAGTACGCTCCTAATAGGAATTTAGTGAGATCAAGAATTTGCCGTTGGCTCTATCTCTTTAAGCGTGTGTTAGAAATGGCATTACAGGGTGTGAGTGTGATATGCGTGTGTAGTGGTTTGTGTGCATATGCTTCTTTCATGCAATGTAAAAAATAGGTACTCCCTTTATCTTAAAATAAAAAAACTGGTACTGGATATGACATATTCTAATACTATGAATCTGGACATCCAGTACTAGATTTTATTATTTTAAGACGGAGGGAGTAAATAAATAATAAAATGAGATTAATCAATTCTTTAACAAAGGAAAAAAAAAGGAAAAAAATGTAACTTCTCATGTGGGGCCCGATTGAAATAATCCAGTATGGAAAAAGGCCACTTCCGCAGGTATGGCTCGATCCAGGCCATTGGAAGCCATCGGATCGCGCGATCGAACGGTCCAGATCTCTCCTTTCCTCTTACTAGCATACTCCACGGCTCCACTCCAGCCTTCTCTCAAGTCGTCGTCTTCACACCGCGAGATCTGCGCATCTCGCCGCACCACCACCACCGCCACCGCAGCAATGGCGGCGCCGCGCCACCTCACCCTCCTCCTCGCCATCTCCTTCCTCCTCCTCGGGGCCGCGGTGGCGGCGGCGGACGAAGCGGGGGAGGGGGGCCCGCGGGGGAGGCGGCTGCTGGTGCTCGTCGACGACCTGGCCGTGCGGTCGTCGCACTCGGCCTTCTTCGCTTCCCTCCAGGGGCGCGGGTTTGATCTCGACTTCCGCCTCGCCGACGACCCCAAGCTCTCGCTCCACCGCTACGGCCAGTACCTCTACGACGGCCTCGTCCTCTTCGCCCCCTCCACCTCGCGTAATTTCCCACTCCCGTCGTCCCTGCTTCTGAGATCCACCTCCTTGCTTCGCCTCAATGACTCAATTCGTGGATCCGATCTGTGGCTATGGGTTGGTTTTAGTGTAGATTCGTTGGAACATAAGATCTCCGGCCTCCGGGCGTAGAGTAGGTCGTTCGTCTGATCCGATCTGTTCTCTTGGAGTAGTAGTTTCGCAGTGGAATTCTGTGATCTCAGATGGGTAGTTCCATCCATTGTGGTTTTGGGTGTTGAATTCTACGCCAATTTGAGGGATTTATAGGATAGTAGAGTTTATGCTTAGTCGTTTAGCTCGTGGAAAAAAGGGATCCTAACAGTATCTAGCACTGCAAGAGCTCTAGCTTGTGTTGCGATTTTATTGCTATGGTTTAACGGTGAAGTTCTTTTCAATTTTGTTTTACACAGTAATGGAATTTTGCTTCTTTTTGCGGGGTAAATCTGTGGGTTAAGTTGCAAATGCTTTGCTCTATGCTCCTGATGTTTTAGTTCTCGGTTCAGCTCCAGTCCTGTTGAAATTTAATGTTAGTATCTGTTCGCTGGCAGGTTTTGGAGGATCAGTGGACCAAAATGCTGTTCTGGAATTTATCGATGCTGGTCATGATATGATCCTGGCAGCAGATTCTTCGGCCTCTGATCTTATCCGAGGCATTGCAACAGAGTGCGGGGTTGATTTTGATGAGGTAAAGGGTCTAAAGCTTGTTAATTTGATCTATTATCATCTCTGTTGTTCCTCATTTATCAATGTCTCATGTGTTTTTGGATGGTGCCAGGATCCAGAGGCGATGGTTATTGACCACATTAATTATGCTGCCACTGATGCTGAAGGTGATCATACTTTGATTGCTGGTGATGACCTCATCAAGTCAGATGTGATACTGGGGTCGAAAAAGATCGAGGTTGGCTCTAATACTAAAAAGGACCAAATCCTTCAAGTGTTTTGCTCTTCCTTTTTTTACATGTTTATTGTTACAAACTATAGTTGGAGCTGATTTCAGACTAAATCTTGGTCACCGTTGATATAGTCAAATCATGAGCATGAGAGTTGGGAACTACTTAATTTCGGTTTTATTCATGATATGAATGTTTATGGTATTTGCTGTCAGTAGAATTTTGCCTTCTATGGTAACCATCTTGACCCTTCTTACTGTCCATTGTGCCCATGAATTGTAATTGTGGCTCTTCAATTTGAAGAGCACTCTACCACATTTTACATTGCTATCCTGTGGCAAACCAATATTTAACCCTAATTACTAGACAGAAGCTATCCTGGAACATTATTTATAGCTGCAGTAGTTTAAAGCTAGTGCATCCTTGTAATAACATTTGTTAGCATTAGGCGTTGGCAAGGATTAGATGTACAATTTGCTGGCTTTTTGTTTCTGCATCTCCTTTTTATTTTTGTTTACAATGTCAATGTGTGCATGTAATTCTTTCTTCTCTTTTAATTATTTTCCCTGTTTACCAGGCCCCTGTATTGTTTCGGGGAATTGGACATGCAGTTAATCCGTCTAACAGCTTAGTAAGTTATTTAATTTTTATCTTGTTACCAAAAAAGTGCATGCCTCTATTTTATTACTATGAATTGAAACTTTACCATGACCTTTCATTTATCCTTCTTTGCATATCTACAGGTTCTGAAAGTCTTATCCGCCTCTCCATCAGCATACTCAGCAAACCCAAAGACTAAGTTGGCATCCCCTCCATCTCTCACAGGGTCG
This sequence comes from Oryza meyeriana var. granulata, assembly GCA_003991445.1. NCBI lineage: Eukaryota > Viridiplantae > Streptophyta > Magnoliopsida > Poales > Poaceae > Oryza > Oryza meyeriana. The sequence goes on from RYFJ01002376.1 coordinate 153,479, forward strand.
GCTATATCACTGGTTTCTGTTATGCAGGTGGTTGATTTTCCTTCCTTTAGCTACTCAGATGTTTCAGTTCGCCTTGGATTTTTACTTGTCTCATGTCTTTGACCTATGCAATTTGTTCCTTAGATTTGGGTTAGTTTCACCTGTATCCTCGACAAAATATTACTCCCTCTGTCAAAAAATATAGCAACTTCTAGCATTCAAAATTTGTTCTAGAATATAGCAATTTCTCCACCTACTCCCTCATCTCAATCAATCACAGCCATCTCCCATTTAATTTCCCACCTACTTCCACTTCTCAACCAATCATAACCTTCCCCCATTTAATTCCACCTACTTCCTTAATACCTATGCCCAAATCCAGAAATTCTTATATTTTGGGACGGAGGGAGTAACATTTGAAGGCACTGAACCATAAATATGGACGAACCATGCCATTTGCAGTTAAAATGGTTTAAAATTCTACAGAAGTCTACAACCCTTTTATGTCCCAACAAATAGTTTATGTGTGTGTTAGCCTAGCCTGGTGTTGATGCTCATGGGTTTTGCTTATTTATTTCTTAAACAAGTGAATGACAGGAAAAAAGGGTTCTCTTGTCTAGTAATTCATCATGTTGTTCACTCTTGAGTATTCACTGCTATAACAATGGCCTTTATAGATGCATATCTCACCAGTTTTATGGGATCACCAGTGCATATTTTGTTTTCTGACGAATCTAAGAAGCTTAAAATGTCCTCTTGCAGGCAAGAAATAATGCTCGGGTTCTGATATCTGGATCACTCGATCTGTTCAGCAACAGGTGTGCTACCACATACATCAAAAGTTGCTTCCTCTGGTTTTACAAGATTCCTTATTCACTTTATTTTAAAATAGGTTCCTAAAATCTGGTGTTCAGAAGGCTGGTAGCAAGATAAGGTGAGCTTAATTACTTTTGAAACTTATGGAGATTTGATTTCAAACACTCATGCTTCATTAGGTGCTGCATATCATTGAATAGACATACTATGAGATGACTGATCGGTCAAGTCTGGAATACTGGTGCAGTCATGCTCCCTCTGGTTTAAATTTCACAATTAAAAAAAATAAAGTTGCACAGATGCTTTTCTTGACAAATGAATGAACTAAGTCCATGTGCAGGCAAGCATTATTGACTGATCTTTAGAAAAAAATATCCATCGTATTATTAGTTTTATAAGGAAATTCTATAGCTATCCTACTGCCAAATTCTTGAAACACCAAGTTATTAATATTTGAGATGGCTGATTGCTCTATATATGCGGATCTTATTGCTCATATTTCTGAATAGACATACCTGAAAGTGAAAGCGTATTGTGACTTTCAAAATCTTATTAATGTTTGTCATATGCTTTATATGTTAAAAGTGGTTTTATGATATGCTCAATCTAGTTTATTTGTGCAGGCACGAGAAAGCTGGAAATGAACAGTTTGTGACAGAAACGAGCAAATGGGTCTTCCATGAGAGGGGCCATTTAAAGGTTATATGTTACTTTATCACACTTTGCATCGTTGTGATGATGTTTGTCTTTATGAAGGAAAAATTATAAATAACAATGCCATAATCTTTGTTATGTCCATCTTTTCAGGCAGTGAATGTCAAGCATAACAAGGTTGGGGAGACAAATGAACCTGGCATGTACCGCATCAATGATGACTTGGTAACTCTTTTCCTTTTATGTCAATTGAGCAGTGAGAAGTTAAACATGCTAATATAAATGATTCCTTAAAGGAATACTCGGTTGAGATCTATGAATGGTCTGGGACGAGCTGGAAGCCATATGTTGCTGATGATGTCCAAGTTCAGTTTTACATGATGAGCCCTTATGTTCTGAAGACACTGTTGACTGACAAGAAGGTATGAACCGCCATGAATCAGTATTGTATTAAGTTTTTTTTAATGTTGCAGTTTGTTGAAAGTATTAAATATACTTTCCTGCCAATATAGGGTGTATATTCGACATCCTTCAAAGTTCCGGATGTTTATGGCGTTTTCCAGTTCAAGGTTGAGTACCAGAGGCTTGGATATACTGGTCTCTCTCTTGCAAAGCAGGTTGGTTGCATGACATGCTTTCCTTTTCACAATGTCACACAAAGCATATGCATATACCATAATTGTCAACTTTCTTGAAACTGCATCAACAATTTGTTTGTCCACTGCAGATTCCAGTGCGCCCTTACAGGCATAATGAGTATGAAAGATTCATAACGTCGGCATATCCGTACTATGCTGCATCGTTTTCAACAGTAAGATCTATTAAATACATTTAAATAGATATAGGAAATTTGTTTTCTCAACCTTGCATCTGAGATGGACTTTCATGATAGTCACTTCTGTGCTAGATATCTTCAGGTCTTCTTTTCTTGGTTGGAATTATTAAGATATTTGTAAAAGTTATGGTGCAACTTCATGTCCTAGTTCTTTACATAATTCCCTCTTTGTTGCAGATGGGAGCCTTCTTCATCTTCTCATTTGTGTACCTGTACCACAAATAGATAACCCATGAGAGAGCACAAGTTACCTGAGGCTGATGCGTGCTAGGTCCATCCACTGATTGTGCTGTAAACCCAGTGTTGGGGTTCAAGTTCATAGAACTATATTTTTGTAGCGCAATCTAGAGCACCTTTGACGACCGCTATCATTGATAACAAGAAATGTACTCCTGTTGCTAGAATCTTACAACCATCCCCTCTTTTTTTTCTCTTTCAATCTTTCCTGATGAAGAGCTGTGGAAATTTTTAGTCAATAGAATCATGACACCATAAGCATTCAGTGAGTTTGGAAGCTTGATGAAGTACTTCAATCATGATAAATTGTCTGTTGTGCACTGTTGCCCCTTGACCTGGGGCTCCAAAGTTCAGAGATGAGAGCGTCGTTCTTGTTTAAGATGTAGGGATTACTTGTTGAAAGGAAACATAAACACGGGAGTGTGCTTGAATGCGATTTTTTTCTGCCATTGAAATGTTATCCCAGTTGACACAAGGATTATCAAGAGTTTTGGCTCGAACTTTCCCGGTTGCTCCTACCCCAAATTTTCCCCACTCGATGGCAGGAGGGTACATTGTGTCTGAGAACTTACCCATTTTGACGGAGGGTCCACAAATTGGTTCGAATTTCATCAAATTTCGTTGCCCAAAATTCGGAGCTCTCATAAACTGCTCGGTTTGTGTCGAATTTCCAAAGAAATTTCATCGGATCTCATGAAATTTGTTATCTCGATGGGGCTCGCATTTCAACTCAAACGAGATTTCAAACCCTGGTCTAACCATAGAATCACTAAACAGTTCACTTGGCTTAGCAGTTATATTTCTAAGGAGCACCATCCTTTATTTATCAGCTAATAATAATACATGAGCCATAGCATTACTTCATATTATTGCATTTTACAAGGCATAACATGACAAAGTATACTATTTTTTCTTCTTTTTTGAGACGTAGCAAAGCATACTCTCTACTGCATTGCAAGGCACATAAACGGCACATCACAATCTCTCCATCCATCCATCCATCTCCTCTGGTGCAAACCATCAATGGCAATGATCCAACGGCTGGGAATGTCTCAGCTACGAGCACCAGGGCAAGATTGCGCCGCCACGTGGCAGCATCCTAGACGTGAATCTCCAGGTTCCACATGTACAGCTCCTGCTCCGGCACCGGCAGCTCGACGGCGACGAGCCCCGTGTCGTCGTCGTAGGTGAACTCCACGTCCGCGCCGTCGAGCGCGCACCTCGCGGGCCTCCGCGAGAAGTAGGCGCCGAACCGGCCGCACCCGCGCACCCTGAGCGCCACGACGGCGGTGTCGTCGCTGACGACGGCGCACTCCTCGACAGCGCCGCCGGCGTTGAACATGCCGAGGAGCCCGACAGGCGCGAACGAGACGCCGGCGGCGGTGATGGCGCGGACGGGGCAGACGTGGAACACCTCATACTCGAGCGCCCCGAGCGTCACCGGTAGCGCGGCGCCGCGCGGCAGCCGGATCAGCTCGCCCGCCCGGTGCGCGTACACCACGGCCTCCCCGTCCCAGCCGCCGCCCTCGCCGGCGACCTGCACGATGGCGTCGACGTCGTCGGCGCGCACGGTGCCGGTGAGCGTCCCCGGCGCCGCGTCGTGCACGCGCGTCTTCTTGGCCACCCTGCACCACCCGGCGCCCTGGCAGTTGAACACCCCCACCACGCCGCCGCACTTGTTCAGGTTCCAAATCTTGAGCAAGCTGCAAAATTCCATCAAAAACACCCAAAATTTCATCAAATTCGAAACCATTTAGCACAAATTTCCCCAATTTGAAATGATTTAGCACAAGTTTGCCCGATTCGAAATCTTTTTGTACCTTGCGCCGTCGCGCGCCGGGTCGGAGAAGAGGCAGTCGCGGGTGGGGCGGCCGGGGAGGCGCGCTCGGAGCACCGAGCCGTCGGGGAGGACGAGCTTCCTGAGCAGCTCGAAGTTGTGGTTCCCCGGCTTGTCGCTGACGTAGATCGGGCAGCCGCCGATCGCCCTCGCCGCGCCGTGGTACTCCGCCGCCGGGTGCAAGCTCTGCAAAACCACCCATCAAACACCTAAGAAGCAAGAACAAGAAGAAATGCCGCCGGCGCCGGCGCCGGCGAAGGCGGCGGCGATGGGTTGATGCTTACATGGAACATGTCCCAGTCGGGCTGCATGAACTCGCCGAGGAAGACGGTGTTGTAGGCGACGGAGGCGACGTGGACGGTGTGCGACGCCGGGTCGCGCGGGTAGAAGTCGTCGGAGGCGCGCACGACGGCGGTCTGGCGCGCGCTGTAGAGCATGTCGGTGTTGTGGCACATGCACGAGATGCAGCCGTTGTCGGGGAAGCTCCGCGCCACGGACGCCTCGAGCGCGCGGTGGTACGCCCGCGTGAGCGCGACGCGGCCGCCGTGGCCGGCGCCGAGCGTCTCGATGATGTTCTGCACGTCCACCTTGACGCCGTCGACGCCGCAGGTGGCGAGGTAGGCGTGGAGCTCGTCGTAGAAGGCGAAGACCTTGCGCGGGTGGACGAGCCCCAGGCCGAGCACGGAGAGGGAGTCCATGACGATGTCCGGCTGGTTGCCCGTCACCCCCGGCGACTGCACCGGGTACGCCACCGCCGCCTCGTACCGCTCCATCGCCGGCGTCACGCCGCCCCAGTACCCGGCCATGGCGTGCCACACGTACACCTGTCGAACGCCGTGCTCTTCCTTCACCTCCTCCACCAGCAGCTTCAGCCCCGGCGTCTCGCCGTCGCCGCCGCGCTCCTCCTTCTTGTTCTGGAACTTGACGTTCTCCTTGATGCCGGTCAGCCTGCTGGCGAACTGGGCGCCTTCCTGGACGGCGACGGCGGGGTGGTCGTCGTCGTCCTTGTCGTCCTCGGTGCCGATCTGCTGCCAGCCGTCGTCGACGATGAGGAAGCGCGGCGGCGCGCCGCCCTTGGCGAGGCTGCGGAGGCCCTGCTTGACGCCGTCGGCGGTGACGTCGGTGTAGAAGGCGTCCCATGTGCACCACCCGAACCAATCCAAGAACGACGGCATCTGCACACACCATCAAAACCATAGCTCATCAACATGACATGAACAGAATCGATGGATCAAACAAAAAAAAACCAAGTTAATTCTCAATTGGTATTACTATTACCTTCTTCTTGTCCCTGTGGTGGAATGTTTGCATGTGCCTCTCCACTGCCCTGCATTATTTTCAAATTTAAACCATCAGAATTCAGACGTGTCACCTCTGTCGCATGGCAAGGACTCAATTTTGAATGCAGCAATCTTGTATCTTGTAGGAATTAGTTCAATTCTCGTAAAATTTCTTTAAGATGCATACATTCTAAAAGAGGCTTAGATATAAGCCTACAGAGAATTGAGCTGTTTCATCTGAAATTTTACTGATATAGACGGAGAAGAAAAGAAAAGAAGTTCATACTTGACGGCTTGAGTGATTGTATCGAAGGGGTTGGTCCCAGCATGGATGTACACCATGTTCACACCCTGCTCTGTCTGCACCGCCTTGTCCCCTGACCAAAATATTACTCAAATCAGTATAAATTTTATCCAAAATTTGAACTTTTTTTTATCAATAATCATCTAAATTTAATTTTAAATCATTCAATTTCATATCCTAAAACTTGCTTACCGCTCTCGATGCAGATCTGCAGCTCGTCGTTGTCGTTGCCCTGCAGCGCCGCGCGGAACTGCCCCTCCAGCAGCGGCAGCATCACCACGTACACCGGCTCGCTGGCGCCGTCGTGGCCGTCGCCGGCGGAGGCGGGGACCTCGATGAGCATGAACTGCGTCTCGAGCGGGACGTCGCGGCCGGAGGAGCCCATCCGCTGCGTCATCCACCACAGCTTGAACCTGAACAGGCACATGAACCGGCAATCCCTGCAATTCCAACCACCCAAATTCAGATTTCAGACGCCATTTCGGTAACAAAAATTTTAAAATTTCTCGCGACAATTTCGAATTCTACGACTTTGAAATGCAGCAAGAATAAAGCTACAAGAAATCGAACTTCAAATTTGTAGTTTTTTTTTTCAGAAATCTTGGAAGCTTCGTGAAGCATTCTGAACAGTGAACAATCGTGAAAACGAAATCAGTGATATTATTACTGACCGGAGCGTGCCGAAGGTGAAGACGTGGAGGCTCTTGGCCTCGCCGGCGGCGCCGCCGACGAAGGCGCCGTCGACGAGCCCTGCCCCGGACGCGTGCGCCGCCGACACGTTGTCCGGCACGCCGGTCAGCACCGTCCGCCCCCGCACCGCCAGCCTCCCGTCGCTCACCGTGATCTGCGGCGTCACCGTCATCTTCTCCTCCTCCGCCGCCGGCCGCCCAAATCGCTCACCAAAGACGATAAGAAATCGAACTCTATTAACCGAGAACAAAATTAACAAAGATGATTAGCAACTCACAAATCACAGAAATTACCAACCTTAATTAAGCACTAAACCAACCAAGAATCACAAATCAAACATGCATACCTTTTCTAGCTAGCACGGCGATCGAAGTGATAATCGAGATAGAGATACAAGATATATGTGAAGACGATTAGAGAGTGCTTTGCGTGAGGGTAATTAAGGTTAGTGAAGATAATTAACAACTACTAACTAAATGGTGGTGCCCTCAAGGGAGGGAGATAGATGGCGGGAGGAAGAGGAGAGGGGAGCGAGGGGTTTATATACTCGTGGAGGGGAAGAGGAGGTGACGTGGTCCATGACACGTGGCAGCATGGCCCTGACAATTATTTATTTATCTGTTTGTTTTTTAGCTGGAGATTAATATAAGTGGGGGACTCGCATGGTGATCAAAATGGCCAAGCAACAGGTGTAAATTTCCATTGAGATTTTCTATTGCTCCTTGCAAAAATATCTCTCTTCCAAATTTACCCCTGGGAGAGGAGGAATTTGCTTCTCCTGTTCTGGGTTCCTTTGTGTGGATGGAAGATTAACAAGGCTGTGCATGATAATATATGATATGGTCAGAGAATTTGATGTGTTACAGTTATATATATATATATATATATATATATATATATCATGTATTGATTTCTTGCAAGAAACAAAAATACTGGTATGGGAGACGTCTGTTTTGTATCTAGTGATATTATATTTTGAGATATTTGTTTGCTTGTGTGCACACATTCTGTCTCTGGGCTGAAATTTCATCATTTTGTAGACTATGTAGGCTGCTATGTATTGTTTCATTCCCCATGTTATCAGGTTCATATGGCTAGAACACTTGTGTTGAATGGTTGAATGCTGCTTTATATTTTCCCTTTCCTTATTATTTGGTACATTATTATTTGTGTAGGTTGTCGATGAGCAAGCGACCGTGGTCGGTAGTATTGATTATTTTCCTCAAATTCTTCGTGTCTAATTAAGTTACTTCCGTATGGTTAGAGAAAACCGTGGTTTGGACAACCTAGGCATCGTTTGGTGTGCAGGGATGATCAATTCTTTGTTATTCTTCGTAATCAATTTTTCTCCTTAATTTGGAATTCCAGCATTCCAAACCAGACATAAGAATGTCATTTCGTGCGGATAATTATGATTGCCTAAAGATATATATGGAACGATCGTTCACCTTCATCGCACGTCCGATTTTTTCTTTCTCTTCCATTTTTTCTCTTTCCATTTTTTCTTCTCTTTGTTTGTTTCCGTTCGTTCATTCGTTTTATTACAGAGTGACTTATATATATGTATATATATGTATATATATATATATATATATATGTATATATATATATATATATATATATATATATATATATATATATATATATATATATATATATATGTTTGGATGGTATATATCTAGAATCAAAATTTAAGTAAAAAAGACATGCATAAATTCAAATTCAGTTCAAACTTGTTTGAACTAGCTAGTAAACAAGTTAATGTTTATACCCAAAAAGTTTTAAAAATTTTTATACTTATTTAAATTAGGTATATAACTGATTTTAATCTTAAGAGCTAGACTTCATGGTACCAAGTATATATACATACTAGCAAAATGCCCATGCGTATGTTGCATTGGATAAAGTCAATTTTAATTAGGAATAGTGGAGTAGCAAACTAAAAACACATCAGATACAACCACTTTTAGATTCTATTTCAACCTAAGTATTATTCCAAATTTATAAATCAGATCCTGGAGGCCGTCGAGGCAACAAGCATCGTGGTGCAGGTATATATATGTGTGTGGGTGTGTGATATGAGATGGTGAAATAACTTTGAATTTGAGATGTTTTATTGCAAGGTATAGACATCAATCAAACTGTTACACCTGGGTATATACCTAAAAGTTGAAAAATCTAAAAAATTTAAACAAAATTTGTGTATTTTAAACCTTGAGACTCGAGCACCATAAGACCCTAAACGGGTGTATATATATATATATATGTATATATGTATATGTATATATATGTATATGTATATGTATATGTATATGTATATGTATATGTATATGTATATGTATATGTATATATATATATATGTATATATATATATATGTATATATATATATATATATATATGTATATACATATATATATATATATATATAATCGCATGCTTACTATTATAATTGTCATGAAAAAGATATAATTTAACGAAATTATGTCAAAAATACATAATTATCATGGAAAAGATATAATTACGATGGTATTATTACAGGGAGGCTCTCAAGTATCTTAGACTTGTAGGTGGTTCTGGAATCCTTGCTAAAATTCAACTAGTGTCACAGTACTTTAGATATTGAATGCAAACTACCCTGATTGAAACATATGCTAGATTAGATCACCCTCCAACAAAACTGGAAGAGATATTCTCCGTCACAAAAAGAGAAAAAAGGGCAAGATTAAGAAGTCCAATAATTGCATGACCTGAATAATAAATAGTACATGATGATGAGATTAAATCATTGTAGCGACATTGATCGGGCAATAATGCAGCCAAATTGGTCGTGTACAATTGACATGCTTGATCGATATTTTGCACTCAAACCGTCTTCATTTTCGTTGCTCTGAAAGGGGCCTCAAGTGATCAAGTATTCAAGTCGAGTTTATCCCTGAGCTCAGTTATATATTCAACATCTATATTTTGTTGAAAATATCGATAGAGCACTCCCTTATATTTCCAAACACCCACAATAGGCAATAATATAAATAGTTAGCGTTACATATCGGACATACAACCTAGGTATCTTGTCAAATAAAAAAGTAGAATAGCGTGACCGGACAAATCCCACCTTCCCCTCGTATATAAGAATTCATTGGAGGCAACTAGCGCCCGGATGTCCGATTGTATTTCATGTTTAGAAATGTTTCGGTGTTTCATCACGTGATAAAACAATGTTACAGCAAAAAAAAATGATTCAGATGTTTAATCACTTAGTGAAAAATATTTTAATCGCCTAATAAAACATATTTCAAAACAATGCAACATTAAAAAAAGTTGATTGCAACACCAGGATCCTACTATATGCAACATCAAAGAAAAAACAGTACACAACATATTCAACATCTCATCAGGAAAGAGTGAAACACTTAAATGCAACAAAGTACAACCAGATAAAATAATAAATTACAACAAGCCTATAGTCCGTTTTCTTTTTTTAACAGTGACAAAATGTACCTCCTCTATGATGATGACTGGGAGGGAATTTGGCTCCTATGGCACGATAAAGTCTGAGCTGTTTCAAATGCTTCTACAACAAGATCACTAGGCGATCAATGTTACATTTAAAAAACTAGGCCCTGGGCCAGCGGGATTGGAGCAGCAGGAACAGGAGAGGTTCAACTTGATTTCTGCTAGGAGCAATAGGAGAGCATCGGCGGCGACGAATGCAGCATCCGGCTTCGTCGCCTCCCCAGGCGCGAATGCTAGGACGCTCCGCATCCGATCGGTCCGACATCCACGGCAAATTTTGAGCTGCTCGCCGAGGTCTACCTTATGGACAGCTCAAGTGTTGCCTCGGCATCGGCAAGATGAGCAACTGCTCAGCGGCGACGGTGGCCAAGAGGCCGGAAGATTGAGCAGAGCAACGATGGCAGTAATTTTCTACAGGCCGTGCTTAAAGTTTTTAAGGAGAGAGAGAACAAGAAAGAAAAAGAAGAGGCGTGCCCCCTGGTAGGAGGTCCGAGCTTGGAGACCGTCCGTTGGATAAAGCTAAAAAGTGTCCGATGCAATTTTTAAGGGGCTGTTCGGCAGTGCTTAAAGATTTGGCTTATTTTTCTCGTTTTTCGCCGTAGGGCACGGCGGTTTTCTAAAACGATAAACGGTGTATTTTTTTTTAAATTTTCTAAAAAAGCTTAAAAAGTTATTTTTCAGTTTTTAATAGTAAATACTTAATTAATCACTAGGCCATCAATGATACATTTTTCGGAGCTTTTAGCAGCAGGAACAGGAGAGGTTTTGATTTCTGCTAGCAAAATAAGCATCTGACGCATGCAACATCCCTCAGCCTGCCGTCTCCCTCTCCAAGGATGTTTGAGCTCGGAATTCATTTCCTATGTTCTTGCTGGTTTTTCGTCTTGGGAGAACTGCTCATATATGCATATTAGCATAATGTTCTTAAAGTTTACATTGAAATGATCTTTTAACTGTAATTGAACCTAGATTTATGTTTACGTATCAAAATACCTACATAGATTAGTACTAGTCATAAGCAATTGCTCGATCCAAGTAGACAGATGGTACATACATCTGCAGAGAAGACAAGCTAGGGAGGACACGTCACCATGGTAGCGAATAAATGCGCTGGACTCGCCGGCTGGATGGATTGCATTATTGGAAGCATGCATGTGATGTGTTTTAATCTCTTCGAAAGCAGGGAGCAATTACATGTGCCGTCATTTTGATCGATTAAACGCCTGAAAAGTCAAGATAGCCATTGCCACTGCATTGCTAGCTAGTTCACTGCTGGATGAGCAAGCTAGCTACATGCATGCATGGGGGCATTGGTTGGATGCATGTAGCCTATATAGCCCACCTTGATCCCCAAGAGGTGTTTGGTTGGCATTAGACAACCCAAGGGCATGTTCCTTTTTTTTTTTCTGAATAGCTAAATGATTTTGTGATAACTATTCGAAGAGACAAACAAATAAATTAACTACTATAAAGTTGAAAACGGGATTTAAAATAGTTCTCTGTGAAATTTATATATAGAAAGTTTTTTTAAAAAAATCGTACCGTTTAGAAGGCCGTATAACATGCGCATTAAGCCATTTCTTAGAAAAGAACATATCCGTCCATGTGTATTAGCATTTTAAATATTTTTAGGACAAATTAAACGTGAAGCGAAAATACTTTGATACCTCTTATTGGTGGGGACAAGATTAATGACGATAATTCAATGATGGGCGGTTGGAATACACTAAAAATACTTATATTTATGTACAAATTTTAAATAACATGAATGCCAATATAACCGGAGAGAGTATATTCAAAACATTATCTTTTAAATAACTTAAAAAATTGTCTGCTGACGTGTTCCATAGTGTCGTACAATTTGGATGTTCCTACATATTTGCTAAAAAAGTTGGATCAAAGCTTCAATATAGTCAAGGGTGTCAAATATATTTAAAATTGACAGTAGTTTATACTTCCTTCGTCTAAAAATAAATCCACTTCTAGCATTTTAATCCCAATACACACTTAGTAGAGAGAGGAAGTGACTAAATATCCTATATAAATAGAAAATTAATATTAACTGGTGGGTAGATAAGAGGTATTAAAAGAATAAAATTTATCAATTTTTGAACCAAAGCTAGGTATGAATATAAAATTTGGTTTATTTTAGGATAAAGATTTAAACTCTAAAAATTGATTTATTTTGGAACGGAGAGAGTATATCTTTTGCCGAAGATGCACGAATCACCCGTGTACATGTCTACAACAAGAAATGGACTAGTTTTGTTGAAATTTCAATAAGTTTTCGTAAAATTTCTCTATTACAAACAGGCTTTTACCGAAGACAAGAAAAAACAGAGCATATGTTCACGGACCTCACCACTTCCATGTGATGTTTATCTTTGATCGATCATCGATCCACAGAAAGTTAGAAACAGTCACGGTTTTCATGAGAGATACGTCGACCTGAAGATCTTCACTTTCGGAAAACTGAATCTGGCTATATCTACTTTTGTCACTGTCACTGTCTCACATACAGCTACAAATTCTATCCTGATTATTCAGCAACGAAAATTTAGGGAGAGCAAGAAAAATCTATTATCATTACTGGGAATAATACAAGAGACGCATCCTGAATTTTGTATTTTTTCTGTGGTACTTACCAATTTCATATCTGAAGTTCCCAACGATGAAATAGTATATATTAGTCGGATGTTAAAATTTACCTGCCCTCCTGTGTACATTGCAATTTCCACGTGGAGCGGGGTTAAGTTAAATCAACACTAAAATTATAATTTTCATGGATGTTGCTTGTGCTGACCTGTCACGAAAATTCGAAACTCTCACGAAGATCACTAGTATATAAGAGTTTATCTGTTTGTAATATAACCTATAGCAGAGATAGTCTAGAGCTACATATATATTTCCCTGCAAGAAATTTCACCGAAACCTGCTTGACAACGATGCAATAATAAAACAATGTTTATATTAAGTGTGTGTGTCGCTTGCATACGTCATATTTGAATGTGTTTATATTGACAAACCTATTAATAATATTTCCACATATAACATTTTGATCCATCACTGATTTTAGATTTTGAGATTTGGCTGCACAAGTTCTTAAAACTATATTATTTACGAAACGAAAAGAGTATATTCTTTAGCCCTGTTTCTTTTACAATTTACCACTTGCTTGAAGACGTTCCAAAGGCGCGGCTTACAAGCTGAAGACAACGCTGTACTTCTGTATTTCTATTCTTAGCTATCAAAAGCCAACGCCGAAAAATTAGCAAAGAAAAATATTGCTGAGTCAATTCTAAAATTAAGTTTTAAAATTAAATTTAAAACTAGCTGTTGCTAATTGCAGTCACAGATATTTGAGCATGTGTGTGACACGTTCGTGAGAAGTTCCCTACTCCCTCTATCCTAAAATACAGCAACTTCCATAATTTAAATTTATCTTAAATATACAACCTAATACTTATAAAAGGTGATATTTATCACTAAATTACCGAAACTATCCATTCTCTTTATTACCATCTAACTAGTACAGGCTTACATCTTACCCATACCGAGAAGATAAACAGGTCTTTTACCCCTTTCTTTACTAATCATACGGAGACTAAAATTTACTCAAAGGGGTAACAGTAACGCTTCCAACACACAAGAAAAAGGCAGAAAACAACATGCCTGGTCCATGCACGAGCAGCCGGCCTGGCGCCGGTTCAGGGACACGTGTTGAGCCGGAACTTTTCTTTTTCCCTTGGACCACGTCACGCACTGCTCAATATATCGCTGTACATTTGGTCCTGGCACGTCTAGCTCTGCGGTACATACGTGCACTACTTTACAACCTAGCCGGTACAAACTTTTGCGTGTAAAGTGATCGTCCTTTATGACTTGATGGAAGTAGCTTTTGCGATGAATTTAGCTGCTAATTCCTCCAAAAAAAATTTAACTTCGGAGTACTAATTAATGCCATTTTTATATGTATTTTTAGTATTTTTAAATGTGATTAAAGGTTCCAACTTTTTATCGTTTGGTTGTGTTTGGTAGCATAATATACGACCTTTGTTTTTAAATATATAATATTGCATCCCTATTAACTTTTAAACATCATGTTTAACTATTATATTTGTCGTAATAAAAATTTATCTACTTTCTCTATCTCAAAATATAATAAGTTTTAGCCCTAGACAAAGCTATTAAGGAAAGGGGTAAAAATACTTGTTTGTCTCCTCAGGGTCGGTGAGGTGTGGGCCTGAACTAGTTGGGGTAATATGAAGTCAAGAGATAATATGTGTAGTTTAGTGGTAAAAATCACCTTTTACAATTATTAGTTTGTTATATTTAAGACAAAATTTAAACTCTAAAAGTTATTTTTTAGAAACATAGTACAGGCACTCACCTAAACACGTGTACGCTCACCCGTATGAAGAACACACCCTATCTCTATAAGCATTTTTAAAAGACTGGACCGATATTGCTTAAGATAGACGAAGTCGTTATAGACACCTCAGCTACCGACGGATATGTTACCTATCATTAAAAAAATAATTAACCGTAAATACGAGCACTCGTGCTATTTTGAGACAGAAGACGTAAGTACCATTTGTTTTTTATTTATTTTATCGTTAAAGATATTTTAAGCTTGACTTGTATTTTTATATATTTATACTAATTTTATATAAAGACAGTGATTAAATGTTATATCTAAAAATCGGGTCATATATTTTTTATGAGGGGAGTATATATTCGTGGGTTTGCGAGTAACAACAGGGTCGGCGTGCACTGGTCGGCTGAGCCGGATCGACGTCGAGACACGGACACGACAGGTCCGACCGACAGAGTCGATTCGGTCGACCGGTCGGCATGCACAGTCAAATTAGGCAAGCTCGATATAATGATGCATCATGTTGGATCGATATATCAACTTGACCTATGGAGTAATTAATTAACAACGAATTCTATCTGCCAAAACTTATATATCGTGTGCGTGCAGCATGGCACAGACATAAAAAGGCTACAAATTGTGATAATCATAGATATGTATGGCACCATATTTTATGTCTCATGCATTGCACCGGAATATAATACAGTTGAGTATCAATTTTATCCCCTTACAAATGGGTGTGTTGGCGAATGCGGTTCTTAAACCCATTAATAGTCGAATTTTTGAAAAAAAATTCTTCATCAACATTTTTTAAAAACCTTTTTAAAACAAACTTTTCATAATCTTTTTAATATTTAATCGGATTTGCTATTCATCCAACATTTGATTTTTTAATTCTGTCAAACAAAATTGTTAGCCGTTGAATGAAACTTTGAGATTCGGGATAGGAGAAACGAGTTTCAAATTACACTTCTAATTTGTTGTAGTTGTAGTTTTAACTTATTGTAGTTGTCATTATCGATTGGTATAACTTTAGTTATAAATTTATGCAACTCAATCATAAATATGTACAATTGCATCTAATGATTCGTATCTTGGTTTTTAGATACAGAAAAAAATTATTTGATAAATTTATTTTTTTTCAAACGTTTGATTAATACACGATCCCATATTTAATTTATTCATCCATGCTCTTAGATAATTGTCGTCATAACTCAGTTTTATTTATCATCCATATAAATTTTGGAACCACAATTCATACTATAGCATTGTCGCGTTACGTGTGCTACCTAGCTTAAACGTGAATATATACACCCAGTTGATATATGTAGAAGCATACTCGATTATTGGAACTGTTTCCTAGTAATACGCGTGGTACAGTGACATGGTATACGTTGAAACACGGAAATTTTCTCAATTCTTGTGGGAAGTAACCATTTCCTACGATTTTTATTTTGAGAGCTGAGTGACAATCTACAACTACTTAAATCCCGACAAAATAAGCCTGTTTCCTGGCCCAATACTGCTGTGTATTCTATTGATAAGCACAAAATAAATTATTTTTAGACAGATTAAAGAAAGTACGTGGACACCATCTTTTTAAACCTGGTGCAAAAACTCATGACTTCGCACCACACCAAACTAAATATGGTTAGATTATAATCACTAGGGCTACAAATAGTTCTAATCATGGCTTGCAATATTAGCCGTCAATTCAGTTCTACACACGGCAATCTTGATTTTGTTGCCTACAATGATAGGCCAAATAATTTGGTGGTGATGACGTGTCATGAATCGCCCTTGTTTATAGGCCTAGGTGTACGTACTTGGCTCATCAAGTAAACAAAAATCTCTTAACCCAACTTTGATTTGTATGCATTTAGATATATATCATATATTCTCTCTCCGTCCTAAGCAACTTGTAGAGTTTAAATTTTATTTTAAATATAACAATATAAGTATTTATAAAAAATAATTTTTATTACTAACTATTTATACTAACTCTTTGCTTTATTATCATTTCAACTAATCCAGACCCATAACTCATCAATTCAGAAAGACAAACAAGTTTTTTTTACTCTCCTTAATAATCAAGATAAGATTAAAACTTATTATATTTTGAGATAGAGAAAGTATGATGTAACGAGCTGTCAGACAAACGAGATTTAGATCACACATGCATTATGTTGCTGATTAGGAGTAGTACTTCGTTTCTCTTCTACTGAATCTTTTACACGATGATCCATGCATCGATCTAATTAAACGCGGATGATTAATTTCTGAATAAGATTAGGACGATGATGATTCGAGAACTAAGCCAAGGAGAAAGGCAGGACCAGTGCTGTAAAGTTTCGCTCAATTTGGACAGTTTCAGACTTTCAGCCGTCGCTATATGAGTTTGTGTTTGCTGCACAAGATTGCAACTGAGTACGGATGGGTTCATTCACCGGACAGGTGTACGGACTGTCATGCTCCGACGATGTCACCGTGATTTGGACTAGCATAGAGATAGATCTAAAGTTACGATATGAATAATGGTTTAGACAATGGCTACATCCTAATATATTGTTCTTTTATATTTCCTCCATCCTAAAATAACTTTTTTTTATCTTATTTGTCCCACATAGATTTTATCTTTAATATATTTAATATATTTAAGTTTGCTAAATTAGAAAATAAATACATTGGAGTTTACTGAAGTAGGAAACGAATGCATTAGAGTTTCTTAAAGTAAGAAGCAAATAAATTGGAGTTTCATGAAGTGGAGGACATTTTAGCCTTTTAACTTTATATTGATATATATGAAATAAACTAAAAATAAAGTCTTTTGGGGACAGAGAAAGTATTTAATTTTTAAAACATTGATTAGTACTCCCTCTGTCCATAAATATAAAAGATTTTTTACTTTTTTGAAGAGATTAAAAAAGACTAGCATGCCCCTATCAAATGAGAGTGAAGGTTGGAAGTGAGAGGATAATTGGGGATAAGATGGGAAAATAAATTTAAAGTAGAAGTTATTCATGAGACAATTAGTACTCTAAAATTTTTTATATTTGTGGACAAATAGCAAGGGTGAAAGTCTCATATTTATGGACGGATGGAGTAATGAATTTTAATAAACTTAGTTTGGGAGTATAAAGATTGATACCAATAAATATGTATTAAAAAATACTTTCATAATCACACAAACTTTATATTTTAAACTTGTGTAGATAAAAAATTATGGTCAAAATCGTTTCTAGAAACCAAAAAAAGTCAAATATCATATATTTTTCAGTCGATAAAGTATATGTACAAACTTTCCATATCATATCAAATCAGCCGATACGGTTTGGCCAACCTTTTGGAATAGCCATTCTTTACATTGTGAGCTGATCTCAACTTGTTGACCTCTTGCAGCTGACTCATGCACACTCATGAGTTCACGTAAGTGCGGCTAGACAGGCAGATACCTCGTCATTCCACTTTAGGTTAAACCTTTTCGTTGTAACTTTACAACACATAGAAATGGCCATCACTTTGACTCTTAAGCAAGAAATTTTGACATCAAACACCACTAACTGGGGAAGAACTAAGAAGTCTTATAGTTCTCAAACCTTTGATACTTTGCCCTTTCACTGGAAGTCCTTTTTAATATGATCTTACTACCATAAGGTCGCATGTCACAATGGATGCCAATTGCCAATTAGATGATCTATAATATAAGATATAAATTAAAAATACAAAAAAATAATTGTATATATATACATAACATGTACATTAAGTCCACCGTTTTACCGCCTATAAATATATGTTTGCACAAGTATAAATAATACCAAATTTTTCTTTAAAAAAATAGCAAACAAGACACATAACGTTTACATATCTATATTCTATATAGTTGGAACTAAAAACTCAATATACATTAAGCCATATCACCTTAAAAATTTTGATGGTTAGATCATCCGTTGGAGGGCTAGAAAAAAAGTCTCAGTTGATGTGAAACTGAAGTTAAAGTTCTTTAATTGCCCTCTATTCACATGCATTAAATCGTTGTAATTGTGACGCGTTCATGCAGCTTTGGCTTTTAGTTGGAAGACTATTGATCTCCCCCGCCATATAACAGAAGAGTTCAAGTTCTATTTTTTGACGTCCTTATTTTTCTTTAGCTTACATATCTTTTCAAAGTCATTTATATGTACATAATTATCCCGTAGTAACGCGCGAGTTATCATTTAGTATCAAAGCTAAAATAGATGTTCTGGATCAATGATGAATATAGAGGATACCATCAAGCCTCCTTGTGTTTCCCGAGCCCACAGGCAGCCCATGTGTTCAAGAGAATGCGTTTTGTCCTCTCCCGTTCGCGAGCCCATATGCATTTTTGCGTGGACTTATACTTTGGCCCATGCTTTTAATTTTACAGCGATTTGATATGGAAACTTCAGTGATGGACTCAGGCCCCGGGCCACCTAGGCCATGCCCCGGGGCTGAGAATATAAAAGCCCATATAGAGCCGTGCATTTTTACCATGTAATTTTCGATTGGGTTCAACACTCCATGGGCTGGTCCAAAGGGAGATCCTCCCAGGAAACTTTATACTATATAAAAACTTTTGATATAGAAACTTTCTGTATATGAATTTGAAAAATATAATATGTTATGAACTTCTATTTAACCTAAGCTGGCAAGGCAAAAGGTAGCCTAAAACATATAGGAGTGGGTGCGCGGTTCACACGTTAGGATTTCAAGCTTCTAGTTTCGAAAACACTTCATGTCGGGCGTCGAACACGACGACACCTATGGAACGCTCAGATGCCATGACTATCGAGTATATCTTTCTAGCCACTCATTTTTCTCTCATAGGAAGTTTTCTGGGTCCTTCCTTCTTACTTACTAATAAGGTATGTGTCTTTAACTAATAAGATAACGAATGTATAATTATTACAGAGGGAGATGGAACTTCTTAACCAAATAAAATTCTAATCAGCGGAATATGACTAGCGAAGATGATGACTCCAAACTCCACATGTAGCTTGACCCAGATCCAGCCTAGTCCTCCAGATCTCCATTATCACTGTAAAGCTCCTTTTCTGATGATTTGGTATTGCAAGGTGAGTACATGGAATACTCAACAAACCACACAGCAAGTATACAAATGCACAAGATAAACAAAGAATGTCATATAGGGCTAATTTGCATAATTAGCATTTAATGAAGCATTTAAGACATTAATAAAATAGCTGAATAATTAATCAATATTAATTCAACACTGCATAGCCCACCGGCTGTACAGGCCCAAACTACTTCGAACCTGGAGCTACCACATGATCATTAGATACCACATTATTACCCATTAAATGGTTAATGAGACTAATCACGAAAAACATTGTTAGATTAGCCCATAACCGCGGGCATGACTATTCGAATAGTTTTAATCTGGCCAGAGTTGTACAACTTTACCCACAAGACATAACTCCACAATATGTTACCATGCGCCTTAGTACTACCATGATACCTCGAAAAAGAGTTGTGACAGGACTCTTCGTATAACACGCCTAACGGAATGACTACCGGCCAAGTCTTTAGTAGAGGTGGCCCAACCTCCAGGCTAGAGAAACTATTGGCTCCTAGATATGGACTTATTGACACTGTCACTGTGGATTTATTGACATTACCAACTATCAACTAAATACACCATGGTGTCTCCTGCTGGGGCATGCTACACTACAAGTCTAGCCGTTACCCATGCTGGCTTGTAGTTAATACGTTAAATGCTTCACAACAGTAGCTCGTGAACCGGTGCTTAACTATCATGAGAACTACTAACATCATCATCATCATTCCATGTGTTCACAACCCTCCTTTAATCAAGTTTTAGTTGGACCATTATTAATTACCAATTAGTCCAACACGACGAACTGTCGCGGACTACTCTCAATTATTCACAATTAAAAACGAGTAAAGCATAAATTGTCCCATCAATTATTTTAGGGTTTCTAAGTATGGCTAAGCAAAGCTAATTAATCTAGCTAAAACAATATATAGTTCTAGCCAGTCCAAATGTAACCACAGCTGTCAAAGATCAGGTATTCAAAGCAAAAGGGGCCTTAACAAGGTATATAGGATTATTCCCTCCCAATAACATTCGAAAATAAATACATGTTTGAATAAAAACAGGAATTTAAATCATCGGATCAATATGCTCAAATGGTATTGAATCTGTGTGACTTGCCTTGCTGCTCCGCAAAGCCTTCTGAACTTTCCTCAGCATAGACAGACTCCTCCGGAACATCGGAAACTAAAGGTAAATAACAAACTCAACAAAAACAGTACATAAGCACAGAGCAACAACACACATGGATATTTTTAATTGATATATCTTGATTTTTAAAGAATTTAGAGACTTGAACGACCTCAATCCGAGTTTGTATGAATTAGTTATGATTTTTTGAAGTTTAACTAATTAAAACCACATACAGAAATTAATTTAGCAATTATGACACAATATCGAATTAATTTTAAAAAGGAAAAAGGGCTTTATTGCGTCACAAGTATTTGGTTCACCGTAGACTAGGTTCACCGATGCGGTGTACGCGAATCGGCGGCTGGGATTAACAGATCGGCATCGGACGGCCCCGATTGATTCCGATCTCGGGTGCTTGGATGCTGCCTCGTGGGCCGAGCGACAGTGGGCAGCTAAGGTGAGCGGCTGGTGGCTACGGCGGCTCGGACGGCGGGGCTTGCCGGTGATCTAGGGCACTACAGCGGCAAAGGACTACACCTGGACCTAGAGCGCGACAAGGTGAACCTACCACGAGGTTGCGCGGCGGCGGACTACGACGGATGGTGTCACGGCCTGAATTTTTCCCCATAAATAGAGCCACACAAAATATATTAAAGAAAAAGCCTCAAAGAAATTATTTTTAAGAGGCCAAGGGAATTAATTAAATAAGTAAAATACAAAATAATAAATTATCATAGCTGGGAATATTTTTCCTATATTCTCCTTGCCAAAATACACTAACAGGAATTTTACTGAAATTTTTAGAGCATTGGAAGTATTTTTAATAAATCAAAACAAATTATCGGAATTAAAATCCTTCTAAAATCTCCGTTTCTTTTCTTTTTTCTTTCCCGTTCTTCTTTTCTTTCCTTTTCTTCCTGTTGAGCTGTCGGCCCAGTCCTGTTCCTCGGCCTGCGCCGCGTGCACCTCCCCTTGGACCCCAATGTCAGCCACACACCCCGCGCATCCCTCCTCTCTCTCCCTCTATCACGTGGGCCTGCCGGTCAGCGTCTCCTCGCCCGCGCCCCGCTTTCCCCCCCCACTACCAACTGGGGCCCGCTTGTTAGCTCACTTATCCATGCAAACCCCCTCGCTCTCTCTGCATCCAGGCCCCGCCTGTCGGGGAGCCGTTCCGTCCCTCCGCTCTCCTCCCGCTGACGTGTGGGACCAGGGCCCACACGTCAGACCCGTCTTCAACCTCTGGCCGAATCGGCCGGAGGAGATCCGCTCGCCCCCGCCGTGTGATTCCGCCTCGGCCCACGATCTCCCGTCCTCGCATGTGGTTCAAATGACGCGGACGCGGTCGCCTATCCATTCCCCCACTCCTCCGCTTTCTTTGCGCACACCCGTGGACAAATTTCGCTGATACCATCATCGCCGCCGCCCTACTTTCTCATGAAATTCGGCCAACCCGGCCACAAACTCCCGCAGCTGAGTACATATAAACCCTCCCCGAGCTCCGTCCTCACTTTCCCCCCAGTTACCCCCATCTGCCGAGTACCCTAACCCCCTCCGTGCTGAGTTCCCGAACCGCCGCCGCGCTCCGCCGACTCTAGTCGCACATCGCCGACTACCGCGCTCGTGCTTGCTAGCTTCACCATGCCCCACCGCGTCCTGTTCCGCCATCGGCCGCCTCGGATTCCTACCGGAACTCCATCCTCTCCGTCGTCTCTTTCGGTAAGCCTCTTCGCTGGCCGTCGGCCACGGATTTCTGTCGACCCACTCAGTCCTTTTCTCTCCTAACACGTTCTACACCTTCGCCAGGTTCTCCTAAACCCCGTCCGCGCCTCCGTCGTTGCTTTGCGCTGCCAGAATGCCATCGCCGTCGGCTACCCGAACCTCTCCACCACCGAACCCCTCTGATCGCCTTCGTTCGCCGCTCTCCGTCTATCGCCGCATCTTGGTGAGCACTCGTTGCATTCCTCACCTTCTCCACCGCTCGCCGCTGCCCTCCGCCACGCCGGATGGTCGCCAGCGGCAACCATCGGGCCGCGCGCACCGGCAGGGTTTAGTCCCAGCTTGATCTGAGCCGTCCAATCTGTCTCGGTAGATCAGGACCGCTCGTGCTCCTGTGTCCGCGGTCGCACGCGCGTGGACTGCGTCCACCGTGCGCCGCACTCTCATGCGCCACTGACCCGTGGGTCTCGCCTGTCAGCACCGGCCCCGTGGTCCGCTGACGCATTAAATCCTTGTTAATACACAATAAATTGTTTAGAAATTATTTTTGCATAGGAAAATCACAGTAAAACTTCTAAAATTCATAACTAATTCATACGAGCTCCGATTAATTCCATCCAAATTTCATTAAATCTAGAAAAATGCCAAGAATCCATTAAAAATACTTTCAGCCCATGTTTCAGTGTCCATATGTACTATTTTTAATTGTTTGTGCTTTGTTTGCTATAGAAACCGACGCAATCGACCCTCCAGTTTACTAGAAGTCGTTGCTGAGTTCGCCCTGCTAGAGCAAGGCAAGTTGCATCGTTTTCTTGATTATTTTGTACTTATTTATTACAAAATATTTGTTTTAAATTTATAAACATGCATTACTTCATCATTTCATGTGGGATGGTTGACCTATATAAATGCAATTTTAATTGCTCTGACTTCATTCCACCTGTATACCTTTGTAGCTGGGTAATAATATGACTAGAGGATATGATTAGGATGCTTAGCCATGCTTAGAGACTATTAGCTCACATGGGAAATTAAATGCTCTTTACACTTATTGTTCGACTCTATATCAGGAAATGGAACTTTGGATACGCGGATATTAAACTACTAAAATTTGACCTAAATGGTGGGCTGTGGGTGTATGGTTCTGCTGGTCGCACCCATGGCAATTAAGGACCGGTTCACGGGAACCCCTTGGACAATTAATCATACATTCCACAAGCCAGCGTGGGCAACGGTTGGGCTTGTAGCGTTTCTTCTCCCTCTCATAGGCACCGTTGGTGAGAATGAGCGTGAAGGAGTTGGGTCGGCTTGGGGTCGGGTTGATCGGCTTCCGGATTCATTATGGCGCAAGGGAGGTAGCCTAGCCGATATGGGGTATCCTATCGGTAGGTGTAACCTCAGCGTGGTGTGAATGGTTAGGGAGAGGTTGCGTGAACGGTCCTGTCACAGCCTCTCGCGAGGTGTCGTGGTAACACGCCGGCACATGGGAACGTTTGTGGGGCGGTGTCCTGTGGGTACAGTTATATACCTCTGATCAGAGTAAATCTATTCGAATAACCGCGCCTGCGGTTATGAGCATCTTGATCAAGACTTACCGTGATTAGTCTCACTATAATAAATTGACATGAAAATTTGCTATAGTGTTAGGATGGATGGTTGGGCCTGGTTAACGTGGTGTAACGTTGATCAGTGGAGGATTAATATTGTTCAATTAATCAACCTTTTTACTGTTTGTGAACTACTACTGTTTGTAATTGCTTTTACGTAAATAAACCCTTAGCCTATCTTTGTCTCCCTGCATTGTGCATATTTGCGGGTGTGACTTGTTAAGTACTGTGGGTGGTACTTAGTCTTGCTCCCTTTCCCCTCTCAGTGGTAGAGTACATGTCTGACAAGGACCATCAGGAGGACTAGGCTAGCTTCGCCGTCAAGACGCCTGTGGAATGGATGCCTTCGCTTGGCTAGTTGTATATAGACCTTATTTATTTTTACCGCTGTATTTATGTAAGACAATTTTATTCTGTTTGTAAGATGCACTCTGTATGGCAACTTGGTATTGTGTACCCTATCTTTCCTGGATAGGGATTTAATACATAAGAATGTTCAAAATTTTGGTTACGAATTTCTTGGCGTTACAAATGTTCACTTTGGGGTACAGCCACGCCGTGGAGCCCATGGAGGGCGAGCTCCCTTACCGTGTTCCCTTGGAGCTGCTAGGCGAACTATACCTCCTACCAGCCATGGAGGTTGAGATCGGTGGGTGTACCTATGACCACACCTGCTAGGAGGCAGCTTTCCGCCTGATGGGGGAGCTACGCCGGAGGCACCACTCTACCCTCCGCACTACTGCCTACCACTACCTCCCCTGCCAGGCCTACTACTAGGTCTACAGCACCTTCCAGCAGGCGGACAACGAGAACGACACCACCATCGTCCGCATGAGGCGGGCGATGTGTGCCATGGACTACATGCATGCCAACTGGGTGTGTGCGGCCCACGACAGGGAGGATGCCAACCGGATGACCATTATCGGTCTCCAGAACCAGATTGACCGCCTAAAGAAGGAGGTCGCGGAGTTGAAGGGGCAGCCGCCACCCTGTGGGGCCAGGATCTGTCTGACCCCGAGGAAGAGGATCCTTCCTCCGGTGCGTATTCAGTTGGCCCCCAAGAATGGGCCACACGCACCATCGGCCCTAGCACCAGCTCCAGCTCTAGCACCCGTGCCATCACCAACCGGCGGCATGATCAGTGCGTCGTCGAGCGACGGCAGCTCTCAGGGAGGTACCAGCATCCACGGGGGCTTCACCTCCACCGACGGCACATCTCCCTCAGCGGATCCCACACCCGCAGCGAGGCTAGTTCATCGGCTCACGATAGTGAGGACTACGTGAGTGGATCCAGGACCCGCATCGACGACGAGGTGGGCGACGAGCAGGAGCCGGAGTACAACTCGGACGACCGCAGGAGCCGTTCGGAGCACTAGGCGCGCCATCCTTAGCTTTATCGTTTTTCTAGTTTGATTTCATATTTAGTTGTAATGTCAGGATGTTTGCTTTGAGGTAGTTGGTGGTTCATACCGTCTGCCGTGGTATGGCCGCCTCAACTAGGAGTTGAATTGCTTTTGTTATGTTTCCAAACTATGCATTTCAGTTAATTTAATTCAGTCACTTAATAACCACTCCTGTTTCTAAGCCACCTGTTTTCCTCCTTTCCTTCCATTTCCATCTTCCCCTTCAGATGGTAAACACCAGGAATGGTAACCGCGCTGCCAGCGATGGCAGTGCAACAAATCAATAGGATGGAGCGCCACAGAATAATGGGGCTCCCCAACACATGCCGCCGTCTTTACCTGAGAACCTGACACTCGCCTAGGTTCTGGCCAACCAGAACCAGATGATGGCGATCATGACACAGCAGGTGCAGTAGAACAACTTGCGGCAGCAGCAGCAGCAACCTCACATCCCGGCCTTCGCCCCTCAGTCTAAAATGCCTGAATGTGGAATCAGCTACCAATTGGAAACCGCCCCAAGACAGTGGCACAAGTGCGGAATTTTCTCGGACTTGCAGGCTATTACTGTCGGTTCATCGAAAACTTCTCATAGATTGCAAGACCCATGACTCAATTGTTGAAGAAAGACGTAAAGTTTGTTTGGACAGCCGAGTGCAACCGTGGCTTTGAAGAACTCAAAAGGAAGTTAGTCTCAGCACCAGTCCTGATCTTGCCAGATCCCAAGAAAGATTTTCAGGTATATTGCGATGCATCTTGCCAAGGGCTAGGATGAGTGCTGATGCAAGAAGGCAGAGTGGTAGCCTATGCGTGATGCCAGTTGCGCCCCCATAAGGGCAACTACCCGACACACAACCTGGAATTGACTGCAGTGGTTCATGCTTTAAAGATTTGGCGGCATTACCTCATCGGTAACTGCTGTGAGATCTACACGGACCACAAGAGTCTGAAATACATATTTACCCAACCTGACCTGAATCTCCATCAAAGAAGATGGCTGGAGTTGATTAAAGATTATAATGTGGGAATACACTACCACCCGGGAAAATCCAACGTCATGGCAGACGCCCTGAGCAGGAAAAGTTGCTGCAACACCGCTCGAGCAGAGACGTTGTGCAAGGAAGTGCAGCAGGAGTTCGAACGTCTGAATCTAGGCATCGTTGACCCTGGATTTGTGGCAGCCCTAGAGGCCCAGCCCACACTCTTCGATCAGGTTCGTGAGGCATAAGCGAATGATCCAGAGATTAAAGAGCTCTAGAAAAACATGAGAGTTGGAAAAGCCCAAGGTTTCACGGAAGATGAAAACAGGACAATCTGGATAGGAGAACGATTGGTGTGTCCTAGAAAACAAGGAACTGAAAGACTTAATACTCCGAAAAGCCCATGAGACTCAATACTCAATTCATCCCAGAAGCACTAAAATGTACCAAGATATCAAGACAAAGTTTTGGTGGGCTAGGATGAGAAGAGAAATCATGGAATTCGTGGCACTTTGTGATGTGTGTCAGCGAGTCAAAGTAGAACACCAACGACCTACAGGACTTCTACAACCGCTTAGAGTCCCAGAGTGGAAGTGGGAAGAGATCGGGATGGACTTCATCACCGGTTTACCCCGCACATCTTTAGGATACGACTCGATCTGGGTGATCGTGGATCGGCTCACTAAGGTCGCCCATTTTATCCCAATGCATACAACATACTCGGGTAAGAGGCTGGCAGAACTCTACATGGCCCGCATAATGTGTTTATATGGAGTACCCAAGAGAATTGTATCTGACTGTGGTAGCCAGTTCACTTCCAAGTTCTGGCAGAAGCTGCAAGCAAAACTGGGAACTCGACTGAACTTTAGCACCGCTTACCATCCACAAACGGACGGGCAGACTGAAAGAGTCAATCAGATATTGGAGGATATGCTAAGGGCTTGTGCGTTGGATTTCGGTGGGACTTGGGATAAAAGTCTGCCCTACACGGAGTTCTCGTATAACAATAGCTATCAAGCCAGCCTGCAGATGGCACCGTTCGAAGCTCTGTACGGCAGGAAGTACCGTACGCCTCTCTTCTGGGATCAGACAGGCAAACGCCAGGTATTCAGTACCGATGCACTCAAAGAGGCGGAAGAGAAAGTGGCCGTTATCTGGGAACGATTAAAGACAGCTCAGTCAAGGTAGAAGAGTTACGCCAACAACCATCGCAGAGATTTGAGTTTCGAGGAAGGAGACTATGTGTACCTTCACGTCACACCACTCCGCGGGGTACACAGGTTCCAAACCAAAGGGAAGTTAGCCCCGCGCTTCGTGGGACCCTATCAAGTGCTAGCTCGTAAAGGCGAAGTTGCACACTAGTTGGATCTTCCAGCTTCAATGGCAGGTATACACGACATGTTCCACATGTCACAACTTAAGAAATGTCTGAGGGTACCAACAGAACAGGCCGATTCGGAGCAGATCGAGATCCAGGAAGACCTCACCAATGTGGAAAGGCCGATTCGGATCTTGGAGATCAGTGAAAAGAACACCCGGAGCCGAGTGATCAGGTTCTGCAAGGTACAGTGGAACCATCATTCAGAAAAAGAAGCCACATGGGAACGAGAGCATGAATTGAAGTTCGCCCATCCGCACCTTTTTGCCAGTCACAATCCAAATCTCGAGGACAAGATTCTATTTAAGGGGGGTAGGTTTGTTACACCCTAAATTTTTCCCCTTAAATAGAGCAACACTAAATTTAGGCAGTTTAGAGCACTGAAATACACTAACAGGAATTTTACTGGAATTTTTAGAGCACTGAAAGTATTTTTAATAAATAAAAAAAATTATCAGAATTAAAATCCTTGTGAAATCTCCTTTTCTTTTCTTTTTTTTCCCCGTTCTCCTTTTCTTTCTTTTTCTTCCTGCCGGGCCGCTGGACCAGTCCTTTTCCTCGGCCTGCCGCGGCATGCGCCGCGCGCGCGCCTCCCTGTTGTCACGCCCTAAAAATCTGATTTAATTAAAAATTGTTTTTTGGGTAAAAGTGGAAATACAAGAATACACTGAAAAACGTTTTATCTGTAAAAGTGTTTGATAAAATTTTTGAAAATTTCCATATTAAAAATCCCTAAGTTGAAAATTTTAAATAAATGCTTGGACGCTTTTATATTCCCTGGGTTTTTATAGGAATATTTTAAGCGTTTAAGTATTTATAATAATAAAACTCCTTGTGTTTCGTGGTGGCATTTATTTCTGGTAAATTCCCCACAATTCAATAAACTCTTTGAAAATTTTTTTCGGATTTTTGGAGCTCCAGAATTAATTTTAATGGGACAAAGATCATTTCTATAATTAGATAAATCTGTAATAAAACCCCTGTCTTTTTTTTTTCCTTTCGGGTCGTTTCGTTCAGTCCTTTGAAATCTCTCCGTTCATTGTGAACTCTGACTTCCTTCTCTTTTAGGGTTTCTTGTCGCTCCCGGAGCCCTAAAAATATTCAATTCTCAAATATACCGATATTCCAACGATCGAATGTTTCCTAAACTATTCCTCTACCCATTCTCGACCCCAAAGTATTCCCCATATTTTGGACGTTCATATTAATTCCATTTCCAACTCCGTGAAATATATTGAATATCCTAATTTCTCGGTTCGAACGCACAATTATCCTCTATTTTTTCATAAGTTCCTGATTCCGTAAATATTCCCAATTTTTCCTGATCGGAATATTTCCCTGCTAACTCCTTCAATATCCTCAAATTCCCAAAATATTCTTATGCTGGAGAGTTCCAAAATTCCGGCGACTCTCCTCGATTCTAAAACTATGTGGAGTCCCAAAAGTATTTCGACGTCTCTGATTTTTCCAAATATATATACACCGACGTTCGCAATCCTCCAAAATTCCGAACAATTCCCCAATTTCCAATATTCCGTGATACTTCCTCAATAGTTCTAAAAATTTAAATTCTAAATTTGAAGAATCTCCGGAGAAATCCCCAAAAATCCCCACATTTTTCTCCTTCTTTTCTCTTTTCTTTATTTTCCTTCCAATTTTCCTTTCTATACCTTTTTTTTTTTCTCTCCCTCCTTTCCTCCTTTCTGGTGCTCCCTCTCCTGTTCATCTTCTTATCTCTCTCTCTCTGCTCTGGTCTGGTGGCAAGCAAGCCGAGCCGCTCCAGCACCGAGCCGCCGCGCCTAGGCTGGGAGCCCCCGGCCTGCTCTGCCTGCTCCCTCGCTTCCCCCCGGCCTGCGCCAGCCCACCGCCGCCTCCCTTGGCCCGCGCCGAGCTCACCTGCTCTGCGCGCCCGGACCCGGTCCGCGCCCCACGCTCCACGCCTTGCCATGTTTTCTCGGCACATCGTGCCCACGTCGCCGTGACAACGCGCTCTCCCCTCCTGTAAATAAGCGACGCCGCCCGCCTTCTACTCAACAGCAGTACCCGATAGTCGCCGCTGCCCGCACAGACGCCGCGCCGCCCTGCTTGTCCTTGGCCCGCGGCCGCCGCGTGGCCTGCCGCCGGCCTGCGCCCGGCCGAGACCCTGCTGCCACCTACAACGCTCGGCCCTCTCTCGTCGTCCCCGAGTGCCGTGGGAGCACCATCCGGCGTCCGAAAGCCCCAGCGGCCGCCCTCTGCGGCTGCCGTCACCTGCTCGGCCGGCGCGCCTCAGTCGTCACCGCTGCCGGCGTCTGCAGCCCCTTGGGGCGTGCCGGATTGCCGTCCACCCGGCTCTGCTCCAAGCCGCCGTTGCCGGGCAGTCATCGCCGCCGTTCTGCCCCGGCCGCCACCGCCCGCGTGGCGCCGTAGCATGGAAGGCCTCGAGCCGCGTCGGCGTCGTCGTTTTCCATCACCGCCGTGGGTGAGTTCATCAGCGCCTCTGTCCCTCTCCCCTTGCTCAGCGACCGTGTGTGTCGCCGCATCTTTCTGTGCTGTAGCCCTGCTAACCGGCCTCGCCTCAGACCGTCGCCACGTCGTCCTGTTCCCCAGGCCGTCGCCGGATGACGTCGTCCCTCTGCGCCCCCCGCCGCCGCTGGTGAGCCACGACCAAAGTTCCCCCCTGCTCGTCGTCGTCTCGTCTTTTTCATCCGCCGGCTTCGCCGCCTGCACTGCTGGACCAGCGCCGCCGCCTCTCTTCCCGTCCGTCGTCGCGGCGTCTCGCCCTCGCTTCCGTGCACCTGCACGTGGGCCGCCCGCCGGCACTTGAGCCGCACTGCTCTGTGCCAGCCGCCGCCGCTCTGTGGCCAGCCTGCTGCTGCTTTGTGCCAGCCTGCCGCCTGTCGTGGTCCTACACCGTGGATCATCGTCGTTGCGCCGTCGTCCGGCTCATCAGCCTCGTCGCCATCTCCGCAATTCCAGTGCTACGTGAGCCCGTGTTCCCATCGGTGATGCCCTCTTCTCCCATTATCCCATGAGGTCGCTCTGCCCGCTCCACGGTCGATCACCGTCGTTGCCACCTCGGCTAATCGGTCTATCGTCTTTCCGCCGTCGCCTAGTCGTTTTTTCCCATATTACATCGCGTCATGGTCCGTCATCATCGTCTCCCGCCTGGGCGCTGCCACCCACTGTTCCCAGTCCCTGGCTGCATACCATTTCCCGTGCGCCACCGTCAACCGTTAACGTACCATCGTCATCACTCTCCGCTTGCGTCGGCGTGTCTCTGTGCTGCACCTTGGATGGGCGAGCTCATTTTGGCCCCTCGGCGTGCCACTGTTGCACGGACCCCAGCATCTCCTCCTCCCCTGTGATCCTGACGTATATGTATCCAAGCCATCTAATCTTTATAAACCGTTGATCGGATCTCGTCTGTCCGATCCTTTCGAGTCCAATTTGGGTCATTGGACCTCACTAATCCAGCCACCTTCACACGTCTAAATCCGATACCACGACGTCAACCTAACCAGACCATGTGTCTGCTTACCCTCAACCCTAATTTCCTCGTTCTCTGATCTAACCTCATCGCTATCTGTCACAACACCTTTTATGCTACATCGATATCACCTCAGTAGCGACATCGTTTCTTCTGTCCACGAGAGGCAGACACTCCAGTCCACCACTTCACCTTTTTTCCTCGGATCCATGAACATATAAGATACCAGGTCCACTGTGAACCACTCCTGACTAGTAGCCGCTCAACAACCGCAAACAAGCCAAAATATTTATTTTAATCAAAATCCAGAGAATATTCTACGGGAATATTCTTTTCCAAATTCTTTCCGGAATTCTTTCTGAATTCAATATTCCGGAGCCATATCTTCTTTTCCATCCGAAAGATCCGATTCGACCTGTTCTTCTTCTAATTTCATCTAAAATTATAATCTATCTTGTTTGTATAATTTTGTATGTACTGTTATGGGTTGAAGTTTGTTAGGGTTTTTATTTTTTTTTTTGTGTAGTCGTGTATAATCGCTGTTTCGGAAGACCACGGAGTCTACGGAAGAGTTCGGAAGAGTAATCAAAGACGTTTGTTACAAGGCAAGTCACACATTCATCTTTGAGCATGTTGAACCTACTTTGTGAAATATTTATTATTTAATAAATAAATTGCATGTTTTGCCAAATTACATGGAATATGGGATAACATATCCACTTACTCGAGACCCTGTTATTTGTTACCATTCGCTTGATAACCTTGGGTAATAATTTGACTAGCTTAGGGTCTCATTGGATGACTTTGGCTAGAGATAGGACCCACTTAGCCATGCTTAGCAACATAGCTCACCTGGGAATTAAATATTATCTTTTTATTTTGATTCGACTCAATAATTCTGGGAAAATAGAACTTTGGATAGGCTGATGTTAAATTACTAAAATTAGACTTAAATGGTGGGCTGTGGGTGTATGGTTCTGCTTGTCGCACCCATGGCAATTAAGGACCGGTTCGCGGGAACCACTTGGGCAACAACCCGTACTTTCCACAAGCCAGCGTGGGCAACGGCTAGGCTTAAAGCGTTTCTTCTTCCTTTCCTAGGCACCGAAGAAGAGGGTGGGCGGGATGGAGTTGGGTCGGCCCGGGGTAGAGTTGATCAGCTTCTGGATTCACCATGGCGCAAGGGGGACAGCCTGGCCAATATGGCGTGCCCTGTCGGCAGGTGCAACCTCAGCGTGGTGTGGATGGTTAGGAAGAGGTTGCGTGAACGGTCCTGTCACAGCCTCTTGCGGGGTGTCGTGGTGACACATCGACTCACGGAAACGTGTGTCAGGCTGTATCTTGTGGGTAAAGTTGTACACTCTGGTTGTGTTTTGTAGCTGTGTTTTGGGTTTGACAGCCCAGTAAATCTGATTTTATCGAATAGCAGCGCCCGCGGTATGGGCAATTGGCCATGGAAGACTCGGTGATATTGGCCGTGATTAGTCTCTCTTTTAGTATAATTAATCTGGCTTTATGAACATTGGTGTTTGGAAGGTGTTGAGTCTGGTCGGCGTGGTTGAGTTGATCGGGGGTGGCTGGTTAGCGTGGTGTAACGCTAATCGGTGGAAGACTGTGAGCGTAGTGTACCTCATAGTGCGCCTGGTGGACGTGGTGTACGTTCATCAGCGCGGCTGGTCAGCGTGGGTAGCGTTGATCAGGAAGAACTGGTCAACGGTGGTGTAACGTTGTTCTCAGTGGAGACTGGTTAATGTGGTGGGCTAATTAATCAAGTGGAGTCGGTTAACATGTGTAACGCGTAATGTGGGAGGTCTTGGTGAATGTGGTGTTAAGCGTTCATCAAGTGGAGACTGGTTGACGTGGTGGTAACGTCAATCAGTTGGGAATGGTTGGGCCTCTTGGTTAACGTGGTGTAACGTAATTGTGGAAATTAATTTGTTAAATTAATCAATTTTTTTACTGTTTTGTGACTACTACTGTTATACAGCTTTTACGCAAATGGCACCAGCTTTGAATCCCGTGCACTAAATGCATCATTAGGTGTGGCTTACTGAGTACGGTGGGTGGTACTCAGCCTTGCTATTCCCCCTTTTCAGAAATGAAGACCTTGGCTTATACCCCAGTTGAGCTTGCGTGTGGTGTGGAGCTAAAGACACGCTAGTTTTGCCTTTCCATTGCTGTTTTCTTTCGTGTGAGGACTAAATGTCTCTTCTGTAAGTATTTACGCTTTATTTACGTTTGGAGCTATTTATTGATTTGTCATTTTATGTACCCTGGCTTGATTCCTGGACAAGGATTTTAATACACAAAATAGTCTAGAAATTGGCTAAATTTCTGGGCATGACACCCGTGGACCCCACCTGTCAGCCACGCACCGCGCGCGCCCCTCCTCTCTTTCCCTCTGTCACGTGGGGCCCGCCGGTCAGCGTCTCCTCGCCCACGCCCCGCTTTCACCCCTCATTGCCAACCGGGACCTGCCTGTCAGCTCACTTATCCACGCAAATCCCCTCGCTCTCTCTGCATCCGGGCCCCGCCTGTCGGGGAGCCATTCTGCCCCTCCGCTCTCTTTCCGCTGACATGTGGGACCGGGGCCCACACGTCAGACCCATCTTCAACCTCCGGCTGAATCGGCCGGAGGGATCCGCTCGCCCCCGGCGTGCAATTCCACCTCGGCCCACGATCTCCCGCCCTTGCACGTGGTTCAAACGACGCGGACGCGGTCGCCTATCTGTTCCCCCACTCCTCCGCTTTCTTTGTGCATGCTCACGGACGAATTTCACCGATCTCGCCATCGCCGCCGCCCTACTTTCTTGTGAAATTCGGCCAACCCGGCCACGAACTCCCACAGCCAAGTACATATAAACCCTCCCCAAGCTCCGCCCTCACTTTCCCCCCAGTTACCCCCATCTGCCGAGTACCCTAAGCCCCTCTTTGCCGAGTTCCTAAACCGCTGCCACGCTCCGCCGACTCCAGTCGCACGTCGCCGTTGCTACAGCCGTCGCTGACTACTGCGCTCACGGTTATGGGCATCTTGGTCAAGACTCACTGTGATTAGTCTCACTATAATAAATTGACATGAAAATTTGCTATAGTGCTAGGATGGATGGTTGGGTCTGGTTAACGTAGTGTAACGTTGATCAGTGGAGGATTAATATTGTTGAATTAATCAACATTTTTACTGTTTGCGAACTACTACTGTTTGCAATTGCTTTTACGCAAATAAATCCTTAGCCTATCTTTGTCTCCCGTGCATTGTGCATATTTGCGGGTGTGACTTATTAAGTACTGTGGGTGGTACTCAGTCTTACTCTCTTTCCCCTCTCACTGGTGGAGTACATGTCCGACGAGGACCATCAAGAAGACAAGGTTGGCTCCGCCGTCAAGACATCTGTGGAATGGAAGCCTCCGTTGGGCTAGTTGTATATAGACCTTATTTATTTTTACCGCTACATTTATGTAAGACAATTTTATTCTGTTTGTAAGACGCACTCTGTATGGCAACTTGGTATTGTGTACCCTGGCTTTTCTGGACAGGGATTTAATACATATGAATGTTTAGAATTCTGGTTACGAATTTTTGGGCATTACAGATGGTCATCGGCGATGAGAAAAGGCGACGGGGGTCTTCGGGTCTCCGGCGATGATGGTGCTTCGGCGATGGATTGCGGTCGCGGACTAGCAGATGAGGTGCAGCACCTCCGGGCGATTACGACTAAAGCGATGACGAGGGACGATGGCAACCTGAGCGGTGGCACGGTGCGGTTGAAGACGATGGCAGCGGCGGCGGCGGCTCATGCTTCCTACACTTAGGGCTTCTCGAGAGGCGGCGGGCTAGGACAAAAGCGGCGGCGCGCAGAGAGCAGGACGGGGCTTCTTATAGTGCCCCTGGATTGGCGAGTCCGAGGCGGACATGGCAGCTAGGGCGGCGGCAAACTTGGGAGGCGGCGGGACTCCGAGTTGCGCACGAATCGGGCCTGTTCCGTGGCCAATTTGCTCTAGGTTTTGAGGGGAAAGGCGGAGAGAAAAGAGGAGAGAAAGCCCCTCCCCCCTACTCAACTCGGGAAGGGATCGAGCCGGGCGGCCGGATTTCGTGCGACATGGTGGCGGCGTGGGCTCGGCCTCCGGCCCGAGCTAGAAGATGACCCCGACAGGTGGGGTCCACTTGTTGGCGGGAGAGGGAAAAGAAAGAGGGAGAGAGGGAGATGGGTCGGGTGTTGGGCTTCGGCGCGGGAGAGGAGAGAGAGAGGGATGGCGCTGGCCAAATTCGGCCCAGTGGCCAGGAAGGGGTTTTAAAAGCTTTTTCCTTTAAATAATGCACTAAAATGATATTTCATTTA
This sequence comes from Oryza meyeriana var. granulata, assembly GCA_003991445.1. Lineage (NCBI taxonomy): Eukaryota > Viridiplantae > Streptophyta > Magnoliopsida > Poales > Poaceae > Oryza > Oryza meyeriana. The sequence continues at coordinate 189,113 of RYFJ01002376.1, forward strand.
TTAAAATACCTCCCTTTCTCAATTAATTCCTAGAAAATTACAGGGGCTAAAAGAGCCAGTGAAATATTTAATAAAATTTTATCTAGCCCATTTTTATATTGAAATTTGTTAAAGATTTTTATTAAACCACTTTTTAAGCTTTAAAATAATTTCTAAAAACGTATTACCACATGTATTATTTAAATGGATAATTTTTAGGGTGTGACAGTAGGCTTATGGTAGTCCATTGTTGTATTCAAGTGTTTAAATCTCTTTTGGTCAGATGTTACACGTGATATATACTGTGTTTTCTTGGATGTTGCACGTATTAGGATTTTGGTATTGCAATCAGCTTTTCTCAATGCTACATCTGGTGGAAACATTTTTTATTAAACGATGAAATATTTTTTATCGAGTTATAAAATATCTAAAATTTTTTTGTTGAAATATTTTTTACCAAATAATAAAATATCAAAAATATTTTTTTACCCATGATAAAGTATCGCAGTGCCTTGTGTCACAGTATTGCTCGGTCAGTCCGCCGAATAGTTGACCTTGGGCCTGGCGCCATGGTCATCTTGGGCCAACAATTTTGTTTTTTTAAATAAAAGGAACAATAAGCCGAAAATTTAAAAATCCGAGCTTAACTTAATTTAATACGGGCCGGCAAAAATTAAAGCCTCATTTAGATAGGCCTTAATTGTGGCCGATCAACGTGTATAGGCTAGAAAATAAAATTAAATTTCGGCCAATCATTGACAAATTGAGATTTTGGTCCATCCAAACGAATTACAGACGCTTGTAGTTGGTTCCTCTTAAAGTCCTAGTTCCGATAATATATTAAGTTACATGCATCAACAATGATTAATTCTTAAAAAATAAAAAAATATCGTTAGAGGATGCGCACATGTACGTGTAGTGATATAAGTTCAGTATGCGTGGGAGAGTGTCCAATAAGCATGAAGACAAAAACATCTTCTGTGTAAGATATTGGTTTTTTCAGCTTGTGTCTTATGTCTTGTTTTCGTTAGTACGTTTTTTAAAACGTGAAACGATGTATTTTTTAAAAACTTTTTATATAAAAGTATCTTAAAAAATTAAATAGATCTATTTTTTAGTTTTTAATAGTTATTACTTAATTAATCATATGTTAATAATATTTTTTGTTTTATGTGTGATTTGTAAGCTAACCTAAAACATAGAAGCGAATGCTCCCTAAGCCCCTTTTCTTTACCTTATTTACGGGATTATTTATACCACGCTTCGAAAGATACCTAGAGATCACCGAATTATTTATACCACGCTTCGAAAAACACATAGAGATCACCATCATCATCGTCCATGCCACGTGGACACTTAGACCCCAGTCACGTCAATTCCATTCTGCCTGCTTGAAGCATCCACGGTGGTATGATCACTTTGGCATCAACATAAGCACATTCAAGCAGAGGTAAGTGCAGTGCAACATTAACACTCAAAAAGGTTAAACTAATCTTCTTGATCTGTCAAAATCTACATTACTCCCTCCATCCTAAAATATAATACACAACTACTTTTTTCTATGTCTTCTAATACAAGACACACATGCATGTATATATTAACTTAGCACCTTCTTCTCTTATAAATTCAGTTTGTTTTAAATCTTTCACCTCTAATCTCATTGTCTGTTTGCGTGCATACACTAGGGTGATCTAAATAAGAAAGTAATTATAATTTTTTTAGTCTATGTGTTAGTAGTGGTTACACTCTATATTTTGGAATAGAGTGATATCATTGTAAACAGTAAATTGGTTGCATTGTGTCACATCCAGTGCTCACCACCACCCATTTGCCACCATAACCATGCTCACCCAGTCGCTGTCTGTAAATCAATCTGCTTAATTTGTTATCAGGTAAAGGGCACTGCATCATGATCAGACATTCAGACCGTCACTGCATGTAAGCCTGTAGCTAGCTGGCCTGCAGCTCAAGGGCAGACCTCTGACGAAGCTGAAATTCCCTTGCACATCGGTCGTCATACACAATATTTTCACATAAAGATTCAGGCATGAGGCAGCGTAAAAGGAATTCGGATGAAATAGGGCAAGAGATTAACGTCGCTGATTGCTGACATTTTAGATTTACTATACAAACATACTACTGTATAAGAAATTAACCTCTAGTATTCAGTATGAATAGTTCCTCTAAACCCTGAAACTACAAACTCTGAATGTTTACAATACTAAATACACATATATACATGATATCTATCTATCTATCTATCTATCTATCGTGATTATAGAAGTAGTAGAGCTAGCTGATGATCAACCATAGGCAAGAAGAAGAAGATGAGAAATTGATTGATCAATTGAGTAGAGCAACTAATTATAGTACTCATTAGACATAGATAATTAAAGCAGGATTGGTTAATCAGAAGGAGAAGAAGGGTCGCTTGGATGGCACCCTGCCGGCGGCCTTGAGGAAGTTGGCTCGGTCAAGCACCTTCGCCGTCTTAGTCCCACGCCGCGCCTCCGCCTCCGCCCGCCTCTCCTCCGCCTTCCGCCGCGCCACCGCCACCTCGTTCCTCGCCTTCTCCGTCGCCTTCGCCCGCTCCTCCTCCAGCTTCCTCTGTCAATGGATCGATCAACGTTAGCTGATCTCTGCCAAGTTCTTGGCCGGATCAATGGCGGGTGGGTGTGTGTACCTCGATCTTGGCGAGCCAGGCGGTGGCCTTATGGACTTGCTGGTTCTCCCAGCCATTGATGACGACCTCCTCGCGCTTGAACTTGTTGTTGATCTTGGCCACCTCCTCCGCCTGCCACGCCGCCACCTTCGCCTCCACCTCCTCCTTCTTCACCCGCTCCACCGGCGTCGGGACGGTGGTGTTGTCCGCCACGATGGCGAGCTGGTTTGTCGACGTCTCACCCGCCGTCGTCGGCGGCGCCGGCTCGTGCTCGCCGATCCGCGCCAGCTGCAGCAGGTCGGCGGCGGCGTCTCCAGGGACGTCGGGGTTCGCCGCGCCCGCCGCCACCATGGCGGTGAACTCGCGGCTCATGGTGGTGAACTGCTCGACGTCGGCCGCCCCCGCGCCGGAGGACGACAGCGACCGGTGGCTCGCCGTGTCCCACGAAGGCTGCCTCAGCGGCGGCGGAGAAGGTGACGGCTCCGGGTGGATGTCCCGGAACAGCGTCGCCGCGTGGTGGTCGGCCTCCACGTCCTCCACGTCGTCGTCGATATCCTCCGGCTCGGCACGGGGAGCCGACGGCGCCGGCCGATGGTGGAGCTGGTCTGAGCCCAGCATGAGCTAGCAAGCAAGCTACTGATCACTGATCAGTGATGAGAAAATCAGATCAGAGGATGGTGGCCATGGGTGCGGGGTTTTTGTAGGTGTTGGAGCAGTGTGGAAGCAGAGGAGGGGAAGGGATTAGGAGGATGAGGAAAAGGAGGCGCGTGCACGGCTCGTGACCGGCATGCAGAGAGGACACGTCGCTCTCGAATCAACAGGGGATTTATTTAATTGCAGCCGTGTACTGCTGGGTGAGTCATGGCTTCTTCATCAGTGCACTTGACTGCTCCCTCCGTCCAACGGTATAAACCTTATAGGCATTTAAATTTTATATAACAATATAAACATTTTTACTTTTTTTTAAAAAAAAACCTACTCCTAGCTTCTCAATAGACATTTAAGTAGAGAAACAAAGTGATTAAAATACCTTTCATAAATAAAAACCTAGTATTAGTGGGTGGGTAGGTGGGTAAAGTATACTAAAGAAATAAAATTTCTTGATTTTTCCATCAAAAGTAGGTAAGAAGATAATAATTGATTTATTTTAGAACAAAGTTTAAACTCTTGAAATTGATTTATTTTAGGATGGAGAGAATACGCTACTATTTATGGCATCAATCAGTTTCTCTCATCTTACTTCCGACCACTCTTATATTCTAATCTTTACTAAACAACTTATAAATATATATACTATTGGACATATAGAGTACTTGGCTATACTTGTCAAAAGATGCTTCTAGCTTATAGATTGACAAAAAAAAATTGTACGATGGGAAACCACACAATCCAATTTTTACTGTAAGCCCGTAAAATTGTTTTGATTTTCTCCTATTCTTTATATTGAGAATACACTAAAAATTTGTATATGTGAAAATCACGGACAGTTACTTCCACGGACAATTACTTAGCTTATCTTTACACCATATAGACATCAGTATGATTCATCATTCATCAGAAGTTAACTGATGTAAGTTGTTGGATGTAATTCTAATTAACAAGTGGTGTACTTTCTCCTTAGAAGAGACAGGAAAAAGCAAGAGAAGCTTATCAACAATAGTAGTATCAATTCCCTCGATGCCAGGTAGTCAGATATGAATAAAGGTAGGAGTGCACGACGTGGGAGGTGTGGGAGAACAGCAATGTTGGGGTTTAGACAAAAGTCATGGCATCAGATGCCTCCAAGCGAGGTGAGGCTATGGTGCCACTATCTTGACTGCGAAAAACGATCTAAATTTGGTGACATAAGCAATTAGAGACAAAGAAGACGAGGTAGGAAGGGTTTAACTTGTTGGAGGTGAGGGCAGCAGTAGAAACAGACGAGGGAGGGAAGGAGCTAGGATTGCGATTATTTGAAGTAGCTAAAGGTATCAAATCCAACGGCATAAACAACTATAAATGGAGGAGGAGATAGTTCGTGCCAACTACAATCACAGTGTGTATTATTACCGAAAACAATTAATCTCCTTCATAACATAAAACAATAGTATCTCAAAATAATTAAATGAATCAGCTAGGAATTTAACTCATGATGAATCTCTGAACTAGCTAGGTTCATGTCTGACTATAATTCTCGAAAAAGAAAAAAAATGACATCTATAAATAAATACTAATAAAATACTATTACTAAAATGCCATGCCTAATTAATTATTTGTGCTGGTTTAATTAGTGAAAAATTATCAATGGGGTCCCTTTCATGTGGATGAGTTGGAATGGCACAGACATGGTTACAAGGTGAGGCATCACCCTCACATTGATATAGACCGTCTACCTTTAAGCTTGTGACAGCCCAGTGCCAATACACTGATTACCTGTCTCCTTGCTGTGCTTTTCTTCAGGGCCATCAGATCAGGAAAGAACGTCCTAAATTAATTTGGATTTGTTCTTTAAAATTTCTGCACTCTCAAATGTGGAACACCTTTCATATTTCATTGCCACCTTGTATATGTTTATGTTTCTAGGATTATGATATGCTGATCTTACCTTGAGAGCAGAGAAGAGAAAAAAATGAACAGTACATCCCTGTAATGAAGGATGGTGATCACAGTACATCCCTGTAATGAAGGATGGTGATCCTGATTAATTAAGTTTCATAGGAACTAACTACTAATTAACTGCTAGTATACAAGAAGTTTGCTAGAGTTCAACCCATGTGTTGTCCAAAAACATTTATGGTTCAAGTTCTTTCTCAGTTACTCCTGACAATGCCAGGGTATGGAATCTGCTGAAGAACAATTTCAGTCACATGAGGTGGTTAGCAAACCAACCTTCCTCTGACTAATTTATTGGCATGTTGCATTGTTTGATTGAGAATTTTTTTCTTTGATATGAGAACAAAATAACAGGCAAGTCAATTATGCAAATGAGTGATAGATCAGGTGCAGCTGCTGAGCTGTCCTATTGCTCATATTGCAATATCAATTAGTTATTTGCACTTGGAAGTGGCCACACAGTTCAGGCATGGCCATCAATTAGTTAACTATCTAAGCATGCCATTTCAGAGGCATTACGCCCTGTTCGGCACTCCAGCATGCCAGCAGCTTAAATCCTCGTTTTCTACACGCACACTTTCCAAAATGATAAATGGTGTGTTTTTTGCAAAAATTTTCTATATGAAAGTAGCTTAAAAAAACAAATAGATCTATTTTTTAAGTTTTTAATAATAAATACTTAATTAATCACACGCTAATGACTTTTTCATTTTACGTGCGGCTTTATTTAAGCTTCACAAGAAGCCGGAAGGAACAGGCCGTTAGTCTATTTCTAGTCTGGGTGAAGAATGGTTTATTTGATAAAGATTAGGACTTTTTATTTGCTCAAATTATTGGAGCAATACCAAAACCGACACAACTTTGACCACTAAACTGCTAAACTCACTCTAGTAGTAGGCGACATTATAGTTGAGCCTTGAGAAAGAAAATTTAATTAAAACATCTTTTGAGAGGCTTGAAAGTATATTAAAAACCCTATTGCTGAATGTTAACCTTTTTCGCTGTAAGTATATTAAGGGCGGCTATACTTCCTTTGTTGAGTTTATATTTAGGAGCGTGCTTGTATTGTACAAGTATATGTAAATTGTATGTGCATGTCACTGTGCGGGTACATGTATTTACCTCTTTTAATAATAGAAAAACATAGGCGTATTTAGATAGTCTAAGGACTTTATGGCCTTCTTAAAAATGAGGGATTTTTCTCTATTCACCAAGAACCAATAAAATTCTAAAAGAATTAGTGAACCAACAGAATTCTACTAAGGGTTCTTTGAAACGTAAAATTTTGAAAACATGGAAATAGAAAAAACATAGAAATAGAATGTCATGCACAATAAAATCCTACGAGATTCCAAAACACAGAAATATTAGAAGCGGTGTCTTTGGTAGTTCATAGGAAATAAAACACAAAAATCTTAAAGGAATTAGAGAGAGTATAGAAAGACAAAGAGAGTAGGTACATTAGACTTCTCAAATGAAATAAAAATATAAGCTAGGATTTTATGTTTGTTTTTCTATGGAATAAGGAGATAGGAAACCAATCCATAGAATTTTATAAACTTCATTCCTTTATTTTAAAGAGTCTTATAGAAAATATTCTCTAAATATCTTTAAAATTCCTTCTATTCAAAGGACAATAAAAGAATCAGACGTGAACCTAAAGAAAGCTCCAATGATCAAGATGAAATCATGAAACGTACTAGTAAGATTAACCGTTTTCCTTTCCGATGTCGCTGCTGTCAGGACAGACTGACAGGGAGACAGACACAGCCATTCTACAACACTGATTTAACTGAAACTGACACAAAGTGTCAGAAGCCTAAGGCAACACGTAACGGTTTCTCCAGAATTACAGGAATGCCCCTGTGGGGAGCCAACAACCGCGCGGCCGGGCTGTGTCGGTGGCATCGAAAGAGAGGAAAAGGAAATGAGATCCACACGCGCACACCTAACATGCAAAACGAAAAGAAAGGAAAAAAAATTAGAGAAGGAGAAGCAGACGTCACTTACCGGTGGGTCCGGCTCACTGCTGTGTCGGTCGTGGTGTTCTGCAGTTCGGCTGCTAGCCTCACAGCTCGCAACAGTTGGGAGCTGCAGCCCGGTGGCCTCGTCCATTTTCACATGATTTAATCTTTTTTTGTTCGTGAGAGAATGAATTTCACATGGCAAAAATAATTCAATCCTGCATTCTTGAGGAAAGACCTAATCTGCAGTTCAAATCACTCACGGAGATGTACACGTAGCAAACGTAATGTCAAGCTTATACTATATTTGTGATAAAAATTTCACATTGTAATACTGACGATAGATAGTTAGAAGAGTAATTTACATGTTACGATTCGAAACATGATTTTAATTATGGAACAATACGTACATGTCATAACTCATAAATTATTTAGATAAAAAAATGAATATAAATGTTACTAAAGATGCACTTATGATTGAAAATAATATTGGAGGGAGCCATGATGGTAGTATGGTGCATCATATCTTCCACAAAATATCTGTTAGTAACAACCACTGTGGAAATTGGTTGTTGTTTCATTGTTCCATAGGCTAGCTCTAGCTATAAATAAAATTGGGATAAGTACTTAATTAAAAGACTAAAGTAATCATTTACCAATCTTTAGATTTTTTTTTTTGGCTTGCCATAACAACCTGAACAAACTTGCTTTGTTAAACAATTCATGTACTCGAAAATCACTACATTTTCTAGGAAGAGAAGAAAACATCACTGTCACCCATTACAACATTTTGTACCTCACACAATTGTACTAAAAATTTTATATTGTGCCAAAAGTTTTCTTATATGCCACAAATGTAAATGAGTAGCTTCAGCATGTATTTCTACGATATCTTGTGTCATCAAATATTATTAGCAATTTGCTTATATTATTTTCTTTCCCTTTTGCATGAACTGATTAGTAAGTGAGCAGTCCTAGGTGCTCATAGTAAGTCACTTTTCCCAAGCCTCAAGTGATAATGGCTTGCCCCACCGTTTGACATGATGACTCAACAGCACCAGTATCTCCTTTCGGATTTTGGTTTATCCATAGGTTTTTCTTGCTTGAATCTAATTGAGATAAATGCGGGAGTACAATAGAAATTGTATTAAGTTGTTAAAATCTTAATTTTGTTATACAATTTTATGATTCTAATTAAGGACCTGGTTCTACGATTCTAATAAGTAAAATATATGATTTTACGATTTTTATATGTACGATCCTACCTAGAGACCTCGATTTCGGTTTAGATCATGATTATAAGAAACCACAAGCATGATGATGAGGATAATAAAACTCATGCTTAGTCTTGCATGCTATACTACTACATTTACTCAAGCAATGGACCCATTAAGAAAAAATCACGGTAAACCCATTGCCGCATTTTCGAAGAGACTGTGTGCACCTAGCAGTTTCTCTCGGTCGTTTCTTCTGTCGGTGCCCGACCGCCAACGCCCACTGCCACGTGGGCCCCACGCGCCTCCAGCTCACCTTTCGTCTACCTCCCGCCTCACTACTCACTCCCCCCTTCTCCTCCACCTCGCCTCGATTAAATTAACCCCGAAATCCACCCACCACCAAACGCTCGCGGATTAATCCGATTTAATCCTCCGTTACTGTGATCGCCGCGCGATTTGTTTAATGGCTAATCTCGCGTAGGAGCAGAGAAAGCGACAGCCAAACCAACTCACGTTTGCCTCCTCCTCCATTGGTGTGGTGCCCTGTCCTTTTCTCTCTCTCCTCTTCCCCCCTCCTCCATAGTTAAGCGCCCCACCACTACAACTAGTAGCGCTGCCACCTCCACTGCCCTCGCGCTCCACTCCCCAACCCCGCGTGTCCGGTGGAAGCCTTCTTCCCGGGGAGGATTCCAGGTAATGCCCGCGCCGTGCCGCCGCCGCCGGTGGCTCTGCTGTTTCTTGTGTCTCGGGGGTTCTTGATCTGGATGTGTTCGGGTTTCTTGCAGCGCGGGATGCGGCGCTGCTGATCCATCCGAGCTCGGATCTTGTGTGGAGCGGGGGGACTCGGATTCGGCGCCGGTGAGCTGAGCTGGTTGTTGCGGCGTGCGCCATGGACGGCGACGCGGATGCAGTGGTGAGTGTCGCGCCCCGAAATGCCGCCGGGTTTGGCTGCATTTCGTGGTCGAATCGTGTGGATCTCGCGGAGGAGTGTCCAGATTTTGATGTGGTTTTTTTTTTCTGATCTCGTTGCAGAAGTCGGGGAGGCACGGGAGCGGGCAGGCGTGCCAGATCTGCGGCGACGGCGTGGGCACCACGGCGGAGGGCGACGTCTTCGCCGCCTGCGACGTCTGCGGGTTCCCGGTGTGCCGCCCCTGCTACGAGTACGAGCGCAAGGACGGCACCCAGGCGTGCCCTCAGTGCAAGACCAAGTACAAGCGCCACAAGGGTAATAGCCTCTTCTCCCTCCTCTCCATTTCCGCTGATCTCGCATTCATCAACTCTAATTCAGAACACCTAAGAAAAGTTTGGATCTCTAGTTAAAAACAGTAAAAACGAGGATTACTCTAGGTGGATCTTGTTGCTTTCATGTCAGGAAGGGCATACAAGGCCGAATTTTTTTTTTTTGGAAAAAAATCAAATTTTTTTTATCTTTTGGTGTGAGCTGTGTTGAAATGTTGATTCGTAAATGATGTCGCAGTCTGCAGTTATGGTTATGTGGTCATGAACAGCAAAGATGATTCAAGTGTTTTGCTATGGCTTTGCTGAACTGTGAATTATTCAGGGAGCCCAGCAATCCGTGGGGAGGAAGGCGAGGATACTGATGCTGATGATGTCAGCGACTACAACTACCCTGCAACTGGCAGTGGCGATCAGAAGCAGAAGATTGCTGATAGGATGCGCAGCTGGCGCATGAATGCTGGGGGTGGTGGAGATGTTGGCCGTCCCAAGTATGACAGTGGCGAGATCGGGCTCACCAAGTATGACAGTGGCGAGATCCCTCGGGGATACATCCCTTCGGTCACTAATAGCCAGGTGGGTGTGAGTTTATAACAGATCGTGCTATCAATTGTCCTGGTATGCTCAGATGGTTAATCTTGAATTGGATTTTGCAGATCTCGGGAGAAATCCCTGGAGCTTCCCCTGATCACCATATGATGTCTCCTACTGGAAACATTGGCAAGCGTGCTCCATTCCCCTATGTGAACCATTCACGTACGTTTATTTCTTTATATGAAGTCACCTTTCATTATGTACATCTCCTTGAGATGTGAGATCATAATTAATGTTTCTTGCTTCTTTCCAGCAAACCCGTCAAGGGAATTCTCTGGTAGCATTGGAAATGTTGCCTGGAAAGAAAGAGTTGATGGCTGGAAATTGAAGCAGGATAAGGGTGCAATTCCCATGACCAACGGAACAAGCATTGCTCCCTCTGAAGGTCGGGGAGTTGGTGATATTGATGCATCTACTGATTACAACATGGAAGATGCCTTACTGTGAGTTCCGATACCCTTCTCTCCACACGCTCATCTTTTACAAGATCATGTGCTGTTAATGAAAAACCTGATTGATCTTAGGAGTCAGGAGAATTGTACATCTTGTTTTCATCGACACATTTTCATATCTAGTATGCGTGGATTCTACCTAAAGGGCTAACCAGCCAAAATTTTCTATATGGATTTTTTTGTTTTTCACCATGTGCATCAAAATCTAGCCAAACAAGTGGGTGATCTCAATGCATCAATAAACTGCACTTTTTTTCCACTAACACTTCCACCTTTATTTTTTTGTCTAATAAATCAGTAATTTTTACAAAAAAGAGGTATATCAGTATATGTTCTAAGTTCCTTTTCAACTCTTTAGTGAAGTTGCCCTGAGGTGAACTGAGGGTTTTCCTTTCCCTGACAGAAGGAAACAAAATATATCTGAAAGTTCAAAAGTGAAATACTTAGAAATTAAACTATATGATCATTCTCCAGTTTTCTTAAATAAGTCTTTGATATCGATTTTCTGCATTTGAATTACAGGAATGATGAAACTCGCCAGCCTCTCTCTAGAAAAGTTCCCCTTCCTTCATCCAGAATAAATCCCTACAGAATGGTTATTGTTCTCCGTTTGGTTGTTCTAAGCATTTTCCTCCACTACCGTATTACGAATCCTGTACGCAATGCGTACCCTCTGTGGCTTCTATCTGTTATATGTGAGATTTGGTTTGCTTTGTCCTGGATATTGGATCAGTTCCCGAAGTGGTTTCCAATCAACCGTGAAACTTACCTTGATAGGCTGTCATTGAGGTGATCTTCTTTTCAGCTCTTTTGTACTTAATCTGACAAACATCATTTATTCATATTGCTGATGCTGTTACCATTTCATTTCCTCTTGACAGGTATGACAGAGAAGGTGAACCATCTCAGTTGGCTGCTGTTGATATTTTTGTTAGTACAGTCGACCCCATGAAGGAACCTCCTCTTGTTACTGCCAATACAGTGCTATCCATTCTTGCTGTTGATTATCCGGTGGACAAGGTCTCTTGCTATGTGTCTGACGATGGTGCTGCAATGCTGACTTTTGATGCATTGGCCGAGACTTCAGAGTTTGCTAGAAAATGGGTTCCATTTGTTAAGAAGTATAACATTGAGCCCAGAGCTCCTGAGTGGTACTTTTCCCAGAAAATCGATTATTTGAAAGACAAAGTCCACCCTTCATTTGTTAAAGACCGCCGTGCCATGAAGGTTTGTTTGCTTCGTAAACACTTGAATATTTTTTTTGCTATCTTTTGATCCAATGCTAGCATAGTCTTAACAAAAAAAAATGTTACAGAGAGAGTACGAAGAATTCAAAGTTAGGATAAATGGCCTTGTTGCTAAGGCACAGAAAGTCCCTGAGGAAGGATGGATCATGCAAGATGGCACACCATGGCCAGGAAACAATACTAGGGACCATCCTGGAATGATTCAGGTTAGTGTATTTCCAATAAAATCTACTATGACTATGGTTGATGTAGCTTCTTTTACCTGATGACTATTTCTTTGCTGATTGCTCTTTCTGATTTTTCTCAGGTTTTCCTTGGTCACAGTGGTGGCCTTGATACTGAGGGTAATGAGCTTCCCCGCCTGGTCTACGTGTCTCGTGAGAAGCGTCCTGGGTTTCAGCATCACAAGAAGGCTGGTGCCATGAATTCTCTTGTGAGTAGTCGAGTATTTACAAAACTTACACCTTTTCATTTTCATTTCTCTTCTAATAGAAGATTAATGCTTTCCGCAGGTTCGTGTCTCAGCTGTGCTTACTAATGGACAATACATGTTGAATCTTGATTGTGATCACTACATCAACAACAGCAAGGCTCTGCGGGAAGCTATGTGTTTCCTTATGGATCCAAACCTCGGAAGAAGTGTCTGTTATGTTCAGTTCCCACAAAGGTTCGATGGTATTGATAGGAACGATCGATATGCAAACAGGAACACTGTGTTTTTCGATGTAAGTTGGCAATTCTCTTTTAAGATTCTCGCTCATCTGAAACCTCTAGTGATAGTGTAATCATATTTTAACAAATGATGCTAATATTTTTGGATGCACTAAGTTTTAAATTTCTAACCAATTCAATATTTTTGTGGGATATTTCTGTCTGCTACAGATTAACTTGAGGGGCCTTGATGGCATCCAAGGACCAGTTTATGTGGGAACTGGTTGTGTTTTCAACAGAACAGCTCTATATGGTTATGAACCACCAATTAAGCAGAAGAAGAAGGGAAGCTTCTTGTCATCACTATGTGGGGGCAGGAAGAACGCAAGCAAGTCAAAGAAGAAGAGCTCAGATAAAAAGAAGTCAAACAAGCACGTGGACAGTTCCGTGCCAGTTTTCAATCTTGAAGATATAGAGGAGGGTGTTGAAGGTACCATCCAAATGTTCTTGCATCTTGTAGTGTCTAACTGCCTTATCCCATATTTTAGGGTTGTAATTTGTAACCAACATATATGCATGCTGACTTATCATCTATATGGCAGGTGCTGGATTTGATGATGAGAAATCACTTCTTATGTCTCAAATGAGCTTGGAGAAGAGATTTGGCCAGTCCGCAGCATTTGTTGCCTCCACTCTCATGGAATATGGTGGTGTTCCTCAATCTGCAACCCCAGAATCTCTTTTGAAAGAGCTATCCATGTGATAGTATGTGGCTACGAGGACAAGACCGAATGGGGAACTGAGGTAACATATCATTTCTCACAGCAACATTGTTTACATTCCTTTTTGGTAACTTGTGTAAACAAGGGAAAAGGTTAATTTATAACATGCTATGCAAAACTTATGACCTGCAAAGAACTGTTACCCTGTTAGCGTTGTTCCAACTTTCAAATGTAATGTTAAAGCTGACATATGTAACAGTGTAAGGGCATTCCTGTTAAAATGTAATGAGGCTGTTCTGAATTGCAGATTGGGTGGATCTATGGTTCCGTGACAGAAGATATTCTTACTGGATTCAAGATGCATGCACGAGGCTGGAGGTCAATCTACTGCATGCCTAAGCGCCCAGCTTTCAAGGGATCTGCTCCCATCAATCTTTCAGATCGTCTTAACCAAGTGCTTCGGTGGGCACTTGGTTCTGTTGAAATTCTTTTCAGTCGTCATTGTCCCATATGGTACGGCTACGGAGGACGCCTTAAGTTCTTGGAGAGATTTGCCTACATCAACACCACTATTTATCCACTGACATCGATCCCGCTTCTGATATACTGTGTTTTGCCTGCTATCTGTTTGCTCACTGGGAAGTTCATCATCCCAGAGGTAAGTGATGACTGTATATTTATGCCCTTCTGTAGAAAATGTTTGAAACAACCACACTAACTGAATTAATTTTGGAATGCAGATCAGCAACTTTGCTAGTATTTGGTTCATCTCTCTCTTCATTTCAATTTTTGCCACTGGTATCCTTGAGATGAGGTGGAGTGGTGTTGGCATCGATGAGTGGTGGAGGAATGAACAGTTCTGGGTTATTGGAGGTATATCTGCGCATCTGTTTGCCGTCTTCCAGGGTCTCCTCAAGGTGCTTGCTGGTATCGACACCAACTTTACTGTCACATCAAAGGCTTCTGATGAAGAAGGTGACTTTGCTGAGCTCTACATGTTCACGTGGACGACACTCTCATCCCTCCGACGACATCTGATCATTAACCTGGTCGGTGTCGTTGCTGGTATCTCATATGCGATCAACAGCGGTTACCAATCATGGGGGCCGCTCTTTGGCAAGCTCTTCTTCGCTTTCTGGGTGATTGTTCACTTGTACCCCTTCCTCAAGGGTCTTATGGGTAGGCAAAACCGCACACCGACCATTGTTGTTGTTTGGGCAATCCTTCTGGCTTCGATCTTCTCATTGCTGTGGGTTCGCATTGATCCCTTCACCACCCGTGTTACTGGCCCAGACACCCAAACATGTGGCATCAACTGCTAAGAAAGCAGGGGATTGTAGAGACAGAAATACTGCCAGTTGTGTTTTTCAGAATACAAAGTTCCACTGCCACCAATTGTGTTTTAAGTTATTAGGTGGCTTCATTTACAGCTACGTACAGACCAGAGGATATTGCTCATCAGAAAGTTACTTGTGTTGATATGTATTCTTTTGTTGATAAGTTATACTACTACTACATTTTGATGAGAGTTGCTGACATTGTCAACGAGTTTAGTATCTTATGAAGGACACAATAAATTATTAGTGTGCATTCTTTAAATTTTCGTTCAGTTTACTGCCTTCCAGCCGTATCGATGTTGGATAAGTATGCTGGTGTTTCTGGTTGATTGCTGTAGAAGTATAGCTTAAATTATGTTTCTACTATATATTGTTACGGGCTGCTGAAAAGAACAGGCCTGACATGATAGTAGGTGCAATTCAATCATTTTTTCTCCCGTACACAACTTATTCTTATTTTTATGTTATAAGAATTTCTTTGGATATACACTGGGAACTTATTTGATGAAATATACGTAAATTTACACAAACTAGGAAGAATAAAGTGGCAACCGTTGTAAAAATGTTGTATATTTTTTTTAATTATTGGTATGCATTCACATATTTACAAAAATATTTGTATATATGAAAGATACAAACAACTGGAAGGTTGTTACCCTTGTTTACAAAATCTTATATAGAATGGATAATTGTGATCAATATTTATACATATGAAACATGATAAACATATAGAAGGTTATTTCCCTCGTTTACAAAATATTGTTGAAGGGATAATTGTGATCAAAATAGGATGTGACAAATAACATATCGTATTGAATCTTAGCATTCATCAAATTATTTCCGCTTGTATAGGCTTTACTTGGGATAAATGTCATCAAAGATAAAATAGTATACCTACCTAACTGAATTGAACACCGGACGTGTATCCAATTATTATTTGATGCTATATAACCTTTAACTTTATACGAGTATAATGGTAACGAGTGATATCACAACCCGTCCTAAAATCAACATGGTTTCCTCCAAAGTCCCACCTCCACTCTTACTCTCTCATCAGTAAAATCTCCCTATATTTGGGTCTAATACCATAGCTTACTAGCTTCCGATTAATCCCTGTCAGCAACAAAGGAACATATATATAATTAATATATGTTGAGATGCCAAGCATGCAAATTTTCTTTCTTTGAGTAGTTTCTTAATGTTGGATTGAGATGAGTGGAGAGAAAACGTTTCGGAGGTAAGTAGCATCTTTTGTTGTCATGCAAGAAGTTCTTTGAACATCAACTTAGGTGGACTCACACAACAAGTGTTTGGAGATGAATACTGAAGGGTGGTATAGATATTTAATGTGAGCATATTGTTCATCAGTTTCTACTTAAGGGCGACACAAACTAGGGGTACTTAGCACCATTTTGCTTAATTCCATTCGAATTGGAATTGCCAGAAGATGTGACCAATGAAGGAATTTGGAAGAAAAGAGTCAGATTTCCGATTTACAGAACACAACATTTGATTCATCGATTTTTCCCTTTTTTATTACCTGCACCCACAGACCGAAGGATCAAATTTGTAATTTACAGGGGATTAAAAACTAAACTAGTTCTCAATCTCTCATGGTTCATCCAAACTTCCCGTCGTTCGAGTATCAAACTACTGGATACCTTTACATCCAGATTGTCGTGAAGAAAAATCATCAAAGCAAGAGCAGCATTCTGAAATTAAATCTTCCAAACGGCCTTGCTGAATACACATGAGCTTGGCCAATTTGATGGAGCCTCGCCCATCTCCTCTATTGAAATAAATTTCTCAGGACCGTACAACATTTTGAAAGAGAGAAAAAGCCATGTGAGATGAAATTTGCATTGTTCATCTCATGCAATGAGCATTGAATCGGTTACTACAATTTAGGCTGACATTGCAAGAGTATCCTCATCATCACAAACTCAACACCAAATCAAAGGAACGTATTATGCATCCATATGTTCCATATAGAGCTCAGACACAACAACAAGATTTGCGTGGGGGAAACACATGGATGATGTGCAGTGCAAAGCTGCTGTTGTTTTACTAATATTTGGTGGTGACCGTGATGCGTACTTTTGCCATTTCCTGGCTTAGGATTGCGGATATTTGGTGGTTTCCACCATGCGACTCCATGTTGGAGATGGTATTTTTCTTGTTGGCATCTGGAAAGTACCCAAACTTTCTGTGAAAACAAAATAGGGTGGGTGGTTTTTCGTTTTGCTAACATCAAGAAGTATAGGGACATTGGCACTTGCTTTCTTTAGGTTGTCATGGCTCTAGCTGGAAACACATGCTCATTGTTTTCGATGGAATTGGCTAGAACACCAGAAGTGATTTTTGTTGTCACATGAAACAAACAAACAGAATAAAAAGACATGAAATTAGTGGTGGTGCCAACTAGTCAAACATGGCTGGTAGATTGGAGCCAATGTGTCGAGTGGCGTCAAAATAATAGGTATCATCTGAGAGGACCAATTCATTTCAAGGTAGGTGGTGCGTATGTACTATATTGCCAAATCAAATATTGATTAATGCTCACTCCATCCATAGCAATCGGTATACACTGGAACTTACAAAGATAAACTGCCAAATCTATCCTCGCTGTGCTCGCTGGATACTAATTATTTGAAATATAGATTAAATAAAGAGAACAAAAATGTAATGTGAATCCTAGCGGATAAGTTAACAACTAGACCACAATTGCGATTGGATCCTAGGAGGAAACATGAATCTATGGTAAACACAAATTCCATATTATATCCATAGGAAAGTAGCCGAACATATAATTGGAGGAAACATGAATCTACCATAAACACAGATTTCCTATTATATCCACAGCAAAGGAGGCCGAACTATAAAATAGAACTCTCGGATATGGACGGCACAATAAATGGAGTGAAACGTCATTATTGTTCGATGCATGGTCTCTACAATCACTAACTTCAGTTGCAGAATTGCAACCTATACCAATAATTCAATTAAACTAGATAAATTTGGTTTCTTCCAAAATCTCATTGGCACCATCTGTATATACAAAGTTCCCAATATCCAAAATCATTCTTGATCATGATCACTCAAAAAGTAACTAGGTATAAATGCTTATATAGTTGAGATGGAACATATATGCATGATAATAGCATGCAATATTTTTCCATTCAAATTAATTTCTAATGATTGTGCACAAGATTAGAGAGAGGAAAGGTATGTGAGAGGAAATCTGCATTTTTCATCTAAATGTCAATCAGTTTGATATTGCAAGAGCATCGTCATTGTGCCTTCCAGATGATAAAATTGAACTAGATCCAAGGAAAAATAAAGTTGAGGTCCAATAACTATGATTTTTCTTAACATGGTCACAATTCTACATAACTGTTTTCCAGTAAAACATATATAAAGTCCAAAAACTCTTAAATTTGTGCGAAGTTAGATAAAAATATAGATGGCTCCTTTTCCTGGTATCAAGAATAATTAAAACTTCAGCTTCATTAGGCCCCCCTCAACTTTGTATTTTCAATTAGCTATCCAACTTAGCTTACTATTTTTTTTTCAGATTCAACTTCTGGAATATGATCCAAGTGCAAATAAGTTTTCTCAAACAAATTGTTTGCGTGGTTCAGCATGATGAAATTAAGGAAGAAGATATGTGTAAAAACACTAGAAAGAAAAGTGTTTGTGTTCATACACGAAGTGTACCAGTTCACTCAATGTTCTGGGAGTCACATTTGTTAATGCGATGTTCAGTTTATGACATAAACTGAAACAATCGATACATTCATTATCATATCATTGTCTTATGGTTGTGCACAATATGGTCTTATGATCATCGACAATTATATTCATCATAGTTAGAAAGCAACACTGTATAAGACGTCAACACACTTTTATATTAACACCAATTATGTAACTATACAAATACATGCTAAACTCAAGATTCAAGAAATACAATGGCTAGTTCATAGGAAATAGAAGAGATTGATTGGTAAGAAACATGTACGGATAGGGATGATTAGAGGTTTTGAATACCAAAGAGTAGGGAGGAGAAGAATAGGGTGTACTAGTGGCGAGATTAAACACAATTTGCTCGTCCAAACTTCTCCTTGATAAAGTTTTGTTATACCCATGACTCTCTAATTTCACTTGTAGAATTATGATCCGTAACAATAATTCAATTAAACTAGACGTATAATTTTGGTTTCCTCAAAAATCTCAGAATCACTTTCAACATATGAAGGGGTTCCTGCATCCAAAATCATTCTTGATCTCGATTACCAAAATGGCTAATTAGTAGGAAATAGAAGATTCACTGGCAAGAAACATGGAGGAGGGATAGGATTAATTAGAAGAGTATAACAAGGGAGAGGAGGGAGGAGAATAATAGAGTTTAAGGAAGGGCGAGAGAACTAAACAAAATTTACTTGTACAAATTTGGTGTTAATAAAGGTTTGTTGTACCCATGACTTTCTAACTTCAGTTGCAGAATTACAATCTCTCCTAGTAATTCAATTAAATTAGATGTATAATTTTGGTTTCCTCAAAAATCTCAGGATCACTCTCAACATATGAAGGTTCCAGCATAGAAAAAATATTCTCGACCTCGATACCAAAATGTAACACTTATATATTGCTAAGAATATGTGCATGATACGTTGCATGCAATATTTTCCCATTCAAACCATTTTCTAGAAAAGGCTGAGATTGAGATAGAAATGACAATAGAGAGGAAATTTGCATTTCCCCATTGCATGCAACAAGCATAGGTGAATGCCATTCATGTTGATGTTGCAAGAGCATCATGTCTGTGCTTTCAAGATAATATAATTACTCATGGTTCACGGCAAGGAAGAGGTTGAAGTTCCAATACTACTTTCATATTTTTTTTCTTAACTTGGTATGAATTATGTGACACTTTTTCAGCAAAACATGTATAAAATCCAAAGAGTTTTCTAAATATGTGTGAAGTCATATAACAATGTGGATGGGTCCATTTCCTGGCAAGCACATCAAGACTATAACTTGAGCTTCGTGTTTTTTTGGGAGGGTTAAGGTCAAATTTTATTTTAAGGATTTGATCTTAGGATTAATTTAGAGTATTCTTCTTCCCACTGTCGTTAACATGCTTACTAAGAAAACTAAAAAAATACACTATTAATGGTTGTACTGACCCATGGCTCTCTAATTTCACTTGCAGAATTATGATATGTAACAGTAATTCAATTAAACTAGATGTATAATTTTGGTTTCCTCAAAAAACTCACAATCAGTCTCAACATATGAAGTTTCCAACATCCAAAATCATTCTTAATCTCGATTACCAAAATGCTAATTCGTAGGAAAGGGATTCATCGGGATAACAAGGGAAAGGAGGGAGGAGAACTAAACAAAATTTACTCGTACAAATTTGAATTTGGTGTTAATAAAGGTTTGTTGTACCCATGACTTTCTAACTTTAGTTGCAAAATTACAATATGTACCAGTAATTCAATTAAACTAGACATATCTTTTTGGTTTCCTCAAAAATCTCACTATCACTCTCAACATATAAAGTTTCCAGCATCCAAAAATCATTCATGATCTCAATCACCAAAATGTAAAACTTATATATAGTTGAGATGGCACATATATGGATGAAACGATGCATGCAATATTTTCCCATTCAAACCAGTTTCTAAAAAAAGGTTGCAGTCTGAGATTGAGATAAAAAGGACAATAGAGAGGAAATTTACATTTTGTCCATCGCATGCAACAAGCATAGGTGAATTGCATTCAGGTTGGTGTTGCATGAGCATCATGTCTGTGCCTTCAAGATAATATAATTACTCAAGGTTTACGCCAAGGAAAAGGTTGAGGTTCCAATACTACTTTCATATTTTTTCTTTACTTGGTATGAATTTTGTGAAACTCTTTTTCAGCAAAACACGTATAAAAATCCAAAGAGTACTCTTAACTATGTGTGAAGTCAGATAACAATATGGATGGGTCAGCATATCAAGATTCAACAATAGCCTTTTTTTTTGGGGGGGGGGGGGAGGGGGGGGGAGGGGAGCGCTAAATTTTATTTTAAGAAATCGATCTATGATTAATTTAGTCTCCTTCTTCTTTCCACTTTCATCAACATGCTTACTAAGAAAATAAAAAAGCCATTATCCTAAAAAGTTAAATATCTACCTAAAAGCTGAACCTCTCCCATCTTTTTTTTTTTTTTATGTTCTACCTCCGGAATATGCTCAAGGAAAAAAGTATGGTTGCTCAAACAAATGGTTTGCATGGTTCAACATGAAGGAAGGAAGATGATACGAGGAAAAACTACAATAAAAGAAAATGTCTTCAATCGGACATGATGCATGAAAACTGTACAAGTTTGTTTAAATGTCCTAACAGTCACATTTGAAGCTAATGGATCATGCTCAAGTCAAGTGATGCTCATTTTGTGACGGAACATTGGGATGCTCGCAGTTCTGTTCCGGTACTGAATTCACTGCAGATTGACGCTGGCTCTCACGGTATCTTTGGTGAATAATATGCTATATAGGGATGGAAAATTGTCCTTCTAAATTCGGATTTATATCCCGTGTTTTTTTCACAATTTGTTTGGTTGCAAGGCAGTATAGGATTGAACATAGAGCAATCATTATGTGTGTATGAGTGCGTTGTGGTGTGTATTGGTGTATGCATCCAATTATACTATCTCAAAAAGAGTTACAGTATGTTGTTTATTTGGCTTTGGAATTCGATCCTCATTAAAGTTTCTTTTCCTACCGTTTTCGGTCCTTCATGGCAACTTGCTTAATTTATTTGGTGCCCCATGGCAGATAAATCTCCAGTATCTCTGTAACTTCAGTTAGAAAACATAATTAAACTGGATGGAAAAATATTACTGTTTAATTTGAACTTCCATGTAAGCATGAGCTAGTAGATCAATCTCGCTGACCAACTCCACAACCGAAGTCGCAGGCACAGGATCACCAATCCTTCTCTTCTGCCTGTTTGTGCAGGTCGATCGATCCTCTGCACTGCTGGTTGCATGGGCACCATCAAAATCATGAATAACTAAACTAGCTTCTTGAGACCCCCTGAACTTTTATATTGCCAATTAGTTACGCCCAAATTAGCTTACTGTTTTCTTTTTTGAAATATGATCCAGGTGAAAATAGGTTTGCTCAAACTTTGTATGGTTCAACATGAAGAAATTAAGAATGAAGATATATGTAAAAACACCACATAAAGGGTCTGCATTTATAGCAAAAGCATGAAATTGTACGAATTTGTTTAAATGTTATGGCAGTCACACTTGCAGCTCAACTGATCATGTTCACGGAAAGCGATGCACAATTCATGACAAAAACATAAGCTGAAACCGTTGATAGTCATTATCATATATAGTATTGTCTTATATTATGGTCACGCAGCATGGTCTTATGATCATTGTTATAAAAATTAGTTAATATAGCGAAACGATAATTAATTTTTTTGATCTTGTCAGCCATTGATCAAGTCAGACACGTCAGATAATAACATAGGAACACACAGTATTTATTAATGAGGTTCAGCTGAAACCTAATCCCTGAGGCTCTAATTATGGGGGGCTCCTCCTCAATCAACATAGCACAGCTAGTTGTTACGAGTCCATGGCCTCGTCGCCATCCTCTCCCAGCACGTCTGCGTTATATTGTCGTCACTATAGTTACATTGTGACGTGCTTTCTCTATTTAAAGGGTTGCCGGGTTACAGAGTCAACTCTAACTCCATCCCTACCACCTAATACAACTTTAAATCTAACTGTAACACATATTCTAACAAACTCCACCTTGGTGAATATACACTACCTAGAAGCAGTAGAATCACCATGTCGATCCACTGGTTCTCTGGACTTGGGTTATCTTTTTTTCAGCTTCACCATGGGGCACCCGACGAGCCCATACCAAACTCAACACCATAAAAAACAATAGCTATCCTGGTAACTGCTTCCTCCTAGACTCCACCTACAATAATGCAGCCTTGTAACCTATAAAGATGTGACTCCATCTTCTCTCTTGTCATAACAGTCGTCTTGCCCTTCATAATTTTCATGGTCTTCTTATTTCGATTAGTCCAGAATATTAAACCTTCTTCATGCGAGGTTCATTTGACTGTACGCATGCCATTGTGAGAAGATCATCATCACTATCCAAGTCACTTGAAGTAGTTACTATATTAGCCTTAACTTTTTTCCTCAATTATGCTTTACTTGTGTGTATAGCGCGTAGTCCGTATGCGCTATCCGTGCCTATGCACGCTCCGAAGTCGCATTCCTCGTGTTCACCGTCCACAACCATGTTGTCCTCGGCATTGCACGTCCATTGTGCCACGCCACACTCGTCGACTTTGCCATACCGCTGTTGCCTTCCTGCCGCAGTGGATCTACGATCGCTGCATGCATCGGGCGCGTTGTCCATAGTGCTACCCCCTCCGATCTCTCCGATCGCTTTCGGTCACGTTTGGCTCCGTCTTCCGGTCACGTTTCGCCATCGCCGGTCTGATCGTAAGACGAGTTCGTCGCCTCCACAACATCATCGTTGTCGCCATCGATCTCATCAGCACGGCTGACGATCTCCTGTCGATACGCGATCTCACCTCATCTTTCCTCTTTCGCATGTCAACTAGATCCAATACTGAAACCATCGGCTATGATATCACTTGTTAGAAAAATTAACTAATATAGCGAAACGACAACTAACCTCCCTGATCTTGTCAGCCATTTATCAACTTAGGCACGCCATATATCCAAAACTAGACTCCCAATAATCTTAGATAGGGGTCATCTCGAAAAAATTGGGCCAAAAAATCACCCTTCTCGAAATATTTGGTTTCAAAAATCTTTGAAAATTTTCACGTCATCTCAGGTGGGCCCTCCAACTGTTTCTGACGATCTCCGCTTCGCTCGTTGGCGCGTCGTCAGGGCGGACGTGAGCGTGCGCCAGGGCAGCTGCCAGGCCAATCGCGCCAGGGTGACGGCACCTAGGGCGAGGGCAACTTGAAGGAGACAAAGCTTCTCACTGAGAGGCCTCATGCCAAGGAAGTCCCGCAAACCAGACATTTTACATTCTAAGTTTGCCAATCAACAATTAAATGATTGCCAATCTATATCAACTGGTTATGATACAAGAAATTGACCTTTTGTTAATGACAAGAAAGTGCCACTTGCATCTGCTTAACCAGTCAGAATAAGTAGCAGCGATATCTCTGACCTTTTGTTTTTAGGCTTAGTTCCCAAATTTTAGCTTTAGGGAATATGTTTGAGCCTCTCTTAAAGATGCTCTAACAGCCATATGAGGTCTTTTACTGTACTCCTTACCACCGTGGAGGTAAGAATGCACTTAAATCTCAGCAATTGGTTGAACAAGGTTAGTTTTGGTTTAATAGAAAAAGGTGCTACATGGAAACTTCTAAATTAGTAAAGCATTAAATGGGCATAGCCTTTCAAAACATAATAATGCAATCTTTTTAAACATGGCACACCACCTAAATATTTGATCTCAAGTCTTCATGGCATGCTTTCGTTTTCATTTGAGTTATCAACCATAGATAGGAATAATTCAGTTTTCATCCATAACTTTTAAAAGCCACTGATGTATTAGCTAGATTAAAAGTCCATAGTTTACATTCTGACTAGTATGTTGTCCAAATATATACATAACGTTCAAATTTTAAATTCAAAATGAAAGGGTAGATTTATAAATCCACATATTTAAGTTTTGAACAATCTGCCGTTAGAAAAACCAACAGAAATAACATTTTGAATGGGTAGATTTATAAATCCACATATTTAAGTTATGAACAATCTGCCGTTAGAAAAACCAACAGAAATAACATTCAAATTTCAAATCCAGAAGTGGTTCGAAAGCTCATTACACGAATAGCTCCATATATGTATTTTGATAATTTTAAACAATTTCCTTTTGAATGGAATTTAAAATCGTCTACTCTGTTAGTGGGCACAAGGCACACATGCATGCAGTCGTGCGTAGGCAGTCGTGTGTACATACTAGTCAACTTGATTCCAGCATTCGAATTTGGTTTGATTTAGGAAAACAATAATTACTTTTCCATACAATCGGTCCTAATTAACACGATGTTATGACGCACAAAGACCATATTAACCCTTCAGAGGCTATTGAAGTACCTATTTCATGGTAACACAACTAGTAGCCTTTGAATCAAACAAAACCAATGGCTCAACTAGTAGCCTTTGGATCAAACAAAACCAATGGCTCTCAATAAATGTGGTGTACTAAGAATCCTTAATACAGGATGCCAATATACTTTAGTATGAATAGCAATACCCGATAAAGTTAAAATATCAAAGTCACATACATTGTGAGAAAACGTAGGATAAGAAACAGGGTGTGATAGGACTGAAGCGATAGGGCTAGATATAGTACGGAGACGAAAAAGATAAACAAAATACTTTAAGATGGTAAACTTTAGGGGCTCTTCCAATATTGCTTGGTAAAGCTTTCAAGTTCGCTTGAGTTACTAACTTCATTTGCAGAATTCTATATATGATTAATAATTTTGGTTTCCTCTGAAATCTCACTGCCACTCTCAGCATATATATGCAAAGGTTTTCATATCCAAATCATTGTTGATCCTGATCATCCAAATGTATATATATGCTTATATAGTTGAGTTGGCACATATATGCATATATGTAACATTCAATATTTTCGGACTGAAACCAATTTCTAAAGATTGTACATAACGTTGAGAGATTTGCATTTCTCCATCTCATGCAACAAGCATTCATGAATGTGACGTTGCAAGAGCATTATCTTTGTGCCTTCCACATGACAAAGTAACTCAAAGGTTCATGCAAAGGAAAATTTGAGTTTCCACTACTACTTTCTCATTTTAGCTAAACATGGTTTCAATTCTGTGTCACTGTGTTTCAGCAAAACATGTTTAAAATCCAAAAGGTATTCTTAACTCCTTGAAGTCAGAAAACAGTATAGAGGGCTATTTTTCTTGGCATCAAGAATAACTGTAGCTTCAGCTACTTGAGGGCCCCTCAAATTGTATATTGACAATTAGTTACCCAACTTAATTAGCTTTTTTTTTTTTCAGATTCCGCTCCGGGAATATGCTCCATGACAAAATAAGGTTGCTCAAATGAAGAAAGGAAGAAGAAATAAGTAAAAAGAAAAAGACCATCAAAAGGAAAGTACTGCCTGCATTCAGACAAGACGCATGAAGATTGTACAGGTTTGTTTAAATGTCCTGGGAGTCACATCCATCCATCCATCCATCTATGTACTCCTATTTATCTATCTACTCTCTCTATTTTAAAATATAACAACTTCAAATATTTAATTTTATTTCATTTAATTCTAATAACTTTCTTAATATCCGTGTCCAACTCTAAAATTCTTTATATTTTGGAACGAAGAGAGTACTAATTAAGAGCTCTGATATTAATTAGAAAAATTTGACCGTTAATTACATAAATCGTATTATTGTTACTATAGGTTATATTTAGCTCCAACATTAACCAAAAAAATCTGACTGTTAATAAATCATATTAAGAACTTTTAATTAATAGATCGCTTCACGGCGTGGGCCAATTATCAGTGTACGTAGAGCCCATCCAATCAACAACCGATCATTATCGTTGTACTCCGTAACAATCTCCGGATTTGAGCAGCCAGCAGATGGGAACACGGCACGTGCGAGTTTAACAGCGATGGAACGTGTTCCAATACTCCATGATGATTGCCCTTCGTCCGTATTGGCGGCGAGTGGAAGGAGACAACTCCGTTGCTGTTTTATCCTCAATCAAGATTTGATTCCAATTAAACATCTGAGAGATTTGATGCGTGCAGGAAAAGATAAAAATCAGCCATGCGTGCAACAAGCTGGGGCATCCATCGTGAGGCATGGCCGCATGGACAAGGTAGCATCGGAAACATGCATGATTGATTTAAAGTTTCCCTGGTAATTGCTTTATCCTTCATGTATGCATGTGGATGCTCTGTGAATTAAGACGATGAGATTGATCGGTCCAACTTCAACACAAATCTGCAATTACTTTGATTTGGACACCCAACAGCTTGCTGAGTAAGTCTACTGTCTACAATTAGGTTCAGCAAAATACTTTCAATTAAAGCCATTGACCGATGTTATTTATTGTCTATTCTTTTTGAACTCGTATCCACCATCCATGCTAAATTGCCTTTTTTTTAAAAAAAAACACATAGATATATAAGTTTATATAGACACACACACATTTACTGCTATGAATACACACACATGACATTCTACCTCTATAAGTATTTTCAAGAGTTTGAGCCAGTACTATCTTAAAGATAAAGTCATCGAGACGTCTCGCTAATGACATGTTATCTATCACTGAAAAAATAATTAGTCATAAATGTAAGCATCGGTGTTGAGCCAAGCCAGAGACTCGAAACTGGCTGAGCAGGTTCCAGCTTAAGCAATCTAATCACGCTCGGTTCGCATCAGCCATGCTAATTTCCTTGCTGGATCTTACGGATAGACCCTAGACAGAATCAGGGTAGGGTCGGCTTCATCTGATCCAACCAAATATCAAACGACGAGTTTAGTCCATTCATTTTCTAAATAAATTAAAAATAAGCTAATGTCTAATGCTAACATTACATATAGATAGATCAATCCATGCAAATCCAAATGAAAACATGGATATCAAGCTAGCCTTATTATATGTTTCACAAGTAGTTTATTTAATTTTGCCTACGTATAGTAATATTTTTATATATGTATTAGGGGTCAGCAAACTTAATTTTTTCTTCCTCTGAATTAGAATAAATTTATTTGTTGAATTAAGGCCGGATTCCACAACAGCTAATAGCATCTGTCTAAGGATTGTGAGATATATGGAGTCTAAATGCTATGACATTTATCAACATTCTGTATTATGTGGACACTTGCAAATTTGGTTGTTTAAAACCCTGAAAATTGGATCATTAGTATACTACTAAATAAACTGTTTAAAAAATGTGAAATAAAGTTCATTCTAATCGTTTTTGGGCATTTTTAAATCTAGAGAATGTATGAATTTCACACATACTGAATATATGCAATTAAAAATGTTTATAGACATTGGGCATGAGTAAATTAATGTAGGCTTGTGTTTCATTCTGTAAGGGCATTCTGTCTAAATTTTATTTCCTCTTAAACATTGCACCTATAGCCTATATGAGTAAAACATGATTGTGAAGATGGCTAAAATATACAACTCTTATCATAATAGTCAAATACAACAAATATATAAGCTAACTCAAAATTAACATAATTCATTGAAATCATGTGCAAGGCAACAAATTTAGATACATATTGTCAAATATTACCACATGTCGTCAAGTTATGTTTATTAGATTGAACTGCAGTTCATTCGCAATAATTTAACCTTAATGTCTTAAAATTTAGTATATTATATTAGTTTAATTTAAAAATTGGAAATTGATAATTAGCATGTTGTAAGCTAGTAAATTAAAAATAACCAACATATTTGGTATATGACTATAATTTTAATATTTATAATAACCCATGAAACGCACGGGTTATTGCCTAGTTTGCATCTAATGGAGGACAATCAAGGTTTGTTTAAAATGATGCTTAATTTATAACATCAGAGTTGTATAGTCGTCTACTACTCTGTTTTGGTACTGAATTCAATGTAGGCCGAGGCTGGTTCTTTCACTTGCTTTGGCAAACATATGCTATTAGGGATGAAAAATTGTGCTTCCCGCATCGTCCCCACGTAGGCGACTCGGGGGATGATCGAAACCCTAGCTGCCACCTCCCTCCTCCCTCCTCTTCCACCTCGCCGCCACTAGAGAAAGCTGTCAAAGACCGTGCGGCGAGCTAGGATGGTGGTGGCGGGGCTCTGTCTACCACCCTCTTGGTGCGGACAAAGGACGGTGCAAGGAAATTGCGGTGGCTACGGCATGACGGCAATGCGTGGCGGGGGAGCTTCGTCGTCATCCGGAGCCACAACACGATTGGATTACCAATCCCATACAATACAACGCGATTGACTTGGAGCCAAGGGAAGAGCCCTCCCCCTGCCATCTCTCTTTCGTGCAGGCAAGCCATTCCTCCTCGGTGAGCACGAGATTGACGCCCGTGCTATCCACGACTTTCGGGAGATGGTCGTCGATGACACGGAGTTGCCCAGTGACATTCTCCAGAATAAGTTGTAATCTGCTCAAATCTAGAGGGAACCACCTGGAGGATTGTTGGAGTCTAATTTACTTTAGTTGAGTCTTAGCCTATACAAGATTACCTCTGCTTAATTATGCGGAATCGATCTAAATTTCTGACCTACTTGTGAAGCCATTGAAGCCGGTTCGGTTGATTGATCTTGTTGTTCTTCCATTTCTTCTTTCTTTTTCTTCTTCTGGTTGCACCGTAGGGGAAATAGTGCACCGGCTTGATCAGCTAGGGTCGCTGGCGTAGTGCAGCGTTTGGCGATGTCCGCCTGCACGGATGATGGATCGCACCACGAAACCCTTCTAGAGTGTAATCTATTGGGCAATTAGGTTTAGGGTTTGGCGCAAAGAAATCAGGCATCCCTTCTTCTCTATGTTCTTTCTTCTTATAGGTGCGTGGTGGGGATCAGGGGCATATCCAGTTAGGATTCTAAGTCCAATTTTACGATCACAAAACCAATTTTAAGGAAGGAAAAGGTGGGATTTTTATCCCTTCCCAAACATATCGGCAGTAACAGATAAATCAACCAACAAGGATCTCCTCAGCAACCTTGTGGGATGGCTCTTGGTTGCGGAGCATGTTGAGCTGGGTGGCCAGTTTCAATTTTGAAGAAGAGAAGAATTTGGGGATTAAACTTGTTACAATGACTTAGCCCTAGAGGGTAATATATTGTGTACAAGATGGATGGAAAATGACCAAAATACCCTTAGACATACTACCCTTAACAACCAGCTCATTGGCACGGAGCGCAAACTCGTCCACCATCTCGCCTCCATCAACACTGATGCACTCATACTCCCTAGAAAGTTGTTGCGCATCTTCACCTTACGAACCCAACTGATGCCTACGCGTATGCTGTCGATCAAATCCTGGCCTCCTTGGTGGTTTGGCTTCACAATGACTGTGGATATCATCTCTAAGAGGACACCTCAAAGGATCGCCTTTCAGGCCATAATATCTTCCTGCATAGTAATGTTGCGGTCTCGATCACTTCCTAGAGACTGCAAGCTTGCAATATTACTCTCATCATTAGTGACCAATCATTGTAACTGGTCTTGGTGAGCATAGGATATGAAGTCGATCCCCCAGCCTCCTTCATGACATGCTGGACGACAAGATCATGGACACCGTCGACATGGTGCCACGGTTGGTGCAAAGGAGGTGACAGTGAGTGCCGACAGCACTGCCTTGGAGGAGTTCATGATCCAACATGAACCGGCTGCGACATATTGCTCTGGTACAAATTGTCGGAATTCCCACGAGATCGTCGAACACCTACGGATTGCACACGCAAAGGCGAACACCAAGAACGAAGATGGTGAACAGAGGATTTTGGTGCCGCGGAATTGTTGCAGGTTTTCTGATCATCTCATTGCCTATTTAAGGGAAAATGGAATCAACACGAAGCCACAAAGACTCCTACATGTGTGCCATGATCAGGACATGCGAGATGGTGCATGTTGTTAATCGCCCGTGGCGCATGTAGGAACCTTCGTGGATTTTTATTTCATTTCCCTTAAATTGGCAATGCGAAGATCAGTGATTATGCAGTCCCAAAAACCTATGTTCATCATCTTCATTCGTGGTGTTCACCTCTGCATGTGCAATCCATAGACTATAGGTGTTCGACTATTGTGTGGGAATTCTGGCTATTGGTATAATGTAACGCCCTGGTTTCCGGGCTGTTAAAAACTATTTTAGTAAAAAACCTAGTTTCAAAAATTTTTGGCTCTTTAAGTGTAATTAAGGATTAAGTGCCGTGGATCTCAGCTACATCCTCCTTGAAACCTTAAAACCTCGGTTTCAAAATCCCTCTAAATTCCGAGACTCAAATTTTGCAATTCGATTGTCTCTCTCTCAAATTTCCTCCGAAAAAATTCAAATTCCAAATCCCCTTCGAACCTCCTCTAAAACCCTTCCTAAATTCCAATCAAAAGTTTCTATCAAGTATCAAGAATTCGAATTTCGTAAGTCGCCTTTGAAATCTTTCATTAAAATATCCTTATTTTGCTCCTCCCGAAAGTTCAGGTTTCCATCAATTACTCCCTTCCCAAAATTGCCAAATACATATATTTCTAAAACCCTCAAATCCCAAGAATTAAACTCAAATTCTAAAATCCTCTCGAGATCTTCCTTCCTATTTTTCCTCTCTCAAATGTCTCCTCAAAAAATTCTAATCCATTACAAAAATCCCCAAAAAATTTCCTGGGAACCAAATCCCAAATTTAAATAAAAATTCAAATTCAAAACCCATCTTGAATCTCCTCTTTTCCTTTTTTTTTCCTTCCCAAATATTGTCCAAAGTCAAAATTTCTTAAATATATCTATGCTTAAATCCAAACCTCAAAAACCCCTCTCAAAAATTCCCCCAAAAAAAAAATTTCCCGAGTCACAGTCCCAAATTTAAATTAAATTCGAGCCTGAAGCCTCTTTGAAACCCTCTCTAAATCTCTTTCTCTTATATATATGTCTGTATATATATGTGTGTATATATATATATGTATGTGTGTGTGTGTGTATATATGTATGTATGTATATGTATATAAAAATCCCAATTGAAATCCCCTTGTTTGAATTCCTGAGAATATTATAAAATCAAGCATCAAATTCCAAATTAAAATACCCTTTCAAATCCCCCGAAACAATCTCTAGAAAATATTAAAGGGCACTGTGCCTTTGGGCGCCCCCTTTCCCTCTCGGCTTGCTTGCCTTTCTCGCGCGACCCAAACCAAGCCGGCCCACGCTTGCCCACACGCACACCTCCCCGCTGACAACCGGGCCCTAGCAGTCAGCCGCTTCACCCCGTCCGCCCACGCGCCTCGACCCGGGCCCTACTCGTCAACCCCTCTCCAGCCGCGTTGCGGACACCATCCCCCCTGACACACGCACGCACCCGCGCTCGCCACTTCAGCCCCTCTCGGGCCCACCTGTCAGCACCTCCAACCGAGATACAACAGGCGCCATCTCCCCGACACGTGGGCCCTGCTTGTCAGGCCCGTCTCCCACCTCGCGCCATCTCTCTCTCTCGCCCGGCCCCTGTTCGGTCCAGTCGACACGAGGGGAACGTGACACCGCCAAGAAAAAAAATATCTTTTTCCCCCAAGCGCACCAAGGTCAACCGCCCGTCCCATCTTCCCTGCCGTCCCATCGCATCTTGCCTCCTCTGCTACAGGCCTCGCAGCAGTCTTTCCCGCATCCCTGCCCACGCGCCGTGATGTCTCCGCGTCGAACACCGAGGAAAATCTTGCCCTAAAATATCCGACCGTGCCACCGCCTCTCTAGCTTATCTTCTTGTGCTCTCCTTCGCCTAAAAATCGCCGCCACTCTCCCACTTCTCCTCGTCCCTCAGCCTCGCCGCACCGCCGCGCCCAAGCCAAGCTTGAGCAATCGCTGCCGCCGCCAAAATTTTCCCCGAGTGAGCTTTTCCCCCTCCTCTCTTCTTTTTCCTTAGTTGAGCTCCCTTGGCCCTCAAACCTTCCCTCCCAGTGCACCGCCATACGTCGCCGTCGGCGCCTGTGTCCCGCCGTCGCCGCATGCCATCCTCTCTCTCCGACCGAGCCGCCAGTCGGCTTCGTGCCCACTCTCGCCCATCTGAGCCAACCACTACGCTCGTCGTCCCCTCCGCTCCCCGCCGCCCTACTCTCCTTCCTACGGCGAGCCGCCGTCCGCCGTATCCACTTCAGCTGCCGTCCTCCATCGATCCCCTCCGCCATGGCCAGCCACCCGCCGAACCCACGCCTCCCCTCTCTATATTTTGGGCCCCGGCCCGCTGATCCACCCCGAGCAACTGACAGGTGGACCCCTTTTTAATTTAATCCTAAGCCTCTGACATGTGGGTCCAACTACTTAACCACTCCCTCTTCACTTACACATGGGCCTGAGACATAAAAAAAATGTGTGACCAACATGTGGGGCCACCCTATCATCCAGCTCTCTCTCCTACTGACATGTGGGCCCCCTGACATTTGGGACCTCCCTGTCAGTCCCTCTGTCTCTTTCCTTCCACTGCCATGTGGGCCCATCTTCCTCTCTCTGACATATGGCCCCTGGTTTCTCTCCCTCACTCCCAATGACATGTGGGCCACTGCCTCTTTCTTTCTCCTCTCTGTGACATGTGGACCCTGCCTCTTTCTCTGCCTGTGTCATTGACATGTGGGCCAGTCCCCTCAGCCTCTCTATCCCCTGCCACTGACAAAGGGCCCCACCTATCAGCCACATATTCTCAGAATATTCTTATTTCAAAAAATTCAAATTAAATCCTTTTCTTTTTCAAAAAATCATTAAAACTTCAAAAATCCATATCTTTTTATCCGTAATTGCGATTGACCCCGTTCAAGTCTCTAAATTTTTCTAAAGATAAGATCTACCTCATGGAACTATTAGTTATTAATAATAGTACTTTATTTTTAGGGTTTTGTGTGTTTTTTTCTTGTTTCGCGCGTAGTCAACACTTCGGAAATTCTTTCGGACGTCGGACTTCGCGAGGATTCAAAGACGAAGACTGAGGCAAGTCACTCCTTGACCATATTGATCCTAAATTTAAAATGATTTATTTGCAAAATTACATTGCTAGTGTGCACGATAATTGATCGGCCTCGGTTTACGTGACGAACCGATGGACCTGCCCAGTAGTTGCATAAATCCCGTAAGATATTGGTACCTTATTTCCTTGTTGCTCCACCCTGTGGTAGCTTGGTAGCCGTGCTCCCTGAGCATGTATCCCGATGGTTCCACCCCAACACTATTGTATGTCGACATGGGAAAAATAGGGTTTCAAAATCTTTGAAAACCCGATATGTGATCTTGGCGTGGTTGCGAAACAAAATTTATTTACGAAAATTCACGATGCAAGGTGACCGCCTGTGTGGTGGCGCTTCGTATTCACATATAAGGACCATTTTCTTGGCAATTTCATCCAAACATCTCACAGTATGACCACACAGGTGGAATGGGATGCCTCTGGCCGAGTAACTAGTGTTCTCAGAATCGTTCGGTTGCTAATAAATGTGGGATCGGCTGGGTGCCAAGAGGGCGATATACCCCCATCTCTGAGTACAGGAAATGAGTTCCTAGTACTTGGGTTGAGAACCCATTTATAGAGTAACGTGCTATCCTGGGTGGGCTTTGGAAAGGCTTTGTTGCGAACCTTCCCCACTGACAAGTGCGGGAAGTAAGCTCGCGTCGTGTGGGTAAAGAGTGCACCCTTTGCAAAGGTTTATGAAACTGTTCGAACAGCCGTGCCCACGGTTACGGGAGAATGTGAGGTGATTCCTTTAGCGTAGATTTGTTTGCCAGTGCTTTGCGAAAGTGGATTTGTGGTATGGGAATCGTTACTAGAATCGGCCTCAGTGGCTGATGAATGACCTGAGTGGTCTAAAAATGGGTTGTGTGACCCGGGATGTCGAATGACATCATAGATTAGGCTTCCTGAGTGGAAGCAGTGTATAATTTGAGTTAAGATTATGGAATGGCTCGAGGAGCTACATAAATGAACTATGAGTTGAGATGAGGTTCTGAATAGGACGAAAGTGAAAGAAAAATAATAGAGGAAAAATAAGATGACGGACTGGAAAGGACATAAGTGAAAATAAACTAATAGATGAATACGGTGAAAAGCTGCTTGAGAGCAGACCCACTGAACCGCTGTCGCAATCCGATAAGCGGTATAGGAATAGACTTGACTAAAAACAATTAAAATCTGATTCATCCGCTTAAGTTGTTGCAATGCAATTCGCGAACAAGATCGAGGCGAGAGTCTCTTTCCAATCACCCTTGAGACACCCACACTTAGATATTTGGAAAAATTTTCAAATAAAAGATTTGCGAAATAAACCCTAGCCCTTCTTTGATAGCTTGCATGACTCACTTTTTCTGTCACTTGCTGAGTACATATGTACTCAATCCATTTCTATTTCCTCTCCTTCAGGAAAAGTGAAGTTGAAGTGAAGATTAGGGTTTTCTTCATAATTCCAAGCCGTTGTTTATGGATTGGGTTCTCGCTACGCCGTCGTTTCGCTACTGTCGTTCTGTTTGAAGGTTGCTGCTCAGGTCTTGTCCGAAGTTACAACTTATAAATATATAATATATATTTATTTATTTGCTATGGTACATCTCGGTTAATCGCAGGTATCAGCAAGGTTTCCTAGAGCTGGTATCGGCAACGTGGTTCCGTGGAAGATGGTTTATGCCAATCTCCTATGATGTTTTCTCTCTGATATCGTTATAGATGGTGCCATAACGGAGGCGTTACTTTTAAGGGCAATATGTTGGTACTCATTCACGATGGA
Organism: Oryza meyeriana var. granulata; assembly: GCA_003991445.1. Lineage (NCBI taxonomy): Eukaryota > Viridiplantae > Streptophyta > Magnoliopsida > Poales > Poaceae > Oryza > Oryza meyeriana. The sequence goes on from RYFJ01002376.1 coordinate 224,303, forward strand.
TCGTGGACTTCTCAACGGGAGCACCATCAGCGCTTGCAATGGGAGCACGGTCAGCACTTGCCGTCGCCTTCTCCGCGCTGACCATGACACCATGATGACTCTGGCACGTGCAGTGTGGTGTGAAGAAGATTGGGACATCGACTTCATATCCAACGCTGACCAAGACCAATTACAGTGATTTATCACTGATGATGAGAGTAATGCTGCAAACCCGCGGTCTCTGCGAAGTGATCAAGACTGATGACATCACTGGGAAGGAAGACAAGATGGCTCTGGTGTGATCCTTTGAGCTGTCCCTTCAGGGATGATGTCCATAATCGCCATCAAGCCAATCGCCAATGAGGCCTGGGATTCGATTGAGGACATAACCATAGGTATCGATTGGGTTCGCAAGGTGTAGGCATAGCAGCTTTGCAGGGATTACAAGTGCATCGGCTTCCATGACAGTGTGACGGGTGGACGAGTACACGCTACACATCAATTAATGGGCTGGACTGATCATACAGCTCAACATGCTCAGTGATCCAGAGCCGTCCCAAATGGTCGGCGAGAAGATCATCGAGGTAGTTCCCTCTTAGAGCAAGCCCAACCGACCTCTCAAACGGTCTCTTATCTCAAATTTAGGAGTTTTTGGGTGAAAAAACATCTTCAACCGAACTCCTACGTGACCTCTCATCTGCAGGGGCCCCTCATCCGGGGGCAGCCAACCCCCCAGATGTAGGAGCCCCTCATCGCCCCCTCATCCCCTCGCCCGAGTCGCCCCGCCTCCATTCTCTGCGCGCAGGCACGCCACCGCTCGGGTCCGCCCCTCTCCCGACCACCCCCTCCCCCCCGCCGCCGGCGTCTCCGCCTGCGTCGGCCCCCCGTCCCCTTCCTCTTCCCCCCGGCCACCGGCGTTGTCCCGGTCGCGAGGGCCCGGGCACGGAAGCTGACCCGGGCGACGGCGAGTTCCCGAGCGCGGGCGCGCGGGAGCGGGCGCTGTAGCGGGCGCGGCCTTCGGTCCCGGGCGCTAACGCGGGACGCGGGCGCCGGGTGAGGTCCCGGGCGCGGACGCGAGGCGCGGGTGCAGCTCGCGGGCGCGGGCGCGGTGTGGACCCCGCCGGCTACGAGCGCCGATCCCGCCGCCCCCGCCGCGTCGAGCCGTCGGCCCCGCCGCCCCGAGCCGCGTCAGCCGAGAAGAGGAAAGTGAGAGAGAGAGAGAGAGAAAGAGAGAAAAGAAAGGGGTGAGCCACTGACAAGTGGGCTCCACTTAAAAATATGAGGGGTCGGTTGGAGTGTAGAGTGAAATAGGAGGTTAAATATAGATGAGAGAGCTCCTATTCTAACTAATAGGGGGTCAAATTTGAGAGATCGATTGGAGTTGCTCTTAGCTGACCATATCACAACCAGATATTTCTTAGGGCGGTACTTCGTGGTCTCGATAGGTAGTATCCTAGTGCTAACTATTATTACCAATAGAAATATTTTTACATATTGATTTATAAGCTTTACTACTAGTAGAAAAACTGCCAATAATTAAGGTGGTACTATAAATTGATATAATCAATTAGATTAAAAAATATAAACGGTCTTAATTGATTCTGCTACTAATAGAGACTAGTGTAAAATACCTCTTCTTGGCGAGGCTGGTTACCTAGTAAACCAGCCAAAATTGAATTTGACGCATCTCCCTACAGCTTTGTTTGAATTCAGCATGATTTTCTTTTGAAAAAATTGCTTCAATTTAAATATGTAACAAATGCACAGATCCCCTGTTACTCTTAAAACAAATAAAAAACCTAATAATTGCCCTATAGGACTAAGATTTGACCTCCTGCTGACTATGACTACTTGTCAAATTGGACTACTGTTTGCATATCTTGGGTAACAAACATATAACTAATTTTCATGTCTTTTATGTTTGCATGTTCACTTTACAGTGGGGCCAGACTAACTATATGGCTACACAGCACTGTTTTTTTAGGAAATACTCCCAGGCCTTGCCCAGTAGTTATTTATATTAAAGATAAAGTTACACCAAATTACATCGAACAACATACTGAAAATCACAAATATTGTAACCAATTAAAAACAGAGGATCTAAGTGTCTCATTCATCCTACACATATACAGGAGAATTTCTTTCATGAAACTAAGAAACCAAAGCACTGTTCGAGGCATAAAAGCATTTTTATGCTTTCTTGGAAAATAATGTTTATGTGAAAGGAATAGCAAACAATAACAAAGACAACTAGATCAACTATTTTCGTGATTTGTATGAACTAAATACTCTTATGTTAACCTTGATTTACACACAATACTGAGTCATACATCAATAGTTTGATCTCTTATGACTAAAAACACGCATCTCAGTTGAAATAGTTACAATTGATCTTGCCTTTATGGCTGCTGAAGCAGATATACCTAGCTATTATGTAGAATATATATTCACTATTTTCAATATATGCTATGCAAATAGTTAAGCCTTGTGGATATGTTTGGTTTCCTACAAAATCTCATCACTTGCCTTTTACCTACCGGCTAGAACAGCCAAATTGTAATGGCCATGCTCTCCGGGCATCGTCTGATACATCAAATGCAATGTTGAGGAGTATATATGTGCAACTGACAGTTAGAAGCACCGGATGCATGACAACACAAGGCTAGTGATTAGTACCTCTTTTCTCCAAAATAATTGTTTGAATTTTTAACTAGCCTTATATGGTTGAGTGATAAAAAAGTTTGTGAGAGGTAAGTTGCATTTGTAGATATTTTTTAACTAATTTAGTTACTCTTATATCTCAAGTTCCATGCTTTTTCAGTTTCCTTCTCCTGTATTAGGAATATTCATTTAAATAATGAAGGCTTAAATTTGATGTATACATATATAACATATATGATCCTGTTCTACTAGCTTGCCATGTCTTGATGTGAGCCTTGTCCACTGTACTATATTGCTTCACAATTCCTAAAGAGGATCAGGTGTATATGAGTACAATATGATCACTACATTACATGAAAAAGGTCGAACTTTATGGATATGTTTGGTTTCCTCTAAAATCTCAATTGTCTCTAGTTACCATAGGCAAGGGCGTTTGTAATCTCGATAACAGGCTATCATCATCCAACAGTTAAGCTAGGTGTGCAATATGATGAGTGGTGCTATATATATATAGTACATACTTTGAGGCGCATGCATGATAACAAAAAGTTAAGTGCTGATAGAATAGTTCTTGCTGTCCTTAGTTTTGTTCCTTTTGAGTTTTCTTTGCATTTCTCTCTGGTTCTTCTTGTATTTCTCTGTTCTGGGTCCTTTGAGGCATTCGTGTTCAAGCCGGAGCAGAGTCAGTGGCTAACTGGTGCGCCATGCATCGCCGTGATTCATCTCTGTGTTCGTGATTCATCTTCTTGCTCAAGGGAGTTTCGAGTTGTGTTTGCTTCTGACAAGTGCTTCATTTGTTCACACAAATCTGTTTGAGTTCTTAACTGGCCTCTGAAGATTGAGGGATCAAAGTTGTGAATAAAATGCAGTTCTTGATCTCATGCGGTTGTAGGATCGAACACAAGATGTAGAACAAACAACCAAATCATTTAACGGAAATAAAAAAAACCCTAAAACTTGATGGACTAACCTTTCAATCACGATCTGATCATCCTCATGTCGCCGGTCTGACCGCGCGCAAATCAAAATACAATTTGACAAATTATTGAATTGGATCAATTTTATTGCACCAAGATGTATTTACAAAATAATACAAAGTACTCATTTATTTTAAAACTAGACACTAACTTTGCTCCTCCAAAGATTGATATTACTAGGACCTCAATCCCTCATCTATTTATACCTAAAATCTCCAATACAAACTACGAATAAAACTCATAATCCTATTAGGACTCAATCCCTCAAATTTCAAATATAATTCAATTTACCAAATTAAATTACTCTCTTTCTATCCCAAAATCACATTAGCCAAACCCTGGTGCAGCATGCTACACTACCGCAGCCAAGTCAACACACATGCATGCATCCCTGCACAACACAAGCATGCTACAGTGCTGCATGTAGCAGTCCCTCTCCAATTTTTCTTCCAATTTCTATCCAATTTTCTTCACGATTTTCTCGGTTCTTGCATATATAACTTGTGAAGCCCATTACAAATACCACCCATAGGTGTCCATTCACCATATGTCACTTTGTGTCCAATCTTGTCACTCGACATTCTTAACCGTTCTGGATCTTAACTCCTCTTTGAGTTTTGTCCTGATCCCGCCGTTGATCGATATTGACCACAAGATAAACTGACTTTAATTCAATCTTGTCACATGACATCTCAATCGTACTAGAACTCAGCTCCTTCCTGAGTGTAGCTCCGGTTTTCACAATTAACTAAGGTTGACCACAAGTCATCTACACGCCAATAAACAAAACAATCGTTTCTGGGTACAGATATCGCAACCTAACCCATATTAATCACACACACTCACACTAATATCCACATATATTTACAAATCAAATTTCATTAAATAAATCTTTTGCAAAGCTAATTGTTTATTATAAAATATTAATCATGATAATGATTTTACAACAATAACTGCTATGTGGTGACATCATCCAACATGAGTTGAATATATATATATATATATATAAAGATGAGATGCCAGATGCGCGGGATGCATTTTTTTGCCATCCTTTATATCAGTTCCTCAACAGGCTTGACACAAAGAGGAAGGAGGAAATGCATGTGTGAGGTCAATTAAGATTGCATTTCTAGGTATCATACAACATGTGCCAGAGAAATTAATCCCTTGCCTGAAGCCTAGAAGTGATGAACAATCAAGCAGAATCATGTGTACAATCAGGAGTTATGATGAATAAATGGATATAAATTGGCAACACACATAAATTGGATGAAAAATTGAAAACTAGTGTTTGAGGGTTGAATTGAAGTATTAGCCTCAGTCGGACTGACCGGTACATGTTGTACTATCGGTTATACTAGCGATGTTTTCGGCTCAGTTTTGATGTATCCTGACACTCACGGCAGTTTGTTGGTTCGATTTCCAACTCTGACAACTTGATTCGATTGCTGGAATGTGCACACACTGGAGATGGCTGGGTTTGGTAGAATACATAGCAGTAGAGATTTTGGGAGTTCTTAAAATTCAGTAGGAATAATAGGAGTTTTTAAAATTCGATTGGGTCAAAAAAACCTAAACCATGAGCGTCTCGGAGCAAAGAAAGATTAGAACTCGGCATACCATGTTTTTTTTTCTTGGAGTTAACAATAGAAGTCCTTAAAAGCACAAGCAATAATACAAAATGCAGGCACGGCATATGGCAACAATCGTAATTATTGTTTTGAGGACAGACCAATTTACACCTAACTGTAATTACTACTGCTTTTTCTCATAGTACTAGCCTCACATAACAAGGCAAGGTTTCTCCCGTTAATCTAACTATACATCATGTGCACATAACCGATTCCAATTTAGATCGTCCTAGTCTTCAGAAACAAATTAAGATCCTTCTCCTGTTTGATCAATTACTGAAAGCACAGGGTTGCAGAATAACAGTCCTTGATTTCTTCCATTTTGCATTTCGGCAAGTGCTCTTCTCATCACCACCGCCTCCTTTGACAGTGAGCTTGACATCCTTCAAGCTGACAAGGTACATTTCTGCTGCAATCCAGCTTGATAGCCTCCTGGAAGCATTTGTTGTTAATGTTGTATATCGGTATTAAAGATGCAGTAGATATATGCCATACCTAAAGCTGGATAAATTTAAAAGACAAAAAGATTTAGATATGTTCAGATCCTCGGTGAGTGGTAATATTCTACTTCTGTTTGTGGTGGATTGCTTTCGTTTGTATATAAGTTATTCCTTCAAAGAGGCTTCCTGCTCGTCTTATATAGATCGAGCGGCAAGGGTTACAAGGTAGGAAACCCAGTAGGATACAGTCTAGGATTTTTTTATCTGTACATAGAATATTTGGCTAGAACTCTATCCTTTTTCTTATTACACAAGGTAATATATATCTAAGTTTTATTCTATTTTAATTATATGGATCATCCTACTTTTTATTTAGATAGTCGTATTTGACTCTTCTAAGAGTATGCAGTACCCATGGCCTCTCTATATTTATGCTCCTGATGTTCTTGAAGACAACAACATTGCTAACCTAAACTGTAGATGTCTGATACAAAACCACTAAATTATAAGCATGCACATTATTCAAACACATGACTAACTGAATAACAGAAGGGCTATCACTGAGATTCCTACCTGTTTCTTGCAGGGTGTAGCAGAATCGCTGTAGTTTTGGTCGATAATGATGGGTTCCAAACATTTTCCATGACCATGTTCTGGAACACGATGCTTTTCACGTAGCCCCAACAGCCCTGCCATAAAACAATCAGAAATTTTATTAAATCATAAATCTGTATTTATACATTTAATTGTTTTTAGAGAAAACAAAACAAATTATACACAGGAAGAGACATAGCTTAGCTACACATACACTAGATTTTATTACCAAATACATAAACTATTATCGGTCATCAAATCCCGATTTATGCTACTATAACTAACATACGTATAAGATGTACATTTTAATAGGCAAGCTAGGATTCTAATGTCCTGAAAATATACACATAAAAGGTTTAAGCTAGCTGAAAAAAATTGCTGTCAGACCCATAATTTATAGTTTCACCTACTAGCTTATAGATGTACAATACCATGAAGGATAAATCAACACTTTTAAGTTAGTAGTTTGGTAGCATCATTCAACTAATTAGTCAGCCCACTAACCTGCCTTACAACACCAAAGAGAGTCAAAAACCAATATGATAAATAGTTTAGATATCCAATAGAAATATACCATATCCATGCCATAATTTTTACCATAAGTAAGAAAGTCACACTTTTACTTTGGTCAAGTGTGGTCAATAGGGACACAGTGCAAGGAGTGGGTAGGAATTCTCATCTAACGAGCATGTGACATACACCCACACAAATAGTGAATCAACAGGGAGAGGCATGAGCTACCATTCCAACAATTCTTGGTATAGAAATGAGATGGGATAGCAGGAGTGTGGTAAATAAGAGAACAATACTCACTTTCACCTCCAACCAGTTATCACAGTGAGCAAACCAATCCCTCTCCGCCTTCACCTCCCCTGCCTAACTATTCCAAGATTTATAGCCAATCAACCTCAAAATAGTGACGCAGAGCACCATCATCAGCTTGACTAAGAGGTGGAAGGGGGTGAGCTAGCAAGAAGAACAGCCGATTCGTAGAGAGCTAAATCTGTAGGTGAGAGCAAGTTCACTAGCTTGTGAGCTCGTGGGGATCAAGTAAAAATATACTAGAACTAGGGATCAAGTGATTTTCACATGCTACCATAGCTATCCCTTAGTAAATCACACACAAAGCAAGCAAACACTTGGAAGTAGTCTTTTAGTGCCTCAATTCAAATCTTGTTAGAAAAGAAGAGAAATGTATTAATAAAAACATTCGAAGGAGCAAACTAGAAAGAAAAAATTGGTAGCACTTACCTTAGGGCTAGCCTTTGGTGGTGCCGAGCACCAAGGTCGCCAGCCATGGCGGCTGGGCTTGGGGTTTCATGTAGTGAGCTCCATCCTAGCAGGGGTTTCACCACTTGCAGTTTGTGGGGTTGGGGATGCGCATGGAGTAGGAGGAGAGCGGCTGCCGGCTGGATATGGCACCTGAGGTCGCCAGCTGCAGTGGGGCAGCAGCATTTGGAGTAGAGTTTGAGAGAGGAGAAAGAGAGCCATAGCGCTGTAGCAAATGGAGGAAGAAGAAGAGGAATGCTAGCTGCCTTGTACCTGTACGATGGGATAAGGAAGGAGAACAGTAGGGAGGTTAATTGTTTGATGCACACTAGTAAATTACACAGATAACCCAATGCTCTGTAACCTAAATATAGTCCAGATAATATTTGCTATTATTAGCTAAGTAAGTGCAAGTTGGCACAACAAAAATTCTATAGAGCTGTGAGCACATTTTATTTTTTTAGATGATTAATATGTGTTCCTAGTATAAAAATTAAACCTCAGTATATACAACAAAATGCAGGAATGAGACTAGAGTTGGAAATGTATCATTTGACAGTAGTAATTTCGTTTTCGACTGCAGAAACTCAGGCAAGTCTCTCTTCGATCATGTTGATAGATGATAATTCTATTTCAATTAAAAATCTAGTTTATAAACCTATTACTTGTATTATTGCATCGAACATTATTTTCTAAAATAATAATATGGATGATGAGATGACTGACAGACTGATGATGATGGAGATCATCAGGATATTAATATGGTTGGTAGGGAGATCTTAGGGATGTGATGATTGATGATGGCAGGTCAGAGCTCTCTCTACATAGGGTTATAAATATAAGGACTAACCATCCCCTTCACTCGTATCAGGGAACCGTATAAATCGTGTAGACCATAGATCCGTTTTAAGACAGACATGGCCTAGTACCTTATTGAAGTCTATTATACTCCACATGGGTACGTAGTAGTAGGATGGGCGATGACAAACCCATCGAATGCCGATGAAGTGCATTCCAGACGTATATATTAGCATGGTGGTGTGAAGGACTGTTAGACCTAACACAATCGTGGAGTATAGGAAATAAGAGAAAAGTCTTGTACTTTAGCATGGTGTTACACACTATGAAGTGTGACAGTTAAACGTGTTTAGAGTAGCTATGGGTAAAGTGATAGAAGCTTGCGCAGTGCTAAATTAAATCGTGATTCATGCCTGTCTCCTGGATTGGAGGCTACGGGGAGTTACTATTAACTCTGTTAAATGTTACGAGTGTAATTAGGTTTTACAATTTTATTTTAGAAACCTCTTTTACAAAATCAATTTAGACCTAATAATGAATTATGAATGATTATGATGATGTAGGGTATAGGGTATAGAATGTAGATTATTAAATTATTATTCATGCATCCATAAATTGTATTATAGGTTTGCTGAGTACGAAAGTGCTCACTCTTGCTATATAACCCCTTGTACAGATTCCATACATGACAAGTATAAGATAGAGTATAGATGGCCTTAAGAGTTTCAGGTACGGACTAAAAGTAGTTTCTAGCTATTTTTCTGTTGCGATATCTGATATGGACTATTATTTAGCAAAATAAGAATTTGTTAAATAGTAATCCAAATCTTGCACTTCTATCTATAGTGTTAAAAGTGCGGGGTGTCATATGCCATGCCTTGATACGAGCTCTATTGGTTATGCCGTAGCCTGACAGTGTCTATAGTTGTCGGCGAAACGGGACAGGGGGTCCCATATACCCAGGGTCACATGGGTCCTCAGCCACGTCAGCCACTCCAGGTCCACATTCTATCACGGCGACGGCCGGATACAGCCCTTTTCCCTCGAGTGCCCGGAGCACGGGCGCCGTCCGATCCCGAGTCCCCCTTCCCGGGTACGCCCCCCGGGTCTCGGGGGCCGACTGCCTCGGTCCCAGTCCCGGTCATCGGGCTCCGACTGCCCCGGTCCCGGGTCCCGGGAGCCGGCTCCCCAGTCCTGGGCCCCGGCCGCCGACTCCTCGGCCCCGGGTCCCGGGAGCCGACTGCCCCGGTCCCGGTCCCCGGGCACGAGGTCGACTCGAGCGGGTCAGCTCTCCAACCACCCGTGGGCCCGCACCCTGCGCAGTCAGAACCTTTTTGACTGCGGAGGCTCCTTTCGCTGTACAGGCAGAGCGCTTTTGACTAGGAAGGCTCCGGAAGTCCACGCCCCGGCAGCGGAGGCAGGTGCCGTCCCATCTCCATGCCCCATCTGCTCACGGCGACGTGCTGACCGAGCGTGATCGGATGAGCAGTACCAACTCCGGCGCAGACGTCGCAGGCGGACATGAGCGACTAGACACTCCTCCAACTCCGGCGCAGGCGTCGTCGGAGGGGAGCACGGGAGAACTCACCTGAAACTCTCTCTCTCGGTGTACTGGCACTGTGGACTCCCCTGACTCTATAAAGGGGAATCCGGGCCAACGAGAGAGGGGAGAAGCTTCAGCATTAGTAACCACTCTCTGGCTAGGACCCGTCCACGATCGCCAACTCTCGCCACTGTTCTTCCTCGGCTCCGAGCTCCTGAGCTCGTCGGGAACACCCCGTAACACTCAAACCATATTCACCTCCACCTAGCATACACACAGGAGTAGGGTGTTACGCTTCCGAGCGGCCGAACCTGTATAAAACGCCTCCTGTCTCTCCCGCGCGATTACTACGATTCGGACGGTCCGGACCCTTCTGCTTAGTCACGGTCCGAACCCCTCTTCCTCTCGTCTTCTGCTGATACACGCTGACGCCGACTTCGCCTGAGAACTACTCCCCTGGCCGAATCTCAAAGGAGGGTCTCCTGACTTTCCGCCGTCGAGGTTTCATCCTCCGACAATAGTGATCTACTGCTATAGAACTCTATATCGGCAACGGCTTAGCTAGACCCGTTATAAATTATTTTATCTATAGTAGGTGTATATTTTGACTGAAAAAGATAATGATAAAAGTTAACACAGACAACCTATCTGAGACAACCTATCTGTGACGACTGTTAAAAGACAAGCTAGATATAACCATGGTCATCTCTAACGGCTCGATTGAGATAAATCCCTGGACTTAACAAAATGGAGCAATCAGGCCACCGCCTCCTACTCATTCCTTCTCCACCGCCTCCTTGTTTCTCTCGCTCGCCTCCACCTCCACAGCCACCTCGCCATCGTCGTCTCGATGGTGGAGCAGCACCACCACCACCAAGCGTCCATCACCTCCTCTCTGCTTCCCCAGTCAGTGTGTGCTAGACCGCCAGATCCGGCTGCTCCCGAACTCGGTGTCGCCAGATCTGATTCGGCTTGGCAGGGCCACATCGATGAGCACGGAGCCGACGGGCACAACGACGACGAGGAGCGGCGGCTTGCGACGACGACCGGCGATGCCGACGGATCTAGCTGCCTCTATCGATGCACGGATCAGCTGAACCGCACGGAGGAGGCCATCACCCATCATGTCGCTGCAGCTCAGGTTAGCCATCCCTTTTTGGTCATCACGGAGCTCCCGGGGGGCAGAACCAACAGACGAAGGCTCTATGATGTTCTTGGATGAATTATGTTTTTGTTAGCTTTGTTGACACCTTCACAGGATTCTTGCATGTGATTTGTTTGAGTCAATCAGTGTAGATAAGGTTCTAGTATGAATACTAAGGTTCTTGAAAAACTCTGTTCAATTTTACTATGAATGCGATGAGCTTGCAGTCCATCTCTCGTGATTTCTTTTAAGTTCTTTTAGGCTGTGATGGCAGGTGATGTCTACGACCAGCCGATGCGCCATTTTTTTTTCACTGACAATCCACATATGTAACGGCTATTCACTGTGAGCCGTTATAAGCCGTTATAGATAGTGATATGGCGTTATCCGGAGAACCCTGCTCTGTTACGGCTTGTCGTCCTGAGCTGTTCCAAATAACTTACAACCGTAACAGGCGGGCAGCCGTTATAGGTAAGACTCCACGTCACTGATCAAAATTCTGTAACGGTTGACTAGCCCGTTATCGATGATGATTTTGAGCTGTTAGGAATGAGATCTATGGCAGTGTGACATTGTTGACATGAGCTTCAGAGTTTATGATCGCCTAAGCTCCCGATGCTGATGCCGTGTCCTGGTCCGCACACAATGTTCTTGACATGTAGGTTCTCGGTTCCATCCTCAATCTACAAGCAGTCATGATTCTGCAGTCTGTCACTCTTTGAAACCATTACTGTGGGTGATATGGATGCCGTCGGTATTTGAGCTAGTGCCTGATTGACAAGCCAGAGATGCTAACATCGGTGCAATCCTCCACTCACATGTGGATTTGTTGGTTGTTTACTAAGAGCATGGCTAATAATATAGCCAACAGTAGGTTTTATGCTGTTGTCACATCATCTACAGTCAACTAATAGCCTATCCATATAATAGTTTGACTAGTGAAATATGCAGAACCATTAATACCTGCTCCATCTGCTTCTCTCACAAAGCTTTTTGAGTTTGTGCAATAAACTTACATCACGCTTAACTTGAGTGGTAACTTTACATACTCACATTACGTTATTATACTTGCTTAAGAACATAATTATACAAATAAATATATTAGTGTTTAATAAATTTTAATTATAAATATATAAATAAGCAGAGTTAAAAGTTTTTAGGTTTTAGTTGAAAGTTTCAAAAATCTAATTAAAAGTTTCAAGTTTTGGGTTGAAATTTTAAAATTTGAGTAGATTGTTTAAATTCTTAGTTGATAGTTTTTAAATTTAAGTTGAAAGTTTTTAAATTAGAGATGAAAATTTTAAATTAGTGGTATAAAGTTTACTCGATTTTTTCTAATATTTTATATTTTATTTATTTATTCTTTACCGTGCATGTGCCGAGCTTTGTCGGTTTACTAATAGCTTCAAGTTCTGAACTTTCTGCAGGGATTGAGGAGGTCCTGGAGCCGACGTTGATCGTGGAGCCACGTTGCACGGGGTCCGTGGGTGCTTGTAAATTTTGCAATCAAAATCTTATTCACACACGATTCGATCCCCAAATCTTCCAATCTTTGCATGCTACTACTCGCAATCGCCAAACGCAATCGTTCGTAGCCGTTGGCCGCAGCAGTCAGTCGTCGCCGACGTCCTGGCAAGTTCGCCATGGCCATTGGCCGCCGCTACCACTGTAGCTTTTGTTTTATCCATTGGCCACACACTAAAGGACCCCACCACTGTGGCATCATCAGCGTCACTTTGCACTTCTTTCGCTAGCCGCTCTTCCTCGAAGCCGCTTCTAATCGTCACCTCTGCCCTTTTACACAAAATTTACAAGTGCTCGGGGAACCCCTTGCTACATGGCTCCTTGTGGCATGACACGTCAGCTCCAAGATTTAGATGGTACATTTAACAAGATTAGAGGTATATATGTGCAATTTTACATATTACAGACTAAGATGAGAAGATTAAACAAGTTTTGGGTCCGAAACAAGTTTAGGCGTATAATTTAACAATTTTATATTAGAACACATTTTGTAATTTACTCTATCGTAAACTTATTAAATTATATAAACTTATTCTAAAATATAATTGATTGTCTAAATTTTAAAAGTTTGACTGAATCTTGCCTAAACGTCAAATATTTTTACCAAAAGAAGTATATGTTTTGTTTATCAAGTCTTGGCTGTCAAGGAGCCGATTCTTTTTCGGCCCAATTGTGCTCATACCCACCTTTTTCAACTATAATGATGATTTTACCTCTACCTTTCCAACTTTGTAAGTTTGCCCTCATTTTTTAAGAAAAAAAAATCTACATTTGATCCCTCAACTATGGGCTTAGTTTGATTTTGATTCCTCAACTATAAAACCGATTACTATTGGTCCCTCAACTCTTGAAACCGTTCATATTTCATCCCTTGGCCTAAACCGGGTGGTTTTTATGATGTGGCGCCATATGGCATCCTAGTTAGCAATAGTATAAACAGTAGAAGGAATCAAGATTGACATGTAGTGTTGGTGTAATAAATACGGCATACCCCTCAAGTATGGAAATACATTCATATATGGGAATCGTACATATACCATACCCAGCACGATGGATGTATATGGGACGGATATAATCTCCGGAAGAGTATTAATAGGACATGGTCACCTAACATGGCAAGACACTCAAGACTTACTCGGACAATAACAAGACATACCTATTCTATCCCAACAAGTCTTACAAGGATACGATAGGATAATGGGTATAAATACAAGGCCCCAAGAGGGGCAGGAGGACTCTCAACTGCAACCAACACCAGTCAATCCAAGCCAAGCCAACCCGAGAGGAATCAAGTCAACGATTCTGATCACCTCTCGTCGAGCCCCCTTGTCGGAATCCACGATAGATCTCCCCATCTATCCATCCATCCATCCACATATTGTACCATGTACATCTAGACATATCAATACAAAAACTGGCCACCCGACCGACAGAAGTAGGGTTGTTACTTTGAGGAGAGCATAAACCTATATAAAAATCTTTGCCTTTTTTGTCTCTTTACGCGGATATGAGGGTCTACACACAAACGAACCCACGGTATACATGATATTACTATCAACAACATGTAGGTTGTAGTGTTTTTCTTCTTTTTTTCCTTTGGTATGTTGATGTCATCATTCTTCACCTACATGGACTCCATGTAAGCGCCATGCCATCGAAAACCCCCCTAATTTGTACCCAAGGATGAAAGTCTACGGTTTTGAGAGTTGAGGGACCAGAAGTAAATGGTTTCATAGTTGAGGGGTTAAAGTTGGACCAAGGCCACAATCGAGGAATCAAATGTGGACTTTTCTCTGTTTTTTAAGCTGAAACTTGTGCTTACCCCTATTCGGTTAATAGGAGTTAATGGTGTGAAAATTTGTATCAAAATAGGGGAAAAATTTATGTCAAGCTTGTGCTGCCTAATTTTTCTACAAAAAATTGAATATGGGAAATGCAGCGGCAAGAATGTCAAAATGCTTGATGTGAAAACAAGGGCAAAATCACAAAATCCTCAGAAAAGTGGGGGAAGATATGCAAGGGCATACATGTGTTTGACACCATTAAGTCTTTTTATTGGAACAAGGGCGCAAACACAAGCTCAGTTCCAAAAATTGAGGGTATAATCAAAGTTGGAAACGTAGGAGTAAAATCACAATTAGAATTAAAAATAAGGGTAAGAGCTCAATTCTCCCCTTCTTTCTTAGGGGCTAGCGCAAACACCGTAGTAGTGCAGTGGTTATAGGCACCCAGTTATGGTGCTAGGCACCCTGGGCTTGAATAGAAAAAAAAAAAGGTCAGCCTCATTGAGTGAAAGGATTGCAGAGTTATATGCGATTGCGTCCTAGGCCTCCAGCGTTTGGCACCTTCTCAACTTCGTGGCAATGCTCTGGGGAGGTCTTTTCCCATTGAGTTGAGTTTTTTTGGGGTCTAACCTAACAAGCAAGCTAACTAGATTGAGCAACACATGCAGTAATTTGTTAGATGACTTGTAGATTTGTTATATGCCAAAACATGGTGTTTCTGAGATACCCTACTCTTTTTAACAAACAAGAAGTATGGCAATCTAGGTTCTTTAGAACATGAACTTCATTTTTAGTTTTCCATTTTATCCGGAACTTACCACACCCTGGCGAAAATGGGAATTCCCCCATAGTAATTAGCAAAAAAGAGGAACTTCATTTTAGTTTTCCATTTCTCTGAAGTTGACCACCCTAGTGAAAATGGGAATTCCCCAAATTAATTGGTAAAAGCAAATATTTTCTCTGAAATACACCAGTAATTGGAAAAAACTTCAGTTTAGTTTTCCGTTTGTTCGAAATTTACTACCTTGGTGAAAACAAATAAGAATTCCCCAAAGTAAATGGTAAGAAAAGGGTTTTCTCTGAAATATATCAGTAATCGGGGAAAAAAAGAACTTCATTTTAGTTATCCATTTCTGTGAAATTTACCACCATAATGAACCGCCCTGGTGAAAATGGGAATTCCCCAAAGTATCTGGTAGAGAAAAAGATCTTATCTAAAATATACTAGCATGGTGAGAATCTTTGGGAGTTATGGAAAATGGAAAAAAAGAAACAGTACATTCTAAGAGACTTTCAATGAAACCTAAATGGCATAAAACCTCTATAAACTCTCTATAGTTAATATAGTGAGAACATCAACTAATGTCATTTTTATTATAAAAAGCTCTACAAACTCTATATAGTTAATAGTGACATCAACCAGTATCGTTTTTTAATGAGACGAACAGTTATGCACACAGCATTTTCATCGCTATGAAAAATTGTTCATTACTATAGAAAATGATGATAACAAAATTCTTGTTCAATCATATTGTTGGAGAAAGCGAACACAAACATCCTCTCATATGATTGCAGAAAACAAGACAAACATCCCTTTTGGGATCGGGGAAAAAGTTCTGCAACCAAGACAAACATCCCTTTTGGGATCGGGAAAAAAGTATTAGGCAACTCATTTGGTCAAAATAGAGTAATGAATTGCGTGCTATGCTTCTGGGGACGCAACATTATTTCTACATCCATTCAAAGTAAGCTCTGTGTCTTACAACAAGATTGGTTTCCTCCAAAGTCACATCCTTATATAGTGTATGACCAATCTATCTGGCACATTGACACAAGTACCCATTTTGTAATCCTATTGTGAGTGTAGCTAGGCTGCTAATTGATATCCCATTGCCAGTGCAGGAACTGGTTATATAGACACATTGCACATAGTTGAGAAGATGAATCAGATGCCAGATGCATGACTGCATGCAATTTTTGCCTTCCTTCAAAGCAGATCCTAAACAAGTTTCACATAGAGGGACGAGGAAATGCATGAGCTAAATTAAAACCAAATATCTAGGAATCATGCAAGATGTCCTGCTGAAGCGATGAACAATCAAGTAGGATATATGTACTGTGGGTGTGCCAATATTGATATCGTAATTCCAACATTATTTATAATTTTCCTTTCTAAAAAGATATCCAAAACAATCAAGTAGGATATATCAGCCTCTGCCATTGCTCCTATACATATCCAAAATGATTCCAACATTCTGTGGACTGGTAGTGTGCAACATGCTCATCAAACCATGATAGAAGGAACTGTTGGAAATAATCTCTCGGCATGGAAACCCGAGGTGATCACGCGTGATTCTTTCCATCCTTATCGCGCGTGATCACAGTGATTGCGATTGCTCTCCATTTGGAAACTCTAACGCATGATGATCGGAAACGCCAAAACTTTCCATTTTTGAGCCGTCCCTAATTCCCTCAGCGCTAAAAATAAAAGGGGAGTACAGCCGTGAGGAGGGACGTCTCTCTCAGTTCATCTTCTTCCCGACAATTTCTAAAACCCTAACCCAATCCTCAGTTAGCGCTAGAAGGGAAACGAAGGGCTGTTCCCGGGCAGTGTAGGTGGCGGTCAGAGGGACTTCGTCACCTCGGCCGCACCACTACGACCTCTACAACCTCAACGAACGCCGGCGAGGTTCGAGGATCTTCATCTTCTACGTCCATGCCGAACATCACCGAGGAAATCGAGTCGATCTTCATGGCTTCAAACGCCGGTCAGTAATCTAAATTCCGCAATTAGGTGATCAAGATAGGCTAAGCTCTTAGTTTAGTAGATAGCAATAATGTACATTTGGTATTAGAGCAGTAGCTTAGCCTTTTGATCCCATCATCATCCCGGCAGAAGCCATTTAGATGCTCAATTGGTTCGGATTCATGTTGTAGCCTTAAATTTTAGTATAATTTAGTTCAGTTTGTTCGAATTAGAGTTCAAATCGCACTGCTCCTAGGCTTTTTGAAGTTTAAGTTTAAGTTTTATGTTGTTTTAAGGCCTGGGTAGAAATTAAGGAGGAGAGGCGGCGGGTACACAAAAATCCCCAAATTTCCCCAATCCTTAGAACCCTAATTTGAAATCCCCAATTACCCGAACCCTAAATTCCTAAAATCAGAAACCCAAAGCAATTAATCCCCAAATTAGAACCCCAAATGAAATCCCTCGGGTTTTAGGCTTACCTGGGGTGGGTCTTCGTCGCCGTCGGGGACGCATCGGCATCAGCTTGTTGTGGTCGCCATGGCGCCGGACCGGAACTCGAGCAGCATCAGTCCGCAACTCGAGCTTCGGGTGTCCTCGCACCGCCAAGGCTTAGTGACGTTGTCGTCCGTCCATGGAGCAGTGCACGGCCTTGCCGCGCACGGGAGCCTCTCCGTGGGATCGGGAGAGAAAGGGGAAGAAGAATAGGGATTAGGGTTAGGGTTGTCGGCCGCTGGTGATTTTGTCTCAATGCGATCCGATCTCAGCTGTCCGATTAGAATCCAACGGATACCGTTAAGTCGTCGCCGTGGCCATTAGATCTCGACTATTCATCAGGCATCGAACGGTCATGGCATTTAAAGTTGCGGGACTAAATCCGACCACCCATCAGATCGGATGGCTCGGATCAGCCCGCGACACCGACCGTGTTGAAGGGCCGGCCCAGGCTGCGCGCTTGGCACAATAGCGGGCCGCGCGGATTGGGCCCCGCGCGCGCCGACTCCACACAGTAGCAGGCCAAAAGGCCTTATGGGCCAAAATTCTTGATTTTATTTTTTCAGTTTTTATTAATTTATTTTCAATATTCTAGTGCACATTTGATGATATTTTATGCTTAAAAATTACTAAAAAATTATGCGAAAAATTGTTAATTATCTCTGGCAAATTCTCAATTTTTGTAGTCTATTTCACTGTTATCTCATGATTATTATTTTGCTAGAATAAAATTATTAGATAGTCTCCAATTTATACATATTCCATTTTAATGTTATTTCATGATTAATTTTGCTGAGAAAATTATGAGGTTAATTCTATTAAATTCTTCTAGTTAAATGGAACCAACGAGAAATATGGCTAGATGTTTATTCTCATGAAATAAATTTATTTTCTACCAACGTCAATTATAAATTCATGTCGATTTATGGATAAATTAGTTTTCTTGATTATATTGGCCCAACGGTAATATAATTGAGAAATTTATTTAATCATTATGTGTGTGATTAATTGTACCAACGTACATTAATTACATACATGCTTTATTTATGCATTTCCTCGTAATTGTTTCATCTCTTGGTCAGCTTAGAGAGCTTGAGCCCCTTGATGGGACCAACTATGTCAAATGGAAGAGTACTGTATTACTTAACCTAGGCATGTTGGATTATAATTATGCCATTAGGGAGGATGCCCCTATGGAACTCCACACTAAGGAAAATTACATGGAACTTAAGAAACAATATGAGGAGAAATCAGTGGCATGGGATAAATCCAACAGGATGTCTTTCATGTATATTAAGAGTAATATTTTCCCTACCATTATTGGGGCTATTGTGGACTCCACTGATGTACGGACATACTTAGCTAATATTAATGAGAACTTTAAGAGTTCTCTCAAGACTTATGCTAGTACAATCATTATGCAGATGATGACTAGCCACTATAATGGTAAAGGTGGCATTAGAAAACATACCATAGAAATGTCGGCCATGGCCTATGAGCTTAAGTCCATTGACATGGCTATCTCTGATGGTTTCTTAGTCCACTTCATCATGAGTTTACTGTCCCCTGACTATGGTTCTTTCAAGATTAATTACAACACTCAGAAGGATAAGTGGACCATAGTAGAGCTGATCTCTCACTCTGCTGAGGAGGAGGAGCACCAAAAGGCTAAAAAGCATAAGAGGCAAGAACAATTAAACCTCCTCAGTAGTGCTAGTGGGAAAAGGAAGTTATATAAAGGGGAGAGCAGCAACTTCCAAAGGAACAATAATAATAAGAAAAAGAAGCAAAATCAAGCTTCCACTCAGGCGAATCAGGGCCCTCAGGCTGCCCAGAAGGGCAAGGCACAAGCTTCAACTGCACCATTCTTGTGCAAATTTTGCAAGGAGGAAGGCCATGCACAGAGGGACTATCTAGGCTTCAAGGCTTGGCTCATTAAGCATGGTAATAGTTTTGTTAATTTCATTTCTAATGTTGATGAATCATTTTATGTTGATTTTACCCATGATACATGGTGGGTTGACTCAGGTGCCACCGTGCACATTACTAATTCATTACAGGGATTCTGTACCGTGAGGACCCTAAAAAGAGGGGAAAGAATCCTAAGAGTGGCTGATGAAGCTCAGATTGAAGTCCGGGCTGTTGGAGAACTACATCTTCAACTTCCTAGTGGCTTTAGTCTATTACTTTACGATGTTTTATTTGCTCCCTCTATCAAGAGGAACTTTATATCTGTAATGGTTTTAACTCAGACTAGCTATGAGTGTAATTTTGCTAAGAACAAATGCATCATTAAGTATAATAATAATGATATTGGTCTTGCTATCGTGCAAGACAAGTTCTATTTACTCTCTTTTGGATGATAATGTAATGAATGTTGTAAATGTTTGTAATGAAAATGAGATGTCTTCGAAATTGTGGCACTATCGTTTAGGCCATATTTCTACGGGGAGAATGGAGCGTCTTATTAAAGAAGAGATACTTCACCCCTTAGACTTTTTGAATGCGGATCATTGCTTAGATTGTATCAAGGGTAAATTCACTAAGACAATTAAGAAAGAACCTATTAGGAGTACGAGCCCGTTAGAAATAATTCATACTGATATATGTGGACCGTTCTCTATAACACCTATTGATGGTTATGACTCGTTTGTAACCTTCACGGATGACTACTCCCGTTATGGATATATTTTCCCCATTAAGGAAAGATCTGAATCGCTCGATAAGTTTAAAATCTTCAAAGCTGAAGTAGAAAATCAGCATAATGCGAAGATAAAGGTAGTGAGATCATATCGAGGAGGAGAATATTATGGGAAACATACCACTTATGGACAAAGTCCTGGGCCTTTTGCGCAATATCTTCAAGAGCGTGGAATAGTTGCTCAATATTCCATCCCTGGAGAACCACAGCAGAATGGAATGGCAAAGCGTCGTAACCGTACATTTATGGATATGGTACACAGTATGCTCAGTCATTCCACTCTGCCTGTGAATTTATGGATAGAAGCACTTAAGACAGCTGCCCACATACTTAATAGAGTTCCGAGTAAGTCGGTTCCCAAAACACCTTATGAATTGTGGACTGGGAAAAAGCCGTCACTTAAATATTTACGTGTATGGGGCTGCGCTGCAGAGGCCAAAATATTCAACCCTCAACTAAAAAAAATAGATCCTAAGACTATGAGTTGCTATTTTATTAGATACCCAGAAAAGTCTAAGGGGTACCGATTTTATTGCCCAGACCGCGTGACTAAGTTTGTAGAAACTAGGCACGCAGTATTCTTAGAAAATAATGAAGTCTGGGGAGCTCACAGGAAATGGAGATTAATCTTGAGGAAATTTAGAGTAATATTATACCGAATATCTAAGAGAATAATGTACCTTAGATTACAGCACTACCATCTCAAATTGAGACCGATGTGCAACAAAACATAGTAACTCAGAATGAAGTAACAACAGATGGAAATTCTAAGAGTATACCTTTTGTTGAGAAGAATAATGATTTAAATGTCGATTCTCAACAAACTTCTGAGGCACATAATGAAGAACAGAATGAACAGATTTCTCATGAACCTCATCCTCAAACAGTGACCAATAATGAACCACTTAGAAGGTCACAGCGGGAGAGGAGGTCTGCTATCCCAAGTGATTATGAAGTCTATTTAGGTGAAGACATTGGGAAAGCGAATAACCCCACCTCATTCAAAGAAGCTATGATGAGTGATCATTCATCCAAATGGCTCGAAGCCATGGAGGATGAACTAAGATCCATGAGTCATAATGTAGTCTGGGACTTAGTAGAAATTCCCCAAGGAGCAAAAATAGTAGGTTGTAAGTAAGTCTACAAAACTAAGCTTGACTCTAAAGGGAATATCGAAAGGTTCAAGGCGAGACTTGTGGCTAAGGGTTTTTCACAGAGAGAGGGAATAGATTATAATGAAACCTTTTCCCCTGTCTCTAAGAAAGACTCATTTAGAATTGTCGTGGCACTTGTTGCTCATTTTAATTTAGAACTCCATCAGATAGATGTTAAAACTGTATTCCTTAATGGTGACTTGCATGAAGATGTATACATGGCACAACCCGAGGTTTTTGCTATGTAAGGCAAGAAACATCTGGCTTGCAGACTTAAGAAATCCATCTATGGATTTAAACAAGCATCTAGACAATGGTATCTTAAGTTTGATGAAATAATTAAGAAGTTCAGATTTAAGGAGAATAAGCTGGATAATTGTATTTATCTTAAGATTAAGGGTGGAAAATTTACAATACTAGTACTCTATGTGGATGACATCCTATTAGCAAGCAGCGATAGTAACATGCTGCATGAAATAAAAGGATTCTTATCATTCAATTTTGATATGAAAGATCTCGGTGAGGCATCTTATATATTAGGCATTGAAATACACCGAGACAGGTCTAACGGAGTATTAGGATTGTCTTAGAAAACTTATATTGGCAGAGTATTAGAAAGATATAATATGAGTAAATACTCTGCGATTCCTGCACCAATAGTTAAAGGGGATAAATTTGAACTATTCAAAAGCCCAAGAAATAAGTTAGAATCAGATCAGATGAAACTAGTACCATATGCTTTAGCTGTCGGAATCCTAATGTATGCTCAAGTTTGTACGCGTCTAGACTTAGCATTTGTAACAGAAATGCTTGGCAGATTTCAGTCGAATCCAGGTTTAGACCACTAGAAGGCTGTAAAGAAAGTGCTGCACTATTTGCAAGGCACTAAGCATTACATGCTAACATATAGAAAGTCTGATAAGCTTAAAGTCCTAGGCTACTCAGACGCTGATTTTGGCGGGTGTGTAGACACTAAGAAATCAACATCAGGTTATGTCTTCACCCTTGCAGAAGGAGCAATCTCATGGAAAAGCTCCAAACAGACACTGACTGCATCGTCAACAATGCAGGCAGAATTTGTAGCATGTTATGAAGTTACTGGACAGGCAGTATGGCTTAAGAACTTCATCTCTAGACTGAGAGTGGTTGACAGCATTGAAAAACCACTCACAATATACTGCGACAATAAAGCCGCAGTATTATATTCGAGTAACAACAAGTCGAGTGGTGCTACCAAATATATCGACATTAAGTATCATGTTGTGAAAGATAGAATCCAAGATCAAACCATTAATGTTGAGCATATTAGTACTAAGTCAATGCTCATGGATCCACTAACCAAAGGCTCACCTACCAACTTATTTAAAGATCATGTAGCCAGCATGGGAATAATTGAATGTCTTTCAATCAGTGATTCTGGATATAGGGGCATTAATCCCAACTGACTCCCACTAGAATTAGACAGAGTTCTTTCGAAGTACTATAGTGAACTATAGGTACTGGAGTTCTAGTAGTGCATGACTAACTACCTTGACACGTTGCCTTAGGAAACTATTCTACTGAGAACGGATTTATTAGCCTCAAGATCAGGGGGAGAATGTTGGAAATAATCTCTCGGCATGGAAACCCGAGGTGATCATGTGTGATTCTTTCCATCCTTATCGCGCATGATAACAGCGATTGCAATCACTCTCCATTAGGAAACTCTAACGTGTGATGACCGGAAGCGCCAAAACTTTCCATTTTTTGAGCCGCCCTCGATTCCCTCAGCGCTAAAAATAAAAGGGGAGTATGGCCGTGAGGAGGGACGCCTCTCTCACGTTCATCTTCTCCCCGACAATTTCTAAAACCCTAACCCGATCCTTAGTGAGCGCTGGAAGGGAAACAAAAGGCTGTTCCCGGGCAGTGTAGGTGGCGGCCAGAGGGATTTTGTCACCTCGGCCGCACCACTACGACCTCTACAACCTTGACAAACGCCGGCGAGGTTCGAGGATCTTCATCCTCTACGTCCACGCTAGACATCGCCGAGGAAATTGAGTCAATCTTCATGGCTTCAAACGTCAGTCCGTAATCTAAATTCCGCAATTAGGTGATCAAGATAAGCTAAGCTCTTAGTTTAGTAGATAGCAATAATCTACAGGAACTGGTCAATATAGAATGGTTTGAATTTGTATTTCAGAGGTTGGGAGTACCATATTTTTCTCTTAGAGTTGACATTATAAACACTATACAACACTACAGGTGACAACAATCCTGGATGATGAATTTAATATTTTTGAAACTCTTTTTACTAATCATAATTATGAATTGAAGAATATCCAAATTACAACTATTCGTAATTACAGCTATTTTTTCCTTATTTACTATGCCTATATGTTCTCCTTTCATTTATCTATACACCATCTGTACATAATCAATTGTAAATTCTATATCCTCCTCTTTGATTAATTGCTGAAAGCACAGGGCTGTGGAATGACTGTTCCTGATTTCTTCCATTTTGCGTTCCGGCAAGTGCTCTTTGCATCACCACCACCTCCCTTGACGGTGAGCTTGACATCCTTCGAGGCTATGCCTTGGCAAGGTACATTTCTGCTACAGTCCAGCTTGATAGCCTCGTTCGAAGCAGTTGTGCCCCTGATGTTCCTGAAGACCACGTTGTTAATCTGAACTGCAGATGTCTGAAACAAAACCTCTAAATTATGAGTATACATATTATTCACACACACAGATAACTGAATAACACAAAAGCTATCACTGAGATTTCTACCTGTTTCTTGCAGGGCTTAGCAGAGTCACAGTAGTTTTGGTCAATAATGATTGGGTTTCCAAACATTTTCCACGATCATGTTCTGGAACACGATGTTCTTCGCGTAGCCCCCGACCACCCTGCCATGTCTTGATGCGGGCTCCATTGGTTGTGCCATATAGCTTGACAGTGTCGACGGTGACATTGTTGACGTGAGCTTCAGAGTTGTGATCGCCTAAGCTCCCGATGCTGATGCCGTGTCCCGGTCCGCACACGATGTTCTTGACATGGAGGTTCTTGGTTCCATCCTCGATTGACATGCAGTCATCCCCGGTCTTGATTGTGCAGCCTGTCACTTGTACATTTTTACTTCTGGTGATATGGATGCCGTCAGTGTTTGGGCTAGTGCTGGTGCTGTGATTGTCAAGCCAGAGATCCTAACATCAGTGCAATTCTCCACTGACAGGTGTATCTGTTGGCTGTTTAATAGCTTTAAGTTCTCCACTTTCAGATTTGAACAGGAGTAGAATGTCAAGGCCTGTCAGATAAAAAAGAAGTCAGACTTTGTTTGAAAAAAATACCCAAAGTTTTCTGAATTGTGGTGTGCTATAAGATTGGGATTTGGGAAGCAAACTCACCGTTGGAGCTTCAGTGCATGGCTGAAGAAAACAAAAGAAAAGAAAAGGTTCCACATTATAAAGCTTCAAAATTTAAAATGAAAGAGTATAAGGATACATAAATTCAGAGCACTTACAAGTTTTGCATTCGTTTTGCAGGAATTTTGCCACCAAATCTTGCCGCTTCCATCGATGGACCCACCACCAGCGACAGTAAGACTACTCACACCATTCAACATAATCCAGTGCCTAATAGTTTCCTTGCTCCAATCGGACTTCCTTGGAGGAGCCACCAAAGTACCCTCTATCTGAAAATTTTCAGGAACTTACGATTTTTGTATAATTGAATTTCTAGATTTGTTATTGATCAAATGTTTGATTTTTTAGATTCTGTCAAACAACAATACTAGTTGTTGGATGGAATTTTGAGATTTGGGATAGGAGAAACAAGTTTCAAGTTATATTTTGAACTTGTTATAGTTACACTTTTAACTTATTGCGATTGTCATTATTGATTTGTGTAACTTTAATTATAAATTTGTGCAACTCAATCATAAATATGTGCAACTGCAACTTACGGTTCGTATCTTGACATTTGGATACAGAAAAAATCGTTTGATAGATTTTTTTTAAAACGTTTGATTAATAGACGGTCTCTTGAATTTTATATGAAAGTAAATGTAAGTGCACGGGTGCATCTTTCTCACCATTATCGTGATGCTGGATTTACATGGACCAGATAGTGTAATGTGCTTGATTAGGTATCTCTTGCCCTTTTGGTATGAGAACAATGGAAGGTTGCGAAGAGGAGCAAGCTGCAGACCAAGCCTTTGCCAATACCTGTAAGAACAGTAGTAGTTCAGTTTTGCTATTTGTCGGTCGCCTTTTAATAAAACAAATACATTATTTGGTGTCGCATTGTACCTTTGTTTCATCATGTTGTCCATCTCCGTAAGCGCCATGTTTGCGCACATCGTACACTACCTTCTTTGACTCTAGAGACCTGCCTCTGAGACTATCATCTCTATTAGTCAAAGAGGACATATTCATGTTGACCTTGGCATGAACGCTACACAAGAAGAATGACATGACGACATATGCAGAGAAAAGGAGCACATTGCAGGCCATGTTTCCAGGTGTAAATATGTGTTACAATTCAGACCAAAGCACTATGCAGAGATGTTTGCACAATTCGTTTTGGTCTTGTAGGATGTGCTGCTGGATGTGGTGATTGATGGAGACCAAGGATTCGATCAGGGTGTCTATTTATATGCGCTGAAACCGGTTAGAAATCTTTGGATCCTCTCGATTCAGGTTGCTTGTTGTTGATCAGCTAGGTTGGTTCAGATATTTGGAGCCTAGTATCACTAGATTCTGTCAGCATGGGAACTGAGATAAATGTGCGTGAATCCTGACTCTTGTTGCTTCATTATGTGGTCTACTTGTATGGCTAATCAGTAATTACTTCCAACAAGTGAGCTAATCCTGCTATTGACAGTTCATCACTAAAAGCAAAATCAAGGACACTTGGAGCACTCATGGGTACAGATAATCAGCTCAAATCCTACGCATTTCGTTAGTGCTGCACTCTTGAGAACCACTAAGCTTACATCAAAACTGAACCCTGACAGATGTACGATCCACAGGTTTCCATTTGTAGTTTCACAAGTCATTATGAGCCTAATCAGTGTTAATTAATGACAAGTTGCTAGGAAAAAAAGGGCATGTGTATGTGAGTGGCAACGTGGTATAGTCTAGATGCAGCAGCATGATCATTCATGTTCAGATAAGTCTCAGAATCTAGAAGCATAAAATTTCAGGTATAAGATGTTAAGCTCTTAGCTAAGAAAGGAAACATATGGGGCTCCAAGGGAGCCTATGGAGGGGGAAACAATGCAGATTTGAGGAGATTTCTAGCAGATATCTTATTGAAAGTATGGATAACACATGGAGTAATCAGATGGATAACCTGCTTACAAGCATGGGGAAGAGCAGGAAAATTTGTAATGGATTGCTGGAAAAAGTATGCAATGTCGTTCAGGACCATACTGTGTATGGAATGTCTAACAGCTCTGAAACCATTATTCTCGAGCTTCTTCAGGTTTCCTGTACCAAATACCAGTGAGTTTCCATCGGTCTCAATTCGCTTGGCAAATCCTTCCTCTGGCCTCTACCTCAAGTAACTCCTAATTTCATCGCAAAAAAAGATCTCCTAATTTCACACAGTAAAACATATTCTGAAATAATAGGTGCCAGGAATTGATCTAACCGCCTATTAATCAAATGTTTTTAAAAAAAATCTATCAATAGATTACAGTTATACATATTTATAACTGAATTGTATAAATTTATAACTAAAGTTGCACGTGATCAATAAATTAGATGCAGTTGCATATATTTATGATTGACTTATATAAATTTATAACTAAAGTTACACGTGATCGATAATGACAACTACAATAAATTGAAAGTGTAACTGTAACACGTTAAAAGTGTAACTTAGAACTCGCTTCTCCCATCTCTAATCTCAAAGTTTTATCCAATGGCCAGTATTGTTGTTTGACATAATCCAAAAAATCAAACGTTTAATCAATAGCAAATTTGTTTTTATATTAAATGTTCTTTGGACACTAAAACAATTAACAGCCCCATCTATAGGTGGTAATTGAGATGAATGCAGAAGAGTTGCTATGGTAATTCTGCAGTGTAGGCTATATAGACTTGTATGATACCACGGAGAAATGTTCTGGATGTTATCTTATCAGCCCATTTCCCTTTTCCCCTCAAAAGAAAATGGGCTGAAATCAACCCAACACTAATAGAGAGATTTTAATTGTATTTTGATTTAAAATAATTATTGAAATGGTCTTTGTATTTTTAAAATTAGCTCTATAACGTTGAAAATTCCAAAATAATTCTAGATAGTATTTTAAGACATGGAGTTTTTTTTAAAAAATAACTCCAATCATGATTTATTAATGAAATTTATTCGTCTTGTGAGTTCATTCTAATTTCAATAGTTTCTTATTTTTAATAGTACCCAAATTTCTTTAAAAATTCTAAAATTTAGCAGGGCACCAAACTTTATTCTAATAAAGTCCTCCAAAAAGTTTCATCCAAAAAATCAAAATGATCAAATCACATGTGTTCATTTGTGAGCATATCTCTATAGTCACTCATTTACTCACTACCAAGGTTTAAGTTGATTAAGAGTTATCTTTAGCAACCTTGATTTCATATGTTTGTTTATGTACTTGTTTTAGAATTATCAGTTTTTAGGAAATAATATACTTTTTAGAATTTAAATATATTTCTGTCTTTTTGTTCCCAACACCGATGGTACTTTGTTGTACTCACCGGATTATCCTTTGAAGGCAATTTTGGTATGCTGATCGGAATATCCTGTGAAGTCAATTCTCTATTGGCTCTGTACACCTACTCGTTGGCAGCACTCACGTAAGTTAAGTACGGTCGTTATCTTTTCATCATTAAGTGCATAATAATCACTTTTTGTGTAATTAATCTAGGCAGTTTTAGCAACTGCCATTATAGAGTTAAAGTGTACACAGGATTAATCTAGGCACTTCTTACCGGATTATTCGGTGCAGACACCGAGTATACACAGGAATATTCGGTGAGTGCAAAAGACCATGCAAACCTGAAAAAAATTGTTCTACAAGAACCACGTCAAGGCATGTGCACTGCGTTGCCAGTTTAACCTGGTGCATGATCAAAGATGTCCTAGAGAGGGATGAATAGAATTTCTAAGAACAAAGCCGAATTTAGAACTTAAATTTAAATATAACCTATGTGCCTAGGTTTTAAGAGTATATGCCCAGTATTACAACCTATAGCCAATTCTACACAAGTCTAGTTTAACTAGAAAGGAAATCGCATAAAGTAAAGAGGAAAGGAAGTATGCAAAGACCAAAGCCAACCAAGTGATGTTTGGGCAAGAAAACATATTGAGAGATTAGACTCTTTGGAATTAAAATCCGTAAGTACAAATTTCCATAACGAAAGCCTTTGAAAATAAGATTCTTGTACTTCCGGCCAAGGACTAAAACATATTTTTACAAGAGATGACAATCGAAGCCAAGATCACATATTTGAGCCACCGAAAACAAATTGAAATTAAGGGACTCAACAAGTAAAATGTTCGAAATTAAGAGGTCCTTTGAGATAACAATTTTACCCAAACCTACCACACCCAAACCTACCACCCTTCCTTTGAGGTTATCACCAAATGTAATCTGTTCTTGAGATCCGCCTTCATTGTCAAGTGAGGTGAACATATGTGAGTTGCCCGTCATGTGTTGTGTACAACCGCTATCAAGTACCCAATGATGGCCACTGGTCTTATAGTTCACCTATACATAGAAATCAAGCTTTGTTTCTAGGTACCCAAATCCTTTTGGGCCCTTGAGATTTAGTGAGAAAAGACTTTGGAACCCAAAGGGATCTTTTATTATCATGAAAGGTGAGAACACTAACAAACTTGGCCGGGTCTTTCCATCTCTTCGCTTCTTGAGTACATAGCATGACTCACACTTTATGGTCTTGGAAGAAACGTCTACCGGATATTCTTGAGCAAGGTGCCCTACTTCATGACACTTATAACAAAATGTGCCATTCTCTTTGACAAATGAAGTCTTGGTGACAATTGGTCTTCCTTTCTTGGGCACAAAACCTAAACTTTCCTTGCTTAGAGTGCTCACCAAGGATTTTGTCAAGAGTGGCCTTTCCCTTGAAGCACCTTTCAATGCATTTACTTAGCTTGTCTACCTCTTCTTTGAGATGTTTGTTTTCCCTTGCAAGGTTAGTCTCAACATTTGAAACACAAGCAACATCATCCGTATTTAAAAAAGAGGTGGCATTAGTATCAAGAAGATCACAAGTGACTCCAATGTCACTTTTTGTGAGATTGATCTCCTTAGTACAAAGTGCAGCATACTTCTCTTGTAACTCTAGGTGTTTGACTAGAAGCTCATTGTCACACCCCGACCTAACACCACTATAAAAGACAATGCTAGATAGGGCGTGCCACGGAGGATAGTGAACCATCCCCTACGGAACCGCGATTGCCGGTACCAGTCCTAGGATTCCAAGCTAGTATCCACGGTAACAAAATAGAAATCATTGCAAAGCTATCGATACATTATACCTTGTTACATCTTCGGATAGATCCAAAGAAGCAACCTCCAAGCAAAAATAGCAATAGCGGAACTTAGCATGGCTAGCACACCAATCCACAGGCAGTGGCTTGGGTCTAGGGACAAAACCGAAACCTCCAACGTCTTCAACCTGAACTTGAGAAATGAGAAAAACAATAACAAAGGGAGAGTGAGTACTTTCGTACTCGCAAGCCATAGAAAATGTGATTATGCAAGCTTCAAAGAAAGGATGGGTTTGTTTCACAACATTTTATTTCGGAACATTTCCCAAAACTCTCCGTGTGGGTTTCTATACAACAAGTCGGAGAGAGTCTTTGTCTCTTCCCGTTCACGAGTTGCTTTGCAATAGTTCAAGCAAAAAAGAACAAATTTTAGTTTATTATTAATGATATTTCACTTTCTAGCTTGTAACTCCCAGAAATTCACAACCAGAATTCTGAACATTTTTGTGTATTAAATCCCTATCCAGGAAAGGCAGGGTACTCAAATACCAAGTTGCCATACAGAGTAAGTCTTACAAACAGAATAAAATTGTCTTATAGACATGCAGCGGGAAAAAAAGAAGAATAAAACTATAAGCAACTAAGCCGCACAAAGGCTTTCACTCCATAGGCAGCTTGACGGCGGACTCAGCCTACTCCTCCTGGCGATCCTCGTTGGAGTAGAACTCTATCTCTGAGAGGAGGAAAGGGAGCAAGATTGAGTACCACCCACAGTACTCAATAAGTCATACCTGCAAATATGCACAATGCACAGGAGGCAAGTAAAGGCTTTGGGCTCATTTGCATAAAGCAGTCGCAAACAGTAGTAGTTCGGAAACAGGTAAAAAGGTTGTTTAATTAGGCAGTATTAAATCACCACTGATCAACGCTACACCATGTTGGTCAGGCCCAAACCATCCATCCTATCTCTACGCAACGGGTGAGAGCAATTTTAATTTTACCGGCCCCTGTGATAAAGTACAAACGATAAGAGGAATATTCCTTTTTTTTCTTGCTCAACGTGCTATAGTTCAACGGAGTACATATGTACGGAAATCGCATAATATCATCTCTATCTAGTAGTTTACTATTAATAGTAGTGGCCTGATTGATAGTCCACTTTCAAGTGAATAAAGATAATTAACATATATGATGCTTTTATATTTACATAACCTAAAAGGAAGACAATTAACAATTGAAAGTTAAAAAAATTCTTCTATGGAGGGATGATTGATGAATATTCTCAAACAAAAAAATTGACATTTGTCTAAATTGCTTAACTTTTAACTATAACTAATATAAAGACTTCTGATAAATAAAGCAAGAATGGGACCAACCCATGGATGAAAGCTTGGGCATGGAAACAAGTGTCACCAAACAAAACTGGCCGGTCTGGGTCGCCAGTTAGACAGGTACCTCCACAGCTCCACTTCGCTGTATGCTGGGCCCTACCTCATCCTTGACCAAAACCACGTCTACTAGGCGCAGCTGTAGCCTCTACAGTTTGTAGCAAGCGCGGTGGAGCCGTGTCTATCAGGCGTGTGTACTGTCGTGTGTGCCTCAGGTCACGAGAGAGTTAAGAGGGTGGGTGGTACGCCAAGCTGGAGAGTAAAATCGGAGTTGCTCATTTGACATTGAGAACACATCATCTCCTCTTCCTCACGTGCTCTCTCTCTCTCCTGCCTGCGAGAGTGTTGATCCGTGAGAAGAGCGGCAGCGGAGGCCATGGCGGCGACGGCGCAGGCAGTGGCAGTGAAGGGGGGTGTCAACTACTTCCGCGGCGATGACCCCGCCCTGCCGCCCAAGCGTGGCTGCGGCAGGCCGCCCAAGGCCAAGGATGCCAGCACGCCCGCACCTGCCGCTGCCCTCGCCCTTGCTGCGGCAGTAGCGCCCCCCGCGAAGGTCTCGACGCCGGCTCCAGTGGTTGAGGGGGTCCTGTGCCTAGAGGAGGTTGACGGGAGGCAGTGGAGCTACATGGTGGATGGGGGCTATGGGAAAGGAAGGGGGAGAGGCGGGGCAGTCGGCCACATGGGGGCCTCCGTTAGGGTCACTCCGCTACAGTCGTCGCTGCCACCCGCTGAGGTTAGCTGTTTGGGCTCCGCGCTGTGGGTTCGATTTAGGGGGATTAGCTACGGATTTTGAGCGATTGGATGGTTTAAATTGGTTTATGTTGTTGGTTGGATACTTAGATTTTGTTGATTTGGAGGATTAGGGATCTGTAGATTTAATTTAGGGGATATTGATCTAATATGGACCCATTTTGCTGGCGGATATTTGTTTTTTCCCCTCAGGATGTGGGGGCTCGCTGATTTTGGCCTTCTTCGGCACATTTGAGTTAAGTGGCTCAATATTTTCGAGGTAATTTGAGGTGAAACTGGGAGAAGTAGGACAGGATCATGGGATTCTGGGGTTATGGTTAGCTTCATATCTCCCCATACGATTGTTTATAGCCCAACTCCACGAAATCGGCCTCTCTCCTCCCTAGATGTCCCGCAGCGTGATGTTAGCGTCCGCCGCTGACATCAGCGTGACGTCAGCGATGGACGAACAGAATCGTTCCATATTTTTTATAATAGTAAAGATTTATTATAATGGGACTAATCACGGTGAGTCTTGACCAAACGGCCATAACCGCGGGCACAGCTATTCGAATAGTTTTTAACTCTGGCCAGAGGTGTACAACTATACCCATAAGACATAGCCCCACACACGTTCCCGTGTGCCGGCGTGTAACCACGACACCCCACGAGAGGCTGTGACAGGATTGTTCACGCAACTTCTCCCCAACTATCCACACCACGCTGAGGTTGCACCTACCGATAGGGCACACTATATCGGCTAGGCTATCCCCTCCCCTTGCGCCACAATGGATCTGAAAGCCGATCAACCTGACCCTGAGCCAATCCAACTCCATCACACCCATCCTCACCAACAGTGCCTAGGAAAGGGAGAAGCTACGCTACAAGCCCAGCGGTTGCCCACGCTGGCTTGTTGCATGTACGGATAACTGCTCAATGGGTTCTCACAAACCGGTCCTTAATTGCCATGGGTGCGACCAACAAAACCATGCACCCATAGCCTACCAGTAGGGTCATAATTTAGTTAGGTAATTATCCATGACCAAAGTTCCATTATTCCATCACAAAATCAAACCATAAATATATGTGATAAAGAGCAGTTATTTTTTCCAAGGTGAACTAGTTGCTTCTAAGCATGGCTAAGCAGATCTAAGTCGTACTCTAATCACATTGTTACCTAGGTTACAAAGGTATAAAGGGTTATCAAGCTATGGTCGTCAAACTATATATATATAGGTTAAGTACCATCCCACATGAGATGATAAAAACATGCATCTTTATTTACATAAAACAAATATTTCACATAAAGTCGGTACAATATGATCAAGAATGTTGATGTAACTTGCCTAGCTCCGGCTCTGCAACTTCCGCAACGACTTTGTAGTACATGGGAGGGTCGGAAACGTCGGCTTCTAGCAACATTCAAAGCATAAACAACAAAAATAGTACATGAAAACACTGAAACATGAGCTAAAACTATTTTTAATGGATTCTTAACATTTTTCTAGATTTAATGAAATTTGAATAAAATTAATCGGAGCGCGTATGACTTAGTTATGAATTTTCAAAGATTCATTGTGTTTTTACTATACAAAAATAAAGCCTTATTGATTCATTGTGCATTTAACCCCATTTATGGTGTCAGCAGACCACAAGGCCAGCGCTAACAAGCGGGACCCATGGGTCAGAGACTCAAGGGCATCGGGCGCACGGTGGACCGAGTCCACACGCGGCCTGGCACGGTCAGACCACATGGCGGCCGACGTGGCTGCCACGGCAAACGAAGATGCTGACATGGCGTCGAGCTGGTGCCGATGTGGCGAGACGCGGGCGCCCGCAACGGGCGCCCCGTGGACGGCTCCGATCTACCGAGGTAGATCGGACAGCCGAGACCGAACGGGGCTCTGCCTGTCGGCGCACGCGGTGACAGCGCGCACGGCTCGATGGTCACCGTCGTTGACCATCTGGTGCGGTGGAGGGTGGCTGAATGTGGCAGAGGGGAAGAGGGAGTGATCTGGAGCCTCACCGAGGGCTTGTGGTGACCAGAGGACGATGAACAGTGGCGAGAAGCGGTGAGCGACAGTGAGGAGGTTTGGGAAGATGACGACGGAGGTGATCCAACGGCGTCCGACGACGACGGAGAGGCGGACATCAACGAGGAGGTCCTGGCGGAGACATAGGAAGGGGTTAGGGGCGAGATTAGCAAACGGATCGGTGGGATTTCACGGCCGAAGGCCTGCAGCGGCACCTCCCGAGAACCCACAACGGTGACGAAGGGGATCCAACGGCGAACCAGGGCAAACGGCGGCTGGACGAGGTAAGCCTGGGTGCGACGGAGCTAGCGGGTGCGAGAGCGGTGGCCGGCGGCAGCTATAGCGGTGGCGGTGCTCAGCTGGAGACGGCGAAACTCAGCGGCACTACTGGACTACGACACGGAGGAGGCTAGAGGGCAGTGGGAGCTCGGGTGATTGAGGAAAAAGGAGCGGAGGGGCACAGGGGGGGTTTAAATAGGCATGGCAGCAGGAGATCTTGGCCGTGGCGAGCGGATTTTGGTGAAATCATGGACGGCGGCCATGGTGGTGTAGGGCAAAATCTGCTCAGGGACGTGGGGGTCTGTGGCGAAGAACATGGGGGAAACATGTAGGGACTCGGTCCGTGCAATTTCAACCAAGGGCCGAGGCGCAAGGGGGCGGCAATGGGCGGAGATCGGATGGCGCCGCAGCTCGATCCCCTCCGGCCGATTCGGCCAGAGGTTAGGGACGAAGCTGACATGTGGGGCCCCAGTCCCACATGTCAATGGAAGGGAGAGAGAGGAGGCCGCGCGCGGTTGCCAGCCTGGCCCGGCGGTCAGAGAGAGAGGGGGGAGGGGAGGCGTGGCTGGGCCGCAAGGCAGGCCGCACATAGGGATGGGCCGACAGCCTGAGAGAGGAAAAAGGAAAAGAAAAGAAAACAAAACAAAAAAGGAATTTCCTAGGGATTCCAGTAAGAATTTAATTTCGATAATGCGTTTTGATTTATTAAAGATACTTCCAGTGCTTTAAAAATACAATAAAAATCTTATTTGTGTATTTTGGCAACGGAAATACAAGAAAAATATTCCTAGCCATGATGGATTATTAAATAATTTTTCACCATAAATTACTTTTTCTGGCCTTAATTAAATAATTTCTTTTGGCATTTTCTTTGGTATATTTTTGTGTGGCTCTAATAAGGGGGTGTGACATAGCTCCATCCATTATATCACATCATTACCTCAAGTAGTCCAACCATGCCATATCATTTTTGGTCTGGAAAACCTTAGCACTTCTCGCAACATCTTTTATCCTTTGGCTTATCAAGCCATCCATCACACATGAAACCTTCGGCTTCTTCTTGGAGCCAACCGATACCTCTTTCGCTTCCACTCGGGAAGCTTACTCTATGATGTATTCTCGACATCCTGGGTCACACAGGCCCGTTTCAAACCACTTATGTCATCCATCAGTCACCAAAACCGATTCTGGTAACAGTTCCCATACCACATACCTTTTTCATAAAGCACAGGCAAACAAAACTACGCTAGGAGAATCACCTTACATTCGTCCTTAACCGTGGGCACGGCTATTCGAACAATTTAGTTAAGCTTTGTAGAGTTTGTACGCTTTACCCACATGATACGAAGCTAACACCATTTACCTATCGGCAATGGAAGCTTGTAACAAGGCATTTCCAAAGCTAACCCATGAAGATCCCATGCCACATAGTTGGGTTGAGTCCATGAACCAAGCATCAAGCAAAGGACATGCCATCATCTACCCAGGAACACCGGTAATGTCTCCTACACCTGTCCAATCACCACTATAGAGGCAGTAAAAATTGCCCGCAAGGGGTTGTACGTCACCCAAGAGGGGCAGTAAGAAACCACAACTCCATCTCCTACATTTTCGGTGTTCTACAACCAATGGCATACAAGATTTCCATGTGATAACTAAGTACATAGCCAGAGGCATCCCATAAACACCCGTGTGATCGCACTGTAATATGCTCGGATGTAATTTCCCAAGGAGGAATCGGTCCTTACATGCAAATACGAATACAAGCCATGGAGGTGAGATCTGCATCACGAACTTTCACAAACCATCTTTCTCTTTTCAAACCCACTGACTACACGAGTCGGGTTTTGCAAAGGTTTTCCAACCATAAAGTTTCCATTTTCGACAAACGATATTGTATATGGGGCAATAAAACTCCCGCTCAAAGAGCGAGGACATTACGGCACCACTATGGTGGAGTTACAAGGATAGGGTTCATCAATAACCTATGAAAAGTAATGCAACTACTAGAAGGGTCCGTCGGATGCACGTGAACCGAGGCCGATCAAATTAATTGTGTACGCTAAACATGCAACTTTGCAATCAATCACATTTTATAAAGTAGGAGCAATATGATCAAAAGGGTGACTTGCCTCGAAGACGGCCTTTAAATCATCTCGATCCTCGCGTCCAACAGAAATCTAGAACGTCCCTACGCGGTCAACACAAAGAGATCCTAAAGAAACCCTTCAAATAAATATTAATTATTATAAACAAATAGTGCCATTGGGTATATCTCAATTTTAGAAAAATTTAGGAAGTTAAACGGAGTCAATCAGAGCTAGGGTTGATATATTGTGAATTTTTAAGGTTAAAAGAATTTTCTAGGATTTAGGAAAAAGAATTAAACTAAGAAAGGAGAGTATATTCCTTTGGAATATGCTAGTGACAGCTAAGGTCAAAGTGTCAGTGGGTGAGTGAGGAGAGAGATTAAACTGGGGGGACCCACATGTCAGTGACTCATTTATTTTATTTAGCATTGGCCCCACATGTCATAGGGTAAGAGGGGGAGGGGATGACATGGCCTCACTTTTGGGGATGGTGGACCCAGGCTGTTAGTGACTCGGGGGGGTCATCTAGCTCCTCCCCTCGCTGCGTCGGGCGAGCGCGCCGGCGAGGAAGCAGTGGTGGGAACGGTGCCGGCGGCTCGGGGTCAGCTAGGGAGAACGAGGACGTCCACCGGTGTCTGGCCGCTGCCGGTGGCGAGGGGCAGGATGCTGAAAGATTCGGCGCGACGGCATGGCAGCGAGAGAGGGAAAGAGAAAGATAGTGAGGAGGAGGAGTGCGGCAGCGAGACAGAGATCTCGAGGGGGGTATTTATAGGTGGTGTGGGACAGCGAGGTGGCAGCGTTGCCGGATTCCCGAGGCAAGGCCAAGTGGCGATGGTGGTGACGATGGGATGGTGCAACAGCATGTCTCCCTAGAGGGGATGGAGAGGTGATGATGGCAGGGCGCGTGTCTGCGAGGGCGCGGGATGGGACAGCAGCCGGCGAGTTTCCTCGAATGAGACACGTGGCACCGGGGTGATGGGCGACACAATGGCGGAGAGCAGGATTCCAAGGCGGTGGCCTGGCTTGCAGAGCAAGGGCGACGCGATGCGCGAGGTGACCGGTGACGGCGACATAAGAGAGGGTGGGAAAGCGGCGGGTTCTCGGGGATGCAACGGCGAGAGGACGGTAACGCGACGCGCAGGGTACGGGATTCCCGGGACGGGATGATGGCGTGGTGTTGTGTTTCCTACCAGGAAACTAGGAAGCAAGAAAGGGAAAGGAGGCGGAAAACATGACGGGACTCCGGGGCTTGGCGTGGCGTGCCTTTGGCGCGATGCGCGGCGCAGGGGACCGGTGACTAGTTGCGTCACACAACGGGCACGACGTGGCACGGGAGAGCGTGGCAGGCAGGCGCAGGTGGCATGAGGAAGGGGACGGGCACGCGGAAGAGCGTGGCGCAGGCGACGGGGAGATAGCCTGAGGCTGACAGGCGGGCCCGATGGCGGAGTCTAAGCTGGGAGCGCTTGCGCGAGTGGCGACCGGCTCACACGGGGAGAAGGGAGAGGCGAGCCTCGGGCTAGGCCGAGTGGCTAGGCCGGCCTGCTCAGTGGGGGGGAGAAAGAGGAGGGAAGGAAGAGGGGGCTGGGCCAGGAGAGAAAGAAGGTGGTTGGGCCGCGGAAAAGGGGGCCCAGCAGGAATAGTTTCATTATGGACTTTTCTAGAATTTTCAGAAGTAGATTTCGGAAGAATTTGAATAGATTTTGAATCCAAATTAGTTGCAATTTTGATATTTGACTAGAGAAAAATTCAGAGAATCCATAAGATTGAGCCAAGGTGGCTTTTTGAATACTTTTGAGGCGAAAATTGATATTTGAGAGAATTTTGGGGAGTGGGAAGAGGAGAGGAGGGGAAAACGAAATTTGATTTTCTGGTGTTGGATTTGAATTCCAATTTGGGATTTGAACCCAGTATAAGCAAGAGAATCAAAGGAAAGATTTTGACTTATTGAATTCAAATGTGATATTTGAATTCACAGGATTTCGAAAAATTTAGGGAAAAGTATTTGATGTATTTTTGGGTAATTTAAATATGGAGTGAATTTGGATAATTTGGGGAGAGAAAAAATTTGGGGAAAAGTAGATGGAGGCCAAGGAGGTTAAATCAAATTAGATATCGAGTGTTTTCTAGGAAAATCAAAGAAGGGCTTTTGAGATAAAGTTTTGAATTTGAATAATTTTGAGAGGAGAGATAATAGAGAGGTTTTTAATTTGATATTTGAAAGTTTCAAAAATCCAGGGATTCAAAGAAGGCTTGTTTATTCGAAGAATGGATGCGAATTTTGCATTTGGGATTTAGAAGATAAATTCAGAAAAGTTTCAGAGGGAATTAGGACTGCATAATTCGAATCCCGAGATTTGAGAGGAATTTTTGGGGTCACAAGGAGCGATGGGACTTTGAGATCTTGGCACCTAACACACACAAAGATCCAGATTTTTGAACTTATGTTTTTATTAAAATTAGTTTTGACGGCTACAAGAAAAACAAGATGTTACACTCATCATGCATCGATATGAGCCCTTCATGCTTGAAAGCGGAGTCTCATATTTGGCAAGAAATTCTTCATAATCACTCACCATAGAGGTGTGTAATTTTTTTAAGCACATCTAACTTTTTCTTCGCTTTAAGCATGACATAATTTAGGTCACCTAGCATTTGAACTCAATGTTGTGGAAAACGGCCGTACCGGCCATTAAGTCAGCCGTATATATAGATGCGGTGGAAAAACTGTTCCGTTAATGTGATGTGGTCTATAATTATCTTTCGTGAGTGCCAAAACTCTGTTTTAGTTGTTAATAGGTTGTTTTCCGTTTAATCGTCCGAATAATCATCTGTATATTGCGCTTGATGATGATTCAAAGTAATAAATTTATTTTTTAGGACCTTGTTTAGTGTCTTTTACGTTTTGTTACATATTTTTGATGTTTTATTTATCTAATATGATCCAAATTGTCACTGTTTGGTATACTACCATGAGTGTCGAAAGCTTTTTTAAAAAAAATATCAAGCTATGATTATTTAATTGAAAAAATAGTATGAACATATTTGATTATATAGTTGTATGCATTTAAATCTTCAAATAAGGGCATAATATTATAAAATAAGTATATTTGTTTGTGAACATCAAATTTCTGCCAAATTTTGATTAATCGTCCTTATTCCAATTAATCGTTTTACGGTACCCTCTCCGTCCGACATTCTATTCCGTCTTCCACAACACTGATTTGAACAAGTTCATCATAGGAGGGATCATCATCATTTACCTTATCATTGCCTATAGCCATAAGGCAAAAGTGGTTTGATGAAGAGGATGGTGGAATTGATTCATTGAGAGCAAGCACGGCGATTCCATCACCTTTATCACTTGAAGTGTCACAATTTGAACTTTCTTCATCAGAGTGCCATTCTTCTATGCATGCTTCTCCACTATCCTTCCGCTCCTTCTTGAAGAACTTCATGCTCTTTTTTTCCTTGTCCTCATGCTTCTCTCTTGAGCCTTCGCCCTTGTTACAATTCATGGCGATGTGGCCCTTCTCACCACAATTGTAGCAAGTGATCTTATGGAATACATTCTTCTTGCTTGAGGTGTACTTCTTGTTAGAGCGGTGATTCTTTCAGGAGAAGTCGATGCCCTTGTCTTGTAATCTTCGAAAGAGCCATCTTGCTTTTTTTCACAAGTAAGGCTGTCTTGGATTTGGAGCATTCACCGTCTCCATCTTCATCATGTTCAATGACTTCCTTCTTTTCAACCTTGGCCTTGAAAGCAATATTCTTCTTTTTGCTTGAGGATGGCTCATCATCATCATCTTGGACCATGGTCTTGGAGCCAAGGAAGAGCTCATGCACGGTGATCTTGCCAAGGAGTAGTGTTGGTGTAATGGCGCTCAAATCACCTTAAGTGGCATGCGTCACTAGCATCTTCTACTTCTTGGGGAGTTCTCGGAGCATCTTCCTAGACCCTTCTTGGTCGGTGATGCTTGAGCCAAGCCCTCGAAGCTAATTCACAATAGTGTTGATGCGAGAAAACATGTCGTTAGCATTTTCACCTTTCTTCATTTTGAAAGTATCAAACTCCTACTTGACCACATATAGTTTAGCCTATAGATGTCCAAATGGGCCGTGCCCCGTCGGGCCGGCCCGGGCACGGTGCTACAGTAACCGTGCCCGGGCTGGCCCGGCACGGTTGGCCGTGGGCCGTGCCGGCACGGCCCGAGTAGCCGTGCCGTGCCTGGGCCGGCGGTGCGGCACGACGGGCCGGCACAGCACGGCCCGTGGACTGTAGCGGGCCGGCACGGGCACGGGCACGGCACGGGGCACGGGCACGGCACGGGGCGCGGGAACGGGGCACGGGGCACGGGCACGGCATGGGGCACGGGCCGGCACGGCCCTCCCGGAGGACGGCGGAGGCCACGCCGCCGTGGCAGGCGTCTGCGGCCGCGGAGGCCGAGGCAGGCGTCGGCGGCCGAGGCCGAGGAGGCGCCCGGGCGTGGAGGCGGCGGCGGAGGGCGCCGGCGGAGGCCGAGGCAGCAGCCGGGAGGAGGCGGGCGCGGGAGGAGGCGGGCGTCGGCCGGGAGGAGGAGGCGGCGGGAGGAGGCGGCCGGGAGGAGGCGGCGGAGCCAAGGAGGCCGGGAGGAGGCGGCGGGAGGAGGCGGAGGAGCCGAGGAGGTGGAGGAGGCGGAGGAGCCGAGGAGCGGCGGGAGGAGGTGGAGGAGCCGAGGAGCGGCGGGAGGAGGTGGAGGAGCCGAGGAGGCCGGGAGGAGGCCGAGGCGGCGGGAGGAGGCGGAGGAGCCGAGGAGCCGAGGAGGAGGCGGAGGAGACGGAGGAGCCGAGGAGGCGGCGGGAGGCCGAGGCGGCGGGAGGAGGTGGAGGAGCCGAGGAGGCCGGGAGGAGGCGGAGGCGGTGGAGGAGCCGAGGCGGCGGGAGGAGAAGCCGAGGAGAGGAGGCCGGGAGGAGGTCGAGGCCGGGTGCGTGCGGGAGGAGGAGGCAGGCGACCGTTGCACTGACATCTGCCCGTTGCGACGCTGATGACCATTTGCTGCAGTGTTCGGCCGCATTGGCCCAGTCAAAAATTGACACCTGTCCCAACGGTCCGAAAAAACGGCTAGATTTTGAATCTAGCCGTTGCATGACCAAAAAAATCCAAAAAAATATCAAAAAATCCGAAAAATTGTGAAATTTTTTCCTATAAATAGGGGAACCCCCAGCCACATTTTTGCTCATCCAAACCTCCCAATCTCTCCTCTTGTGCTCTATTCTCCTCTCTTTTGCTTTCTTTGCTCAAAATTTTTGATTTAGACAAAATTTTGTCTAAAATTCAAAAATTTCCCACATTCTCATAGGTAATAGCTGCAACCTCCGGTGCTCCTACAAGGTAAAAAAATCCCAAATTTTCTTCTTTGTTCGTACTATTTTTTTAATACTAATTTTCTCTATTTATATTGCAGGATGGATCCGAACTACCCGACGTTCCAACTGAGCGACTTCGACTCGAGCTATCTGTCGATGTCGCAAGGAGATAACTCCGGGTCGGCTCCTACACCGCAAGAACATACGGAGGAAATACATGCGGCTTCACAAGGATCCGGAACTGCGAGCGGGAGCCTATCAACGGCAACCGGCTCAAAGAGATCAAGAACTTCCTC
Source organism: Oryza meyeriana var. granulata (assembly GCA_003991445.1). NCBI lineage: Eukaryota > Viridiplantae > Streptophyta > Magnoliopsida > Poales > Poaceae > Oryza > Oryza meyeriana. The sequence continues at coordinate 266,377 of RYFJ01002376.1, forward strand.
CGCCTGGCAACATTTTGATGAGATCAAGGAGACCGCCGCGGATGGAAGGGAGGTAACTTACGCGAAATGTAAAATTTGTAAAACTAAACTTTCTGAAAAATCTTCTGGTGGAACAGGGCATTTGAGGCGGCATGCTGAGGCGTGTGCGAAGAAGCAAGGTTACCAGCTAAGACAGCAGCAACTGGTACTCAATCCGGACGGTACGGTACGTTCATGGGAGTATGATGCTCAGGTAGCACGAGATTCCCTTACCTATTTAATTGCTAGACAGGATCTACCCCTAAATTTTGGTGAGTCTCCTGCATTTGAGACTTACATTAAAACTGCTCATAATCCTAGGTTTCAAGCTGTTAGTAGACAAACTACAACCCGAGACTTGGTGAATGTTTACAACCAAGGCCGGGATAGTATTAAACAATTATTTGCTACTTGCACATTTTCTATTAGTATCACATCTGATATTTGGAGTGGTAGGGCTAAGGAAGACTATATTAGTGTAGTTGCTCATTATGTTGATGATGAATGGGAACTACAAAAAAGAGTAATAGCTTTAAAATTAATTGATGTTTCACATAATGCAGAAAATATTGCTGAACGAATTTCTAGAGTTTGTGAGGATTTTGGCATCACAAATAAGATATTTGCAGTAACTCTAGATAATGCAGCTGCAAATTCTAGAGCAATGGAAATTTTGCAGCCTTTATTCAATGTTTATGCTGAATCATTTCTTTTACATCAACGTTGTGCTTGCCATATTATTAATTTTATAGTTAAATCTGGTTTTAAAAGAGTAACTGTATATCTCGATTCTATCCGTGAAGCCATAACATGGCTGAATGGTTCTAATCCTCGACTTGCGACCTTCAAGCGATTCTGCATCGCTTCGGATAAGGATCCACGCAAGTTCCAAATGGATGCGGACCATCGGTGGAACTAGACTTATTTAATGTTGAAACATGCCTTGCCTTACAAAGATATACTAACTGTTTTCTTGCAGTCCAAAAATGTTGTTACCAGTGACGGGCAACCGCTACTGACAGAACAGTCTTGGCATGTTGTAGAAAGGTTTTATTACTTTCTTGAAACATTTTATGATGCAACTGTTACTTTGTCTGGTGTTTACTATCCAACTGCTAATTTAATTTTGCATAAAATTTTTGAGATTGCCACTTTATTAAAAGAATATGAAGATGACCAATTATTAGGATTTGCAGTATATAACATGAAACAAAAATATCTTAAATACTGGTGAAACATTCCATACTTGTATGCTTTTGCATTTATTCTTGATCCTAGGGGTAAAATACGAGGGTTTCTAAATATTTTGAATCTTATTGGGGATACAATGAATATTGATTACACTAACTATTATTCTGATTGTAAGACAAAATTGTATGAAGTATTTCGAAAGTATGAAACTAAGTTTCAGGGAGTTCGCGTGCAAAGAGCCCCACCCGTCCCTGTCCCAGGTAAGAAGAAATTGCAGTGGGGCCGAATTTGGGGTGGTTCCTCTTCTTCTTCGAGCACCGGTGGTGGAAGTTCGGCCGCAGCAAGTCCTGCAGACGCTTCACTTGAAGCTCTTGAGCTGTCTACCTACTTGGACAGCGATTCGATCAACCAGGAAGATCTCAACGTTCTTCAATGGTGGAATGATCACAAGACCCAATATCCCGTGCTCTCAAAGCTAGCACGGGATGTGTTCACGGTGCCTGTGTCTACGGTATCATCCGAATCGGCCTTCAGTCTTTGCGGAAGAATTATTGAGGAGAGAAGAAGAAATCTCCGCAGTGAGGTGGTAGAAATGCTACTTGCGGTTAAAGACTAGGAGCTAGCTAAGGAACGTGCCCAACACACCACGGAGAACCAAGATTTGGCTGAGCAGTTCGAAAATCTTTACCTACAAAATGAGGAACTAGAGTAATCTTTTTTATTTTTGAGTATTGACCTTTAGTTGTACTCTTTTTTCTTTGTCATGGTTTTCTCAAAATTGAGTTTTTACATGACAGAGTTTTTAATGAGGCAGCTGTGTAATATCAAAATCAATAAAGGTCATTGCGCAATTTTTCTCTATATCTATGTAGAAATTAAATTGCATAACTATATATGTTCTTCTATTTTGCTTGTTTAAAAATATAAAAATTTCCTCCTCTAATATCATCAAAAAATACTCTCATATTTTTTTAATCATCTTAGATAATGTTTTTACATTTTTTTCCATATTTTTTTACCACTCCTCTAATTTTTAAAAAAATTTAAGTCTCTTTTTTCCTTTTTTTACTCATCTCTCTCAGTCACTCTCACTTACTCAGTGAGAGTGACTCAGTCGGGACTCGGCGCAGGCGGGGAGGCGGCGGAGGGCGGCCTCGGGGGGCGGCGCGCAGGCGGGGAGGCGGCGGCGGAGGGCGGCGGCAGGCGGCGGAGGCCGGGGAGGCGCGCGCGGGAGGCAGCGGCGGAGGGGGCGGAGGAGGCCGAGGCGGCGGAGGGGGCGGCGCGCAGGCGGGGAGGCGGCGGCGGCAAGCGGCGGAGGCTGGGGAGGCGCGCGCGGGAGGCGGCAGCGGAGGGGGCGGAGGAGGCCGAGGCGGCGGGACGAGGCGGAGGAGCCGAGGAGGCCGGGAGGAGGCCGAGGCGGCGGCAGGCGGCGGAGGGGGCGGCGCGCAGGCGGGGAGGTGGCGGCGGCAGGCGGCGGAGGCCGGGGACGCCGGACGCGCGGCGGCAGGCGTCGGCGGACCGGGCCGGCCCGGGCACGGTGGGCCGCTGACGGGCCGTGCCGGCACGGCACGGCCCACGACCTCGGCGTGCCGTGCCTAGGCCGGGGGGGAGGCACGCGGGCCGGCACGGCACGGCCCGCTACAGGAACCGTGCCTACACGGGCCGTGCCGGACCGTGCCTCGGTCCGTGCCGGCCCGGTCCGCCCGTTTGGCCACCTATAGTTTAGCCTCATAAACATTCTCCATTCCCTTATGTATCTCCTCAAGAGTTTTCCAAATGTCTTGAGCATCACGGAGATTGCTAATGTGATAAAACACATCTATGGTCAACACACTATAGAGAGCATTCTTAGCTTGGGTATCGTAATGCATATTTTTTCGTTCCTCTTCATTGAGATTGAAGGGATCGTTAGGTTCATCATATCCAACAACCACCACTCTCCATGCATCAAGACTCATGCCTTCAAGGAAGCAAGACATGAGAGCCTGTCAATAGGGATTGTTTTGCCATCAAAGATGGGTGCCCTATGAGGTTGAATCCTTCTCCAGACATCTTCTCTCTTGGTGGTGAAGCCAATATTCAAGGAGAGCCTAAGCTCTAATACCACTTGTAGGATCAAAGATGCCCTAGAGGGGGGTGAATAGGATTTCTAAGAACAAGACCGAATTTAGAACTTGAATTTAAATCTAACCTATGTGCCTAGGTTTTAAGAGTGTATGCGCAAGTATTGAAACCTATAGCCAACCCTACACAAGTCTAGTTCAACTAGAAAGGAAGTTGCACAAAGTAAAGAGAGGAAAGGAAGGACGCAAAGACAAGCGAATTTTTCCCGAGGTATCGGAGATTGGCAATCCCTACTAGTCCTTGTTGGAGCACTCTACACAAGAGTATAGTTTCCTCCCATGGTCACGAAGTCCATGGGCTCTCTCATCATGGTGGTTCTTCTCCACTCTAGAAGGTGAACCCCGAACCTTTCACAATCACACTGGGTCTCCCACAATCTTCTAGAGAGATCACTGAATCGCCTCCAAAACCCTAAACACAGGACCCTTGGTGGGTGCACACTAAGCCACTATCAAACTCAAAAGCAAGCACTAAACTTGCAAGAAGATGATGAACAATAAGCTCAAGATGCTCTTGGATCCTCACTTGGGTTCCTCTAGTTAGGAGGGGTTCCAAAAGACACCAAGGAGTCCAAGGCACTATCTATTTATAGCCTCAACCGCACCAACTAGCCGTTTGTGACTGTTTGGTCAGCCTGCCAATAAACTTCAACTAGCTAGCCAATCCAACGACGATATCGAACAGTCCAGGTCTTTATACTCTTTAAACGGTCACTGATTAATTAGTCGTTATGCTATAAAGAGCCGGATAGTCTGACATCACTTGGACTATCCGTTTCACATTGTACGATAGCGGTGCCGGACCATCCGCCCAGTACAAACACATTGTCCAGTAGCAACTAGACAAAGTATTGACCGGACTGTCCGACATCATATCGGACTGTACAGCTCAAACTGATCACAACACGAACTTGTTGTTTGGAACATCTTGGACTATCCAACTAGTTCATTTCCTTTTTCCTGCTAACACATGATCATGTCGGACAATAGACTAGCCGAACTGTACAAGTGTACTCAGACTGTTCGGCCAGTACAAGTTTGCTAGGAGTGCAAACACATTGCACAGTGCAACTTATTCGTGCCGGACTATCCGAGTCCTCTTGGACTATCCGGCTAGTTCAAAGACACTATCCGATCAACACATGATCACAGTCGGACCTTGAACTAGACAGACAGTTCAGTAACGCTCCGGACCGTTTGATCAAGTTTTTCAGTCATTTGGACAATAAGTGCTAGCCTAGACTGTCTAGCATCGTCTATACTGTCTAGCTAGTACAACTTTCAGGGCAAAATTTAAAGATGAAACTACACTTTTGCCAGAATCTTCCAAGGGGTTTTGCACTTAGTTTTGAGAGGCTAGCAACACCACACCTAGACTCTAGCACATAGAACTTTAAGCTATTAAACCACATCCCCTCTTTACAGTATGGTCTCTTTAGAATTTAGATCTATCACATTCACCCCATCTACTTGAATGCGTTTGTGACGTATAGAGGCTCTTCCCTAACTGAACCTATTCCGTGAATGTTTCATGACCATATCATAGCTTTAAAGGATAGTCCATGCGTTTATCGTGCGGTCCCATCGGAACCCTCTTTTTCAATCACATTTAAAAGAAATGATTAGTTTGATGATTATATTGTCATTAATCACCAAAACCACTTAAAGGGGACCTAGATGCTTTCATGTGGAAAAACACATCTCTTGCTGCAGTGTACATTCTCGATATCAATCTAAATTTCTGCACACATGCATGCAACAGGCAGTCATGAGCAGAGTTAACAAGATAACCGAGTGGCATACACGGACGAACCAACCATCTTTGCTTGGGAGCTCATCAACGAGTCTCGCTACCAAATGGTTGAGATTTGTTTAAGACAATTTTATTATAAAAATAACATTAACAACCAATGGTTGAGATTTGTTTGAAGCTCTTACCTTAATTGAAGAAAGATGGAGCACCTTAAAAGGACTCTATCCAAGAACACCGGCAAGCTACATTCGCCGGTGGTAGCAATAGCTACAGCTGTAGCCTTGTGGCTTACCACAATATAAGTCCTCTGTTCTACTAATATTTGTTGGCCCTACTCCCCTATATATAACCTCTCCAATAAACAATATTTTTGACTAGTTATAATGATTAGTTTGTATTAAACAGTATATTTCAACTAATTCTAATGTTAAATTATGTGCTAGATAATACATTTGAAATAGTTTTCAATTATAGTTGGGGTAGTATAGTGTTAATATATAGCACGGGGCATGTGCCCTCACTAGGACATGTGCCCCTTCTTTCCATACTTCAGCATTAGTCACTATGTCCCGCCAAGATACTTCATCACCGACTTCTCCATTTTTTAGGAGGTGGCAGTCCTATAGCATTATGGCTAGATTTGGCTCCGCAAGCTTCACCTAGTTGTCAGCTGGTACTTTCCTATCTTTTAGTAGGTGGCACTCCTACAACATTTCATGATGATAGTCATGCTAGCATTTATCTCAGTTTTCATGGTTGCTTTCGAGCATGCAATGACCGAGCTATTGTAGATCTTGGTGGTGCAGCTCGGTCTCTTCCTGCTTGGGACGGGGATCACATTATCGCAATAGTTGTCGCTTGACATGCCGAACTATTGCGCCACCCACTTCGACGTCTACCAGTAGGTGGCTCTCCTTCAGCATTTTATGGTGATAACGATGTTCATCTCTGTGATCTTCACCTGCCTCGTTCACTACCAGCTCAAAGCCATTGGAGAGCTGTTAGCTGTCACCCCAAGCACAAGGATGAGGCTGTAGATTCTGATGCTCATTGTCGCACCATGTCAAATGTTCTCAGTGGCATTCATCTACCATCGTCTTCTGAAGGTGAAAGTCTCCTTCTCTTGTCTCTACATGACGACCAAGCTTGCAATGTACATTGCATGTGTCGTATTTGGAGTTTGCTCTGTTGGTTGTTTTATCGGCTTAGAGATAAGATAAGAGATAGAATTCGTGATCGGTGGATTCAACTAATTTTCCCTAAACCGAAGGAAACCCCCGAGCCCCACTAGTGCACATATAAAAGAGAAATTGGAGAAGAGCGGGACGCCGCTCGCTCTCTGACACAAAACCCTAATTGTGCCCGATCGACAATTGCACTAGAAGGGGTTCGTGAGGTCCTTATACATCTCAACACCGGCAACCAAGATCAATCAAGCCGGCGTCGGCACACACAGAGAAGAGAAGCATCAAGAAGAAAAGGAAACAGAGAAGAGGAAATCAAGATGGCATCACAAGCAGGTCAGTGATTAGAATTAAATTTTCCGCATAGGTGATTGAACTTCTAAGGGGATTAAACTCAGTGAATCAATTTTATTCAACACTGTAATTTTAATTTCTCCAACATTGTGGTATCAGAGCCTAGCCCCTTAGAAATCAATCCCAATCATCATCCCTAAGTGAAGCCATTATCAATTGAGCTCGGCAAAATCAAATTCCCCAAATTTCTCAAAGCACATGAACCCTAATTCGACTAAATCCCCAAAAAAAAATCAAAGCAAGACCAATGAGATCGGGATTAACTTACCCGGTTCGTTGTTCTTCGCTGCTGATGTGCTCGCATCCGTGCGTCGCCATCGGGTAGCCACTGTCGCCGCGCGTGGTGTGTTTTTCCGCTGCGTGCGTGCCTCAGGAACTCCTTCTCCACCGCACCGCCGACGCCACCATGCTCAGCCGCTTGGCCACCCCGCCGCCCTAGACCGGTCTCACGCCGTCGCTCGGCTGCACGAGACCGAGGCTCACCTCGGTGTTGCTTTTACGCAAAGAGGAGGAGAACTGGGGTGGGAGGGGGAAGAGGAAAGACGTGCGAGCCTTGGCCGTCGTCGCCGCTGCTTCGCTCGGCGCGTCATCACCATCGCCGCTGCCGCTTGCTCGTTGAGCGCGTCGGGAAGAAGACGAGGAGAAAAGGGGATCGGCCGGGGAGAGGACCTAGAGTTTGGCCGCCAGCCGCCGATTTTTTTTTAATCCCGCGAGAACCGATCCTAGCCATCGGATGCTCATCGGACGGCGATGGCAAAATTAGACGCGGGGATGACGATGGTCGTTCGATCTAGATCGAACGGCCGACATTAGCGCCGCACTGCCGCTGAGCCGATGGGCCTTCCGGGCCGCGTGCGCCACAGCCACAGTGCTGGGCCGACTGGGCCCAAATTGAATTAAATCAATTTCCACTATTTTACTCATTTATTAATTACAGAAATCCATTTATATGCTTTCTTGGCCATTAAAAATGCTAAAAAATTATGGAAAATTATTTTGATAAATCAGAAAATTATTTCTAGCTAAATGGAACCAACGGGAAGTTTTGCTAGAAAGTATTTATGATGTGAAATTATTTTTTGACCAACGTTAATTATAATTTCATGTCAAATAAATTAAGAATATTGTTTCCTTAATTATTTCTGCCTAACGGTGATGTAATTGAGGATTATTTCTGTTTTTTCATATATTTTCTAAATTTTTTCTGCCCAACGGTGATTAAATTTAGAAAAGGAGACTATCATCACATGTGATTAATTGAGCCAACGCAAATTAATCATATGCAATATTTTTGCTAATATTTTTCCATTGGTTATTTTCAGCATTGGGGTAGCTTAAAATTATTACACCCCTTGATGGGACAAATTTCGCTGAGTGGAAGAACGATGTGCTACTGAATCTTGGCATGTTGGACTATGACCTAGCACTAAGAGAGGACTCCCCTGAGGAGCCCATGTACACTGACGAAATGAGTCAGGAAGTTTATGATAATACCAAGTGGAGTTACGAAGAAAAAGTGGCCTCTTGGGAAAAATCCAACAGAATGTCTCTCATGTACATCAAGAGTACTATCACTCCAGAAATTATTGGAGGGATTACGAACTCAAATGATGTTAAGACGTACTTGGCAAACATTGAAGAGAATTTTAAGACTTCATCTAAGAGTCATGCCAGTACCTTAATAAGTAAGCTGATCACCAGCCAGTATGATGGCAAAGGTGGTGTAAGAAAGCACATCCTTGAGATGACTCATATGGCACATACACTAAAGACCATGGACATGGAATTGTCTGAAGGTTTCTCAGTGTATTTCATATTGAACTCTCTTGGTCCTGACTATAGTCCCTTCAAGATTAATTATAATATTCAGAAAGAGAAGTGGACCGTAGCAGAATTGATCTCCCACTCAGTGGAAGAGGAAGAGTGACAAAAGGCTGATAAACAGAAACTTAAAGATCAGCTCAACCTCATCCATACTAAAGGCAAGAGAAAGACAAATCAAGGCCAAAGCTCGGGTAGTGGCAGAAAGGAGCCATATCACCCTCATAAGTCTGGAGGGAGTAACACTGCTCAAGCAAAGCCTCATCCTCAGTCTCAAGCTTTAGCTGCCTCCACTACTGCAAGTCCATATTGCAAGTTTTGCAGTAAAGATGGACATTGGCAGAGGGATTGTCCACGCTTCCGAGAGTGGCTAGCTAAGAAAGGTATAAATGAGATTGATGAAATGTCTAATGTTAATGAGTTATTTTACTCTGAATTCTCCATTAATACCTAGTGGGTTGACTCAGGTGCCACTGTGCACGTCTATAACTCATTGCAGGGATTGACTACTGTCCAGGCGGTAGCAAAGGGGGAGCGAATCCTAAGAGTAGCTAATGGAGCGGAGATCGAAGTGAAGGCCGTTGGAGACCTAGCACTTAGACTCCCTAGTGGCTACAATTTAATTCTAAATAATGTTTTATTTGCTTCCTCAATTAAGAGAAACCTCATTTCTGTTCGAGTGTTGACAGAAACTGGTTATGACTGTCATTTTTCAAAGAGAACATGTTACATTAAATTAGATAATAAAGTGATTGGCTTCGCCTTCGTGCGAGATAAGCTATTCTTGCTCTCTTTGGATGATATGGTCCTGAATGTTAATAATGCCTGCAATAATAAAATAATGAATGTGATAAATGAGACGTCGTCGAAATTATGGCACTGTCGCTTAGGCCATATTTCTAGGGGGAGAATTGAACGTCTCATAAGAGAAGAGATACTCCTTCCCTTAGACTTTTCTGACGCGGATCATTGCATAGATTGCATTAAGGGAAAATTCACTAAAATAATAAAGAAAGGAGCCACTAGGAGCTCAAGTCCACTAGAAATAATTTACACTGATATTTGTGGACCGTTCCCGGTGACATCTGTGGATGGATTTGATTCATTTATAACATTCACAGATGATTATTCCCGTTATGGTTACATTTACCCCATAAGCAACCGTTCCGAATCTCTTGAGAAATTTAAGATATTTAAAGCTGAAGTGGAGAATCAGCATAATGCTAAAATTAAAGTTGTGAGATCGGACCGTGGTGGTGAATACTACGGGAAACACGCTCCATTTGGGCAAATTCCTGGTCCATTTGCCTCGTATCTCCAGCAACATGGGATTATTGCCCAATATTCCATGCCTGAAGAACCTCAGCAGAACAGAGTAGCAGAACGACACAACCGCACACTCATGGATATGGTGCGTAGTATGCTGAATCACTCTACTCTGTCACCTAAGTTGTGGATTGAAGCACTTAAAATAGCTGCACACATAATCAACAGAGTGCCTAGTAAATCAGTGCCTAAGACCCCTTATGAATTATGGACCGGAAGAAAATCGACACTCAATTATTTACGTGTGTGGGGCTGTTGTGCAGAAGCCAGAATATTTAATCCACAATTAAAGAAATTAGATCCTAAGACTGTGAGCTGTCATTTTATCGGCTATCCCGAGAGATCCAAAAGATACTGATTTTATTGCCCAGACCGGGTTACTAAATTTGTGGAGACTAGACATGCTGTCTTCCTTGAGGACAGTAAATGGGGGAGCTCACAGAAAAGGAAAATCAATCTTGAGGAAATTCGGGCTAATATTCAAACTCCGGAAATCTGAGAGACTGATATTCCAATTATTCAGAACATCCCCATAATTCCTAATATGCCACACGATGTAGCACCGCCAACGGGTAATTCTAGACCGTCTGGGGCTATACCTTCTGTTGAGGAAAGTGTTGAGAGTAATAATGATGATGAGCCTCAACAGATTGAAGTGACACATAATGAAGAAGAACCTCCACATGAAGATCCTTAACCTCAAGTGACAAACAATGAAACTCAAGAATTAAGAAGGTCATAGCGGGTGAGGAGATCTGTCATCCCTGATTATTATGAAGTATACATGAATGAAGAAGATATGGGGAAGGTAGACGATCCCACCTCATTTAAAGAAGCAATAAACAGCAAGGATTCATCTAAATGGCTTCAGGCTATAGAAGATGAACTAAAATCAATGAGCCATAATAAAGTATATAACTTAGTAGAAGTTCCTAAAGGAGTCAAAACAGTAGGCTGTAAGTGGGTCTACAAAACTAAGCTTGACTCTAGAGGGAACATCGAACGATTCAAAGCAAGGCTAGTTGCCAAGGGTTTTTCACAGAGAGAAGGAATTGACTATAATGAAACTTTTTCTCCTGTCTCTAAGAAAGACTCATTCAGGATTGTTATGGCGCTAGTGGCTCACTTTGACTTAGAACTCCATCAGATGGATGTAAAGACTGCATTTCTAAATGGTGACCTAAAAGAGAATGTTTACATGACACAACCGGACGGTTTTGTTATGGAAGAAAAAGGCCATTTAACATGCAAACTTAATAAATCCATCTATGGACTTAAACAGGCGTCCAGGCAATGGAACCTTAAATTCGATCAGATCATTAGACAGTTCGGATTTAAGGAGAATGAGGTGGACAACTGTATTTATGTTAAATATAAAGGTGGTAAATTCATCATCCTAGTACTCTATGTTAATGACATTTTGTTAGCAAGTAGCGATAAGAACCTGCTACGAGAAACTAAAGAATTCTTGTCATCAAAATTTGATATGAAAGATCTTGGTGAAGCATCTTATGTTTTGAGCATTAAGATTCACCGAGACAGGTCCAAAGGAGTGCTAGGACTATCTCAGAAAGCTTACATCTCAAGAATCTTAGAAAGATATAATATGAGTAAATGCGCCTCTTCACCTGCTCCAATAATGAAGGGCGATAAATTCGGATTATTCCAAAGTCCAAGAAATAAGTTAGAATCTAAAGAAATGGACAAGGTACCTTATGCTTCAGCTGTCGGAAGCTTGATGTATGCACAAGTCTATACGCGACCAGACTTAGCATTCGTCACAGGGATGCTTGGCAGATTTCTGTCTAAACCAGGAATGGACCACTGGAAGGCAATAAAGAAAGTTCTGCGTTATTTACAAGGAACTAAACATTACATGCTTACATACAGAAAATCTGATAAGCTTGAAGTCCTAGGCTATTCAGACGCTGATTTCGCGGGGTGCGTAGACACAAAGAAATCCACTTCAGGATATATTTTCACCCTTGCGGGAGGAGCTATTTCATGGAAAAGCTCTAAACAAACGCTTACTACATCGTCGACAATGCAAGCGGAATTTGTAGCATGTTACCATGTGACGGGGCAGGCCATATGGCTTAAGAATTTCATCCCAAGATTAAAAGTGGTTGACAGCATTGAGAGACCACTTGTTATATATTGCGATAATGAAGTTGCAGTATTCTATACGAGTAACAACAAGTCAAGTGAAGATGCCAACCACATTGACATTAAATATCATGTTGTGAAAGATAGAGTACAGGATCAAACAATTAAGATTGAGTACATAAATACTAAATTTATGCTTGCGGATCCGCTAACCAAAGGCTTACCTCCCAACCTATTTAAAGAACATGTAGCCGGCATGGGATTAAGTGATTGCCTTTAACTAAGATCCTGGAAATAGGGGATTAATTTTTCAATCAACACCCGCTAAGTTAAGATGTGAGTTTATTTAAGTATTATAGTGAATTATAGGTTTTGTAGTCTTAATGACGTTTAAAGTTGTTATGACACATTGTCTTGGGGAGCCGTTTTACTTAATAGACTTAGAAATTAATTAAGCCTCTAAATCAAGGGGAGAATGTTGGTTGTTTTATCGGCTTAGAGATAAGATAAGAGATAGAATTCGTGATCGGTGAATTCAACTAATTTTTCCTAAACCAAAGGAAACCCCCGAGCCCCACTAGTGCACATATAAAAGAGAAATTGGAGAAGAACGGGACGCCGCTCGCTCTCTGACACAAAACCCTAATTGTGCCCGATCGACAATTGCACTAGAAGGGGTTCGTGAGATCCTTATACGTCTCAACACCGGCGACCAAGATCAATCAAGCCGGCGTCGGCACACACAGAGAAGAGAAGCATCAAGAAGAAAAGGAAACAGAGAAGAGGAAATCAAGATGGCATCACAAGCAGGTCAGTGATTAGAATTAAATTTTCCGCATAGGGGATTGAACTTCTAAGGGGATTAAACTCAGTGAATCAATTTTATTTAACACTGTAATTTTAATTTCTCCAACATGCTCGGCCTTTGTTCACTACGACCGACTCATTACTGCAATCTATTTATACTAGAGTTCCCTATGTTTAGGGATGGTGTTTAGAGATAATGAACCGTTCAGATTAGAGATGATGTACTGATGTATTATTTACCATGAGGGGGCACTACTTTGCATTCTGAGTATGTTATCCCGACGATATATGAATGTAATATTTTCCACGGGGCAACATGTTGAATAAAAAAATTTTATGCGTCAATACAAGTTTGTAGCTCAATATTGATGTATTTTTTTCAATCCCATGTAACTTCAACCCTCACTATATTGTAACATTTTAGGCTTAATATTTTTTTTAATCTTATACATCCATAGGTCGTTTTGGTGAATGTCTGAAAGTCGTGAATTTTGATATTGTTCTTCTCTTGAAGAGAATATATACAGTGCAATAACAATGAGCAAAACAAGTAGATATATCTCGAGGTGAGCTCCTTGCACATGAAATAGCTTGTCATCGTCACACAGTCAATCGCAGTCATTATAGTGCATCTTCACTTATGCATTGGCTCCATCTGGATCTAAGATGAAGTCCAAACTCACAGCTTCATCCTCCAGCACAATATATGTAACCTTTGGCCTGAAGCCCTCCACCGATGCCATGAGTGAGATGGTCATCAAAAACATGCTCTATGATATTAATACAATGAACATCACAGGGCGCCATGGGTCGCTTATTATCCAACATTTTAAGTCGAGGGTCGATGTTGCCTTTTCATGGCTAATAGCTAATGGTCATCGGCAAATATGATTATATTGATTGCTACCGATAAGAAATTTTTTACTTGTAGAAACTTTTTAGACTTTTAATAATTTTTTTGAATAGGCATTTGAGAATGCAAATGATAGGGAGAAACATTTCAAACGAGGAGACATGCTGGTCTTAGAATTCCCCATCCTTGTTTGTAAAGTTCATGGCAATATCAAGTTCCTATGATCTGGGCACTTCGTTTGTCCAGTTCTGATTTCTGAAGTTGCCGTTCTCCCATACGCTGATTGTTAGCTTCTATATGATATGATGAATTATATTTAAGTTTGATTTTATATCTGAAGGCGTTCCATGACAATTCCATCCATCCCATATTGTTTTGCAAGTTCCCCAATCATCTAGTTTGATTTTCACAGCTACATGCGGTTCAATATTCTTCGGTTTTGTGTCAGTATGAACAGCCCCTAAACATGGCCAAACAGCGTTGTTACGAGCGACGACTCATATAATCAAGTGGTTAAAGAGTAGTAATTTTCTAGGGCATCTTTAGTACGAAGGGCTAACATATAGGGTATATAATATGTGTACGTAGTTTAAAACATCTATGGTCTTATTGGTATAACTTACATACTCAGATTCAAGTCTTAGACTTAACACGAATGCTCATATTTATGGTTAATTATTTTTTTAATGGTGGATGACGTCCATCAAGAGCGAGATGTTTATTGTGACTTCGTCAATCTTACTGACCTAGTCTCTCGGAAGTGTCCTTAGAGATATGGTGTGCATGTGTAGACTCATAGAGTGTGTACGCATGTATATATAAGCATATGCGTTTATACCTTGTTTCGCAAAAAAAAAAATTCTTTCATCCGATGCAAGCATCTCCTTCTAAGTGCATAAATCATATAATTAAGATAAGCTCTAGTACATATAAGCATCTGCTAAGCATGGCTGCTTCATCAAGCATCGATGGTTCCCAACAAGACCAAAATGGTAATTTTTTCATACATATCTGTTTAATCATGGTCCCGATCAAAAACATAACTCCAATAGCTACCCTATAAATTAACCCATAGTATAATAACTTTTGAGAATCCTAGAAAATTCAAAAACATTACAGAGAATTTACAATGGTATATGTTACAACCAATAATGTCAATCCCAACTACTTGTACACCTCGCTACCTCAGTACAAGAACTCCAGGAGTTGATGCACTCTATCTTCTTTTTTTCTTTTTCTTTTTCTTTTTTTGCAGGGCCTCCCTATCTAGTATATCTATCTGTACACGTCATCTAACCCACCTAAGATTCCAAGTTTCCACCTAACTTGTAGTTTCTGCTGCATTTTTTCCCTCCTACTCTACATATATTCTTCGTAAAGATCTGTTCCTCCACATCTTCGACTTGGAAGGATGTTCCCAGCTGTTTCAGATCAATTTCTGAAACCACATGGCTGGGGACTGACACTCCCAGATTTCTTCCATTCTGCATTCTGGCAGGTGCTCTTCGCATCACTGTTACTTCCCTTGACAGTAAGCTTGACGTTCTCCAAGGTTATGCCATGGCAAGGTACACTGCTGCTGCAATGCAGCATTATAGCCTCCTCTGATGCACTTGTGCCCCAGATGTTCTTGAACAGCACGTCGCTCACCTCCACCGCAGATTTCTTCAACACATTTATATATATCTGAAGTTAAGCTTAACCGCGCAGAAGAGTTAATAATAGATGAAGAAATTCAACTTGATCATTATAATTTTATATGAAATTAAGTTTAACTCTGTATACCTGTTGTTTGCAGGGTGTAGAAGAGTCACAGTAATTTTGGTCGATGATGATGGGGTTCCAGACATTATCCATGACCATGTTCTGGAACACAATGTTCTTCGCATGACCCTTCCCTCCCTGCCATGTCTTGATGCGAGCTCCATTCGTTGTGCCATACAGCCTGACATTGTCGACGGTGACATTGGAGACATGAGCTTCAGAGTTGTGATCGCCCAAGCTCCCAATGCTGATGCCATGCCCAGGTCCACACACCATGTTCCTGACATGCAGGCTCTCGGTTCCGTCCTCGATCGACATGCAGTCATCCCCGGTCTTGATTGTGCAGTCTGTCACCTGAACATCTCTGCTGCGTGTGATGTGGATGCCGTCGGTGTTTGGGCTGGTTTCTGGTGCTGTGATCGATAGGCGAGACATTTTGACATTGGTGCAATCCTCCACTGAAATCTGGATTTGCTGGCTGTTCACCACCTTAAGGTTCTCCACTTTCAGATTCTTGCAGGTGTAGAATGTCAATGCCTGTCAAATTAAATAAAAAGAAGGCAGAGTTTGTGAGATAAATTGTCATCATGGTTGCTGCATTGGAATGTTCATCGTAAGCAGATGTGCAGGCATACAAACCGTTGGAGCTTCTGTGCATGGCAGCTTCGAGTTGGTTTTGCATGAATTTTGCCACCAAATCTTGCCATTTCCATCTATGGTCCCACCACCGGTGACAGTAAGGCCAGTGACACCACTGAATAGAATCCAGTGCCGTATAGTCTCCTTGCTCCAGTCTGACCTCTCTGGCGAAGCCATCAAACTACCCTTCACCTGAAGATTTTGCACGAAAATGAAAAGGAAATTCAGATTCTTTTCTTATGAATATATACATATACATGTATATAAACTTATGCATTTGTAACTCTGTCTTACCATGAACACGATGCTGGATTTGCATGGGCCAGACAGTGTTGTGTGCTTGGTGAGGTATTTCTTTCCCTTCGGGATGAGCAAAACTGCAGGTTTCACAGAGGAGCAAGCTGCAGCCCAGGCATCTACCAATGCCTATACAAGGTGACAGAAAAAACAACATTGGTTAGGTTTCAGAAACTATGATTTGTTCCTGAAGAAAACAAAAGTTAACGTATTCTGCTGCAATTGCATTGCACTTACCTTGGTGTCTTCGTGGCGTCCATCTCCGTGAGCCCCGTAGCTCTGCATGCTGAACACATTACTACTACTAATCTCTGCATCAGCACTATGAATGAAGAACAACAACAGCGCAAGGAGAGATGCAGTGATAATAAGAACAGTGGAGGCCATTTCTCAGACTGAATTTGATAATTTCTCACAACTCAGAGAGGAAGTATAGTGCCAATTCTGGTCTTCTAGGATGTGCTGCTGCTGGATGTGGTGATTGATGGAGACCAAGGGTTAGAGTAGGGCTACTATTTATATGTGCCAATACAAGCTCGAAATGTTTGGATGTTTCCTACTCAGGTTGCTTGAGGTTGATTAGCTAGTTTGGTGCAGATATTTGGGGTTTAGTATCAGAAGATTCTGTCAGCATGGGAACCGAGATAAATGTGCCTGAACCCTGAGTTTCTGTATTGCTTCAGAAAAAGATCTACTTCTAAAGATAATTCCTTCCTGATTAGCCATTTGTGCTCTTAAATTTCACCACTAGGAGAGAAAGGACAGTAGGAGATAAATTTCACCTATTAGCAAAGATGCTCAATTGAATCAACAAAATTTCATCAGCACTGCTGCAGTCCAGAGTTTAGACCCACTAGGTTTACATGGAAAACTGAACCCCTGACAGATTGTAGAGCCATAGCTGACCTCCAAATGTAGTTTAATTACATAGCCTAATTATCCTTCGAAAGTGATATGTCGTTATAAAACATGCAAGTCAAAATACCAGGGGCCTATCATGAGATAAGCTCATGTTTGATGTGCATCTCTGAATCCGCTGTCTAGATACTTCAGATGTAAACTCTTAGCTAAGAAAGGAGATGCTTGGGGGCACAAATGGAGCTTATTCAGGGACAGAATGCCTATCTGGGGACATTTGCATGGACAAAGATTGATCATGGATATCTTATTGAAAGTATGGGGAATGCATTGAGTAAGCAGGTGAACAACCTTAGTTGATTGGGAAGGAACATCAAGTACCTTTTTGGTTTCTGGAACATCAAGGACTAATAGTCTTCGCCAAGAGAACTGAAAACCTACAAAGTTTTTTTTTAAGAAAAAATCAGAAACCTGCCAGAGGCTGGATTGATTGATGATTCCAAGACTGGTCGGGGGAAACTGGTTTCTGGCCCATCTAGTCTAACCTATTTGAGGTAGCAATCTGCAATAAGTAATGAAATAAAGAGATGTCAATTACTATTTTCAGATAATTGTTGTATGTTTAGGGGTAGATATCCAAGTGGGCTATGGTATAATCTAATTAAACCTAACAATAAAGGGCTGCATTATGTACTTAGCAATAAAGGCATGTGCAAGAATTTATACTGGCAATCGCTGCTGCTTTCAAATTTTTCATAATTAATACTTTGCAACACTTTAATTTTGTATCATGGAGACTTATAAACTATACTGTATCGATGATCATGGGGGCTGATGAAATGCTGGAAACAAAGGTTACTTGCAGGTCATACAGAGGACAGCGAAATCACCATCTACATAACAATCAGAAAGTTGGTCTGTGTTACCATGTCCCCCTTCTCCCCTTCTCCAAACAAACTTCAGTTATTTCAGAAGGAGCCTAGTAGAGTATGGAAACCTAACAAACACCAGAGAAAGCATCCAGCTGTATGGAAACCTAAGAAAGGAAATTAGAGTTCAATTCTTTTTCCTTTACTCATAGAGTATGAATGATCAATGCATTAGAATGTCAAGAGTTGTTCCTAAAGAGAAGACAAGATGAGAGTAAACAAAGGGACAAAAACAAGTGAACCACCTAGTGATTGCTGCTGCGATCTTGTCTCCTCCTCCTCCTGCTTCATAGGTGTTAATCCACAATGCCAAATGAGGAGGACGCAAATGAACCTAGTTTTATTGCCATGGAGCTTCACCACGTACTCGCCACCACCACCTTCTTCAACCGCCGTTGTGCGTGGGTGCCGTCAAGCCAGGAGGAGGCAGTTGCTATGCAGCCGATTCCTCGGTCAATAGAAGTTGGCGCTCGTGGGGGGGAAGGAGCTAGCAACCGTGGCTGTGTAAGCTGAGAGCGAGCTGACTGCACCATGGAGGAGCTATTAGCCGCGTAAACGTCATCGCCCCTCTCCGCCGTCAGGGCTAGGGGCAGCCGCCACCGCCATCGCCGTCGTCTCCTCGCTCGCCGCTGTCGCCATAGACGCGATGCGGTCGCTGCTTCCGTCGCGCTGGATGCAGTACCCACCATTATCGGCGGCTTCCCCCGTCGAGCGCACACAGCCGCTGCCGCCCGCCGCGCCGACTCGTCCCGCGCCGGGAATCACTACGAGCCCGGCACGCCGCAGCAGGCGAGGATGGACTCACGGAAAGCGCAGGGACGCCGCCGGCTGTCGCCCTGTGCTGGGATGCCAGCCACGGAGGGGGAGGCAGCCTCTCGCCGTTCGCGCAGCGATGCCGCCGCCGTGGGGACTCGTCGCGGCGGCGAGGGGCGTTTCCTTTTCTTTCTTTTTTTTTTTGTGTTCCGTTTCTTCTCCTCTCGGAAAAAGCGGCCCATTAAAGACTCCAGCCCAACCTACTAAGAAACTACCCCTCATAAAGTCGTGAGGCCCAGATGACGCGACAGCCCGATCGGACGGTCCAGATCGACCGGATCGCGCTATATAGAGGAGCGCACCACGCACTCGGCACAAAACCCTCAGCCGCCGCCCGAGCAGAGAAGCCGCCGCCGGCGTCGACGCTGCACTCGACCGCGCGCTCTCCGTCTCCGGCCGCCGCCAGGTGAGGAAGGATCTCCCCTACACTTTCCTCCCGACCTCTCAGCGTGAAAGAGCGAGGCGTTGCTCGTGTTCGTGGGTTCACTCCTGTGATCGATCGATCGCGCTCGAGGGCGTCCCTTTCGCGTGTGATCCGGGTGGCTTCCTTGTGGAGATTTGTTTTGCCAAGCAGAGTGAGCGCGTCTTGTTCTTGGTGTGGTCTGGTCTGCTGCTGCTGGGTTAAATAAACCCAATGGTTCCTACCAACTGGGGTAGATGATGAGAGTGAGAGTGCTCTCGGTGGTTTTTGAATGAACTCGAATTCGCGATATGTGTTGGTCATATTCTTGTTATTCCGCACGAATCATTGCTGTGTTAGGCTAGTTAGGGAGATTTGTTTTTGAATCCAGGTAGGCAACGTTGAGTCCTTCCAATCTGAAATGCCTCGCAGCTAGTACGTAGTGTTTTTGTTGGGTCGATTTGCTAGTTAGGCAGTGCAGCATCTTCTTGAACGAAGAACGCTTAAAGTGCTGAATTTTTTTAATAAAATTTGGTAGGTAATCCTGTTTAATGTTGTTAGATGGAGTAGTTGTAGTATCAGTGAAAGTTTTGGTTTTCATAATGTTCACAAACAAGTCAGGCGGTCATTTTGTTTCTCATCATCAGATTAGCAGCTTGGTCTGATTTTTGCTTGGGCATATGTTCTTTTGTTTTGTTGGAATCTGAACGCTGAAGTACCATGGCTTAATCAGATCACTGTTTTCTAAATAAACCCACGATAGATAGTTTCAATTACTTCATTAGATAACAATTATGATGTAATGCTGATGCTTTCCAATAGGCAATTTATTTCAGGTCATTCTTCCAATGTCAATACATACATATGTGGTATATCCTTGATTATCTGTATGTTGCATGTATATTTAATTATTCGCTCATCACATTACATGCATGCATTTGTGATTTTATTGGTTGTTAAGATGCTTTTTTTGTCTATAATGATATCTGACATTTTGAGCTTAGTGATGACTGATTTCTAGACTATTTTCTATCTGTGGAAAATACAGTGGAAAACATTTGGTAGTTGCACTCTGTCTTGAGGCTTGTTATTTATTAAATATTTAAGTAATGCAATTTTCTTCTCATATTTTGCAGACAAAATGGTGAGAGTCAGTGTCCTCAACGATGCCCTGAAAACCATGTACAATGCTGAGAAGCGTGGTAAGCGGCAAGTTCTGATCCGGCCCTCGTCGAAGGTGATCATCAAGTTTCTCATCGTCATGCAGAAGCATGGTAAGTCTTCTCTCAGCATGCATGTCCTCTACCTGTAAATCAGTAGACATGAAGCTACAATTGATTGTTTATACATGATATAAGGCCCATGACACAATCCACACTGTTGCATTTCTGAATGCAGGCTACATTGGTGAGTTTGAGTTTGTCGATGACCACCGGTCTGGCAAGATCGTGGTTGAGCTGAATGGACGCCTTAACAAGTGTGGTGTCATCAGCCCGCGCTTTGATGTTGGTGTCAAGGAAATCGAATCCTGGACTGCGAGGCTGCTTCCCTCCCGTCAGGTTAGTTCACAAAAACAAAACCACCAACTTGTCTAGAGACATCACTTAGCTTCAGTTATTTCAACCATTTGAGAAATAACATCACTAAGCTTCAGCTATTTCTATCTTTTATGAAAATGCCCTCTGACTTCACTATGTTTTGATCTGTAGTTTGGGTACATTGTCCTTACCACCTCTGCTGGAATCATGGACCACGAGGAAGCGAGGCGGAAGAACGTCGGAGGCAAGGTGCTCGGGTTTTTCTACTAGAGATATTCATCTCACATGTAAGATTTTCTCAGGTGTTAGCAAGAAGAGCTTTATTAGTAGTGGGAGTCTGAAACCTTGTTAAGATTATTGTCTCCTATGAATTGCCCCCAAAATCTGTTTTTATTTTGCTTGGCGACTGAGTGAGCTGCTGTACTGCCGTATCGTATGATGGCTCAGAATCTTGCATGATGCGTGCCTGCCTTTTTGATACTCCTAATCTTTACAAGAAGTTACTGGAAACTTCTGGAAATTGTTTCGTCGTCTCGATTCTTACATTGCTATTCTTCCTACACTGCACACTGGGGTGCACAATTACTTTGGCACATTTCGGGCTTGTTCACTTTGTTCTCATTTTTCAACCTTTCCAAATTTCCAGATATAATCCCAGAACTTTCAACTCAAAATTTCTACCAAAATTTGCTAAGGTCTCAACATCACTCATCCTTACATTACCTAACCAAAATTTGGTGGTAAGGGTTTTTTTTTTTTTTGGCAATGAAGTGAACAAGTCCTAAAACGTATGTAGGCAAGCCTTAAAATTTTAAACAAAATATAAGATTAAATTTGTGAGGATGATATTAATTGATTTATCATTAAAAACACTTTAGTATAGTTACAGATATTGATTTATCATCTGTAAGCAGTTTTTTAGAGATTGTTCAATAGCACCAATAGTTTGCGAGTTGGACTATTGATAGCCGAAAAACATATGTAGTAGTTGGAAATTGAAGTTTTACTTAGTAGTAAGAGCATAAGAGGTACTAGAACTTAATTTGTTCTGGCGACTGAATTTCAAACTAAATTGATTTCAAAAGAAAATTTTCAATTGAAATTTAAATCTACACTGCAGTATGCACCATATAAATACTAGCAAGCCAGTGCACCTCGTCTCACTACTTCACTAGAGAGAGCAGGTTCCCCGTGTACACGCCGACGTGGCCGCACCTCGCCGCCGCCACCACGTCCGTGTTGCCGCTGGTGCTCGGATCGTACACCCGCACCACGCCGCCGCTGTACCGTGAGCCGCCGCCGGCCCACACCCAGAAGACGATCCTCCCGTCGCCGAGCACCACCACCGGCTCCGCGCTTTCTCCGTCCCACCGCCACGGCCGCCCGTGGTACGGCATGGTGATCGCGTACCGCTTCGACCACTGCTTCCCAATCTTGCCGTCGCCGGAGCGGAACCACAGGTCCAGGGTGGCAGCTGGGTGGTCGTCGTAGGCCGCCACCAGCGAGCCTCTCAGCTCGGCGAGGGTGACGCGGACGCGTTCGCGGCTGTCCTCGGTCAGGCGCCAGGCGGCGGGCGGCGAGCCGACGACGGGGCCCGGCCGCCATTGCTCTGCCTCGAGGTCGAACGCCACGATCCAGACCATGCGCATCAAGTACACGTAGGGCAGCATGAAGTAGGCGACCCCGTCGCCGACGGCCACGTGCCTGCGCCGCTTGCCGACGGCGTGCAGTGGGCTCGGCGCCTCCCTCCACCGCGCGCGGCGGCCGCCGTTGCCGCCGATGGCGAGGACCGAGCAGACCTGCCGCTCGCCGTGCACGGCCGTGGTGATG
Organism: Oryza meyeriana var. granulata; assembly: GCA_003991445.1. NCBI lineage: Eukaryota > Viridiplantae > Streptophyta > Magnoliopsida > Poales > Poaceae > Oryza > Oryza meyeriana. The sequence goes on from RYFJ01002376.1 coordinate 288,981, forward strand.
CGCAGCACCTTGTGCTCTCCCGTCGACTTGGCCCGACCGAGCGTGAACGAGCAGTTTATGGGTGGTGCTCGTCGTCGTCGTCGGGGACGAGGGAGACGACGCCGGACGCCGCGTCGAGAACGCGGAAGCGCCGGTCGTTGCCGACGAGGAGGGTCAGGCCGTCGTGCGTGGACGACACCTCGTCCGGTTCGCACCTCCCGGCGCACACCCGCTTGGCGACGTCGCCGGACACGTCCACGACGTAGACGTCGACCAACTCGATACCACCGGCGTCGAAGCGGTCGCAGGCGGCGACGGCGAGGTGCGGGTCGGGGTGCCTGGCCGCGTGCGCGGCGACGAAACGCGGGTCGGAGAGCAGGGCGCGCCACGGCCGGCACACGGCGCAGAAGCAGCAGGCCGGCCTCGCCGGGAGGCGGAGCAGGACGTCGTGGAGCAGGTCGACCGGCAGGACGCCGTCGTTGGCGGTGGCGACGAGAGGGTAGTCGTTGCTGCCGTTCTCGCCGCCGTTAACTCGCCGCCTTTTCAGCAGCGGAGGCGGTGGCGGCACCATCGCTGACGGCGTCCAGGTTTTGTCAGAAACTTATATTGAAGACCTGATGAGTAATCTGAGTAATTGTAGACCTATAAGGCTACTAGTGTAGTAACATATTCGGAGACGGATTCTGATCAAATCCTAAACGCAATTAGGGGGTGTCTTTGTTAATGAATTCAACCACAAACAGCAACGCAACGGAGCGATTTTTTATATTTTTTTAAACCTTTTTTATTTTTTTAATTTTAAAACTAAACATTTTTAAAACTTATTTCTAAATCTAAACCTTTTAACCATACATCCCGCTAGCCATGACCAAATATAACAATGCCAGTATTCTTCTGCCATATCAAGCTAGCCTGATATAACAGAACTCTTGCCACACCAGTCTAACTGACGGGGCCAAATAACGCTGTTATGTCACGAGTGTCTGGTTTGGTAGCGTTATTTGGGCACGCCAGTTAGATTGACGTGGCCAAAAAGTTTAGATTTGGAAATAAAATATCAGAGAGTTTATTTTAAAAATAAATAATCCAATGAGCTAGGATTTAGACAGGAGGGGAGACAACTTGATAAGTGAGAATGATCATAGAAAAAACAATGTAAGAAAACATGCAAAATTTAAACCTTCCCATGGATAATATGCCATATCAACTTAGAAAAAAGTATACGAAAATACAAAATACATGCAGGTAGCTACACTACATATCTATTATTTAAATTTAGCCTAACAAGTACTTACTCCTCTCAAAATAGTTGTGGTTCTAGTTTGTTTAGTATAGATTAAGGTTTGAGAATAAAAAACCGTAGTGCCCCTTATTAGATGAGCTATGGTTAGAGACAGGAGGGTGGCTGGAAGTAGAATAGAGAGAAATTTAAAAGGATTGTAATTGATAGGATAAGTGGTACTCTAGAGCGACAACTATTTTAAGATAAATTTTAAATACTAAAGAGATGGAGCTACACGTAAAACGGAAAATATTATTAGCGCATGATTAATTAAGTATTTATTATTAAAAACTTAAAAAATGGATCTATTTGCTTTTTTAGAGCTACTTTTATATAGAAAATTTTTGTAAAAAAACGCACCGTTTATTATTTTAGGAAACGTGCGCGAGAAAAACGAGTATTTAACCCAACTGGGATAAACAGTGCCGAACGGCACTTAAGTCTAGATCGAGCAATGATATTAGTATCATCTGAACATCTTAAGCCTAGGTAACTTGGCAAACAATTAAAACGCAGAAAACTGCATCTTTCCAAAATAAGCACAGATTGTCTATCTTAAAAGTACTAATTAGTATTTTAGATACTCAAAATTGGAGTGGAGAGATAAATTATACCTTGATGCTTGAGGTTCAGTTCATGCTTAAGATGCTTTTGGCATCGGCAACATCAGGAGGCAGGAGCTGCCTCTGCCTGCTGCCTAGATGGAGCTAGTATGCTGCAGCCAAGGGAAGGGGAAGCAAGCTCGGCAATGACTGCAAGTAGACTGCCACAAGCAGCGATAAACCGATCTTCGATGTTACGGTTGATTGGCGATTAAGAAGTTGGAACAATGCCACTTGGTTGTGCTGTTCAACTTTAGCTTGCTTCTATGGTTCTTGTTGTATAACGTGCCTATGGCTTTTCGTTTGCATGTGAACGTATTCTATGTACATAGCTTTTCACACGTATATTATATATACCAACTCAGAACAATATCACCAAAAATCCTAAGAAAAATTTATACATTACTTTCTAATAATATTATATCAATGTATAAGTCTCATCTTTAAATTTATTATACAATAAAAAATAATAAAAAACAAAATTCTAATAGATTTATACTTTTAAAACTGTCAGATTTTTTTGTTATGGCTAAAATGCAATGAATTTGAATATGAGAATTTATATATAGATGTAATACTATTAGAAGTTGTCGGCGAAATGGGACAGGGGGTCCCACATGCCCTGTGGACGCGTGGGTCACCGGCCACGTCAGTTCCCCGGGGCGTCAATGCCATCCGGCCCCCGGGCTTCGTCCCCGGGCGCCGTAGCCATCGGCCCCGGGCTCATCCCCGGGGCGCTGTTCCAGCGGCCCCGGGCTCGTCCCCGGGGCGCCTTTCTTCGGCTCCCGGGCCCGGGACCGGTGCCGTCCCGGGCCGCGCCGGTCCCCCGGCCCGCGGGTGCCGATGACCGGGCCCAGGCCGATGCCGAGCCGACTGCTGACGGCCGATACCGATTCACTTGAGGAGCTCGGCGGACGAACTCCCCAAATATACCTGCATTAATGGTAAAGTGACCGGGCGCCTCCCGCTTGTCTCCCCGAACAGCATTTGTTCCAGTTTGGGCATCCCCCCCCGCCACCTGCGGCAGTCGGGCGACAAGACAAGCAGACCCGACAAGGCGACAGCAGACCAGCTCTAGCCGCCCGCAGCCGCCGAGCAGGCGGCGACTAGACGCTCCTCAGGCGCGGCGGCAGCAGGCGGGCGCCGACTGGCACGACAAGATGTAGCATATCTCTCTCTCACACACGTATGACCGGCACTGTGGACTCCCTCGCCTATAAAGGAGGATCCATGCCACATTTGGAACGGAGACTCAAGGGGGGAACGAACTCCAGGAGCCCGGTCTTCTCTTCCTAGAACCCGGCCCTCTTCCTCCAGGGTTTCGATTCTCATTATAACACAGTAGATAGCTTACACCCCCACATAGCATACACACAGGAGTAGGGTATTCGCTCCGGCGGCCCAACCTGTCTAAACGCCTCCCGTCTCTCTCTCTCTCTCGTGCGGTTATCGCGGTTCGGACGTCCGGTCCCGAATCGGACGGTCCGAACCTCTGTGTCTTTCCGCTCGGGCCCTCCTCTTCTGCCCGAGCGCTGATCCGTCTGACGCCGCAGTCACCTGAGAACACTCCCCTGGCCGAATCTCAAGGGGGGTGTCGGCGAAACGGAAATGGGGGTCCACATTCTCGGGAACATAAGGGCCTTCGGCCATATCAGCCCCGGGCCCCACTTTCTGTGCAAAAAAAACTGGCCATCGCTGGTTATTCTCTAAGCGCCTGAGGCTACGGCGCTGCCGGGGCCGGGACGCTCGCCTCGGGCGCCACGCGCGTGGTGCGGCGCCCGGGCGCCGGAGCCGGCTCGAGCTGGCCATCACCAACCACCGCATTTATGTTACAGTATGCTCGGGTCACATCCGCAGACTTTAGCCGCCTGCATTCGGCTTGCTCTCCGAGGCGACCTACCGCCGTGCTGCAACCAACTCCGGCGTGGGTGTCACAGGCGGACAGGGGCGACGGGACGCTCCACCAACTCCGGCGTGGGCGTCGCAGGCGGAGGGCGCACAGGAGAGCTCACCGGAAAATATCTCCCTCCGCGTACCGGCACTGTGGACTCCGCTGAGCTCTATAAAGGAGGATCCATGCCGCAGATGAGAGGGGCGCAGCACAAGCTCGAGCAATAGAACAACAAGCACCTTTAACTGTTCTTCTTACCCAAGTCCTCCGGTTACGCTTCCGAGTCCCCCGGTAACCTTGTAACCCCACCATATACACATTCTCCACATAGCATACCCACAGGCACGTAGGGTATTACGCTTCGGCGGCCGACTGTATAATCCTCTCGCTCCTCTGTGTGCATGGTTTTCTCGTCTTCTCCAACGCCTCGTACACTGAGAAACAGCTCCCCTGGCCGACACCTCAAAAGGGGGGTTCGACTTCCGCCGTCGAGGCTTCGTCCTCACGACAGCTGGCCCGCGCCAGGTAGGGGGAAGTTTTCTTCCTCAGGTGCGACGCGACGTTCCCGACACCGACGCCTTCATGGCTGGAGGCCTCGTCCGCGGGATTCGACGAGGATCGGCGACTACACCCGCTGGGCACGTGAGCTCAGAGCAAGCCGCACCTTCTCCCTCTTCGTGGCCTTCCTGGGGGCGCGGCGGCGCGTACCCAGGCGGGCAAAAGCGCGCCCGCGGCGGCCTGGTGGTGCGGCCTTTTCGGCCCTCCTTCGCCGAGGGGGCGGCAAGTGCCCTGCGCCGGGTCGCCGCCGCCTCATCCATAGGGCGCGAACAAAAGGCGCCGTCCACGGCACGTTCCGCAGCCTCCACTTCCATTCCGCGACCGCAAGGAAGCCCTTTGGCGGCGGAAGCCTCCTGCGACACCCCCGACATTTGCGGGGATGGAGGCCGGGGGCGGCCGGTGGTTAAAGAGATCGCCAATTGGTAAGGGGCACCGCCACTCGGCCGGGTCACGCCGGGCGGCCATACAAGCGCTCGGGACTTCCGACCGCGCGACCTCTAGCGGAGCCGGCGACGCCCGGGCCAGAACAAATCCGGGGCCCGGGCGACCTCTGCGCAAGCCGGCTCGACCGGACCGGGCCCACGAGAACGCCCGGGTCACAATGGAGCGCAGCGTGAGGGCCAAGGACGCCGCCAGCATTCGGGCCGCGGCCTCAGCTCGAACCACTAGTGGGAAACGTATTCTCACCTAGAGCTACCCAGTACGGCTGCTCGGTGATTTTGCTGGCACTCTCCCCGGCCTGCCGGCAAGGTTCGCTGGCCGGCTTATTGTTCCGGCCAACTTGCCAGAGAAGTACGATGGCTCGTGGACCCCACGGAGTTCTTTGCAGATATATGCCACTGCATCCGGGGCGGCGGAGACGAGAGGTGATTGGTGAACTATTCCCCGTCGCGCTCAAGGCCCAGGCTCGCTCCTGGATGATGAGCCTCCCGAGGGATTCCATACGCTCGTGGGAGAACCTTTGCACCAGTTTGTGGCAAATTTCCAGGGCCTTCCGCAGACCCTGGGACAGAAGCGGACCTCCACGCCTACGCAGAGTAGGGGTGAGGCGCGTTTGAGGCTTTCCTGCAGCGTTTCAGCCAGGTACGCAACACAATTCCCTCACATCGCCCCACGCGTTATCCACGCGTTCCGTTCGGGCGTGCGCGACAGCGCTTGGCTCGACAAAGATGGGCACCCGTCGACGTCAACCACGGGGAACTGTTGCAGCTTGCCGACCACTGCGGCGGGCAAGGAGGAAGCCCGGGCGTGGAACAAGCCGCGTCCTGAGGTCCTGCGAGGACCCTGGGGAGAGCGGCGAGGCCTCACGTTCCGGGCGCGGGGGACAGGCGGAAGCGCCAGAAGGGTAAGGGAGGTCGCCGAGAATTCGCCTTGGCGGCGTCTGGCGCCCCGGGCGCGCCGCCCGCGAAGAAGACTACGGGGCAAACGGCAGAAGGCTGAGCGGTTGCGCGCACCGGCCACGGCGCGGCCGGAATGGTGCTCGTCCACCGAGACGGAACCGCCACGACTCACAGAGTGCCGCGCGTCCCAGAACCTGGCGAGCGCCCTAAGAAGTTCAACAGGAGCGGCAGCAGGACAGCCCGTCCAATCCGGAAGCACCTCTCGGTTCCAGAACCCAAGATGTCATCGCCACCTTGACGGCGGGGCCCACGCTCACTCTCGGCCGTGGCTTCAAGGCTGAAGCGCGAGCTGTTAGCCCGCGACCCGGGGCCGGCGGCCGTCCCGGAGGCTGAAGTGGTCGGATATGCCCGATGACTTCGGCACGGACCTCCAGCCGGGTACTGGTGGAGGGAGAGGGACAGCTCGCCCTGGGATCTCCTCCCCACATCTGCACGTGAAAGGTGGGCCGCGTCCCTCGTGACGGGGGGGCCTCAATTCTTTTCC